>JAQMYJ010000036.1:22821778-22850815 GCA_030014305.1 Clarias laeviceps | reverse complement strand
TTAAACAAATAACCCATTTTGCTGGGTTAAATTAACCCAGCATGTAGTTAGTCCAATATTTACCCAGCAGCTGGGTTAAAAACAAACAGCATTTTTTAGGGTGCAGTAACCATTGAAGCAGAAGGTTGGCCAAATCCCAAAGTGTTGCCAACTTTGTACTTCATACACGTGTCTCTGTAGGCCATAACATAACTGCATTGTAGTGCTTGTGATGTGGCCAATATTAAGCAATTTAGGATTCACTATGTCAATTTAAAATGAATGAATAATCTTTTTATTTGTTTTTTCTTTGTTCTGAAATCGCAAGTATCAGTAAAAAAATAGTAGGGGACTCTTCTAGGACATTTTGGTGCTACATTCTATAAACCTAATGTTTTATTACACATAATAAAAATAACAAGAACAAACTTGAGTGATGGTAAATTTGCTTACATTATTTTACAGGAACAACAAGAGGAAATTCAAGAGTTGAAAAAGAAGAAGGAGGAGGCAGAAAATGTGAAAAATGCAGCAGAAGAAAGGTATGAATTTAATACATAACCATTTCACTCAGTCAAGTTTCAGCGACATCACAGAGCTTAAGTGTAATCTATATTTTGCATTCTCTCAGGTTTGAAAAAGAAGCTGCTGCAGTGAATACAGACCTGAGAGTACAGCAGCTTGAGGATGCTGTCAAGAAAGCAGAGCAGGTATGCACTGATATGGAGACGGTCAGCTAAAGACTGAAAGGCCTTTGAATAGTTTTACCTTTTGATCTGTCAAAGGGGGGAGGCCACATATTCTATGTCAAAATATGTAGTTGCATGTTCTTTGTTGTAAATTTGTATCATGTTACATTTTTTCAGGAGTTTGAGGCATATAAGAAGTACAGCAGTGACTTGTTGTCACAGGAAAAGGAGTTAAATGAGAAACTTCGCCACATGGTTAGCTGAAGTCTCTATCCAGCTACATCTTTCTAAAATCATTTTTTTCTGTCTTAAATTGTGTTTATTAGTATGTGCATGTGTGCCTGCATGTGTGTGACAGAGAGAGGGAGAACACTATGTTTTATTGATAAATACTTAGGTAAAGAAACCTCTAGAGGGCAATAACATTGTTTCTTCAACAGTTGCAGTTGGGTCTATAAGTATTAGGACAATGACAATATTTGCACCACCAAGGTTTTTCAAATGCAGCAATCAAGACTTTAGATATTGGTCAATCTTAGACTTTCAGCTTTAATTTAAGGAGTTTAACAAAAAAAAAATTGGATTAAATAAGGCTCAGCAGTAATTGAACAAACCAACATAATCATGAATATTAGTTTTATTTTTAATACAAATGGATGCCAAGACTCTGCAGTTGATAACTGCCTGAAGTCTGGACCCCACCGACATCAATGCATCCTGAGTCTTGTCTCTTGGTTGGTGCTTGATTGTGGGTCTGTCTGTCTGCCTTCAGTGTGGCTTTGAGTTGTGGTCAGGTGACTGACCTTCAAGAACATTCCATTTCTGTGCCATAAGAAGCTCTTGGTTTGCTGTGCCATAACACTGCCTTCCACCATGTTTGCCAGATGATGTGCTATGCGTTCCATCCTTTCCTTTTCCATATTCTTCTCTTCTCATAATTCTGGTACAAGTTGCTCTTGCTTTTGAACTTGCTGTAGTCTATTCTGTAATCTTGCTGTAGTCTAAATCTAATCTGGCCTAGGATTATCAAGGTTATGAAGGCATCTCTTATTGTAGACTTTGATAAGACCACCTCCTATAGAGTCTTGACTTGGCTACAAGGTGTGAAGGTTTTTTTTTTTTCACCAAGAACAGAATTATTTGTTTATCTGCTTTAGTTGTTTCCTACACCCTATGTTGTTGATGAGTGTGCTAGTGTATTCCATGGTTTAAAAAGAAAAAAAAACTATTTTTTTTGCTTTTTACTCTTCCCTCTCTTAAAGGTCTGTTTTGTGTTTTCAGCCTAATGATGATCACTTGCATTTAAGCCTAATGATGACCTCCTTCACTTGCATGACCTCCTTTCACTTGCCTGTGAAAATGGAGGGACTTGGATTTTTTTTTTGGCAGTAAATTCCTTAAATTAAAGCTAAAAGTCTCCACTTTAATGAAATGTTTATAGCAATTGTGGTGGTACTGTATACAGAGGCAAGAAAAGAGAGGATTGTGTCAGCGTCCAAATACTTATGGACCTGACTATACAGTATGTGTTTAGATAATGATTTAGGTAAGACTTTATTCGTGTAAGCTACCAAATAATAAGCCTAAAATCAGCTTACTATTTGACAGGAGATAATATGAAAAATCATATGATGCAGGTCAAATGACAAAACCCTCACACTGACTAAACATCAGGCAATGTGCCATGAAACGTTAGAAAAGGCTGACTTTAGGGGAATAAGGATATTAGGTATTTATAATATTTATAATCTGCTTTATAATTACAATAAACTATGTTTTTCATATAGAGGTGAAGTTATTTTTTAATCAGTATAGTTTCTTTATTCATAACAAATATATTTAATTCATTAATTTATCTTTAGTAGCTGATCAGGGTCAGGGTGGTTCTGTAACCTCAAATAGGTTCAGTCACACACACACACACACACACACACACACACACATTTGCCAAGGGTCCAGGTTTCCCCGCCTCGGGGTCTGCGTGCATGGAGTTTGCATGTCCTCCCCGTGATTTATGGGTTTCCTCCAAGTACTCTGGTTTCCTCCCACAGTCTAAAGACCTGCAGAGGTCCTAACCCGGTCGTAAAAAATCTGAATAAATACAATAGTCACCATTGGCCTCCTCAGTGCCTAGGTAGACTACAGAGGTTCCTAGATGGAAATAAGAATGGAGTCCAACTATTGCCATGTCTCAGGCAGAGGGAGGAAACCAGAGAACCCCCAGAAAACACATGCAGGCATAAGGAAGCAATGAAAAACAGATTTAAAGATAGTTACCTGAGGTTAGGATCAAATGAGAATATGTAGAGCTACAGATACTCCCAATACATATGCTCAAGTTCACCAAACTACTACTTGCACAACCTAAACACAATCATACACACGCACACACACACACATACTCACAGTTATAAGTTTTAAACACACATTAACTGCAAATTATGTTTTGTGTCTTTTTAAGTCAGTCGTTGCCAAGCTTGACTTTCTGATTATCACAGTTTAATGCTTGATAAAGAATAAGACGACAAACCCTCTGTGATATCACCCAAAGGTTTTCTGAAAAGCAGTTTTGAAGCTCAGTTGCATGTGTTTTGGTTGTTGCCTGCTTGACAGGAGCTGTCTCCACCTAAACCCCAGTTAATCCATAAATGGGCAAATGGGTAGAACATACCTATTCACCTCAGTAACCACAGGTTTGTTAGTTTAGCTTTAGCTCATCTAAAATGCTAAGGTGGCTAATGTTAATTAACGTTACTTTACATTTGATACCGTATACGTCATTCCTTGAACAAGAATTTTCTGTAAGCTCCACACAGCTGGGAAGTCAAGTTCATTGAGTCCAGTTACCTGGTTAGCTAAAGTGATGCATAGTAGATAGTTAGTGGTTTGAAACCTGCAATGCAGCTGTCACTCACTGGCCACACCCCTAATTATGCATAATTTCATGGCTAATTGTAATTTTAACTGATGAGTCACATAAAAATATAGTTGGTAAAGCTAGCTATGGAGACCAAAAAAAAAATTTTTATACCATGCCTTAATTCTGTAAAGTTGGATATTTTAACATGGGGATCTAAGGGAATTGACTAACTTTTAGTGCCACTTCCAAGTGGTTGTTCCAGGAATTCCAGGTTGAACTCATTTTTCAGAATTGCAGGTTGCTCCTCGAATTTGACCCAATCACTGTTTTCTAGATTCCTAGTCTTTTGCCTGTTTAGTGTTACTGATTTTTGACTCATGTTTGCTATGATTGATTGTTAATAAAGTTCAGTCAGCCTGAAACTGTGTATTCTGGTTTGTTCCCTTACAGTTGATATTAATTATATCTATTCCAATTCTACTATTTATGTAAGACATAAAGAATTACACATGCTATTTGTATTGGTGCTAATATTAGCTTGTAGTCAGGTGTGTTTAGAACAAAGAAGCAAATGTTTAAACAAATGATTACAAAACGTTCCTGTTGTATGGAAAATGCATTATTTAAAGATTCTAGTCCAACTTTGTAATTTCAGGGCAATTTCCAGTATAATGCCTTGGTAGAGTAACTCAAATTTCGGAGAAATGCATGGTGGTCATTTTGTCTTACATTTATGTTTTACTATGTGCAACATCTGGATACATGCACAGCATTTACACTTTTGCTTAGCATTCCCATAACTATTGTATTTCCTTTGTGCTGTTCAGATTTTTAAAAAAAATTACACAGGAATTTTGAGTTTTTTTTTTTTTTTTTTTTATGACCTCAGTGTTTTGCCTTTAATGGGCTTTTTATGTTAATATAATATGAATATAATGTTAGAAATGCATGGAGTTGTCAGACATTAATAAGTTTATTATTATTATTATTGTTATTTAGTACTACAACTGTCTTATGTCTCACCTATTGTCATCAATTTTGGCTACCTGCAACTCAGTTATTTACTACAGCCCTCTTTCAAAGTGTCTCCTCAGTATTTCAACAATGTGTTGAAAAGCCACCAGCAAGGTGTATAATCCTGTGCTTTCTTAGCCACATAAGTCTGCAGCAGTTGAATATATTGCATCAAGTTCAGGCAGGTTTGTCTCTTCAACCTGCCCCTTACTTACTTGACCTTTCACTGGCCATTCAAAAACCATCAACTGCAACTGACCTCTGTAACCATCTGTTTCACAAAAATTCTGACAATGACATAAATTGCCCTGACATTTGTATTAGTGAACAGCTTAGGCTTTCTTTAATTTCTTTTAACTGCTTATGGCCTGAATGCATTTCTCATGTTTTTGATGCCATGCTTGCTCTCCTACTGTCTGTATAGTAATACTTGTATTGTAAATTTACTGTACAAAGATAATATAATAGTATGATGGATTATATTCATGTGTGCTTGTTTTAATGGAAATTTGAAGAAATTGAGCAATGATTAAGCTCAAACATATAAAATAAATATACAAAAATAATAAAAATAAAAGATTTTACAATATTTAAACTATAAATGCCATGTTATGATTTGGTACACTGGTAGTCATTTTATGTCTGATTTGTGGTTATGCTTGATCATTTGTTAAAACATTATGATACAGTATGTATTATCTGCATATGAATGTCTGTTGGTCCCTGATCCAAGGAGACCTTTATATTTCATATGAATCATAGCATCTTCAGAACCGCTGTGTCTCATATGATGGAAAACAAGAAATATGTTAAATTCCAATACCTGTGTCAGCTGAACTTTGAAACATAACTTGATAGATACCTATGTAAAAATGCAATTAATACACAGGTGTATAATATTGATAGGTATGACTGACAATAAAATATAGGAGAGTTCATGTGATTAAAGCATGCATAAAACAAGCTTACATGTGATTTTCTTTTCAGTAGGAAAAAGGATATACTGTAGGGGGAATGCAGTGTGGGAAATATGCAAAGGACTTCATATCCTATGAGTGCAGGAACATGGAGTAAGTTCATGTCTGTACTTGACTTCACAGTAAAATTTCCTGATGCTAAAGGGCTGGGCTATGTATGATTCATCTGTTTTACACTTAGCACTGAGACTAACCCTAGATATTTTCTTTCATTTTCACTGCAAAATATCTTGTAAAATTGCAATTGCAACCGTTGCAAAGTATCATCTTAGAATGCGTGTCTGGAAGATGACCAAAATAATAAAAATGTCCCTACTTCTTTAGGGATTTTTAACTTGCGTGATTCAAGGAGGAGCATTCCATAGTGTCAGCTCTGCATGTCTGTACCCTGCAGGGATCAGAGCGTACAGCTTGGTCTCCTGGCGCATCAGGGGTCTGCTTGCTGCCACAGTTTGCCCTGGACATGCAACTACCTGCATCATACCTTCATACAGGTCACAAGTCAACCACACACACTGAGTTACATGTTCTTTACGTGCAGCAAAATGTTATTGCTCTGCCAAAAACAGGCATAAGCATTATGCCTGTTCATAAGCATTAAAGACCACAGTGGAATCATGTCTGTGAAAATATTTTAATCTAGTTCAACACAATAGTTTTATACTTCAATACAAATTCTGCTATAAATTATGACATTATTGAAAATAGGATCCTTGAAATATTTATGAATTTCAGAATTTCTTAGTATTTTGTGTTTCCCAATTGTAGTCTCTTGATTTTATAACAAGATCATAGACTCCACTATTTTGTATAAAACATTGTAATCCACAGTGTTTACATGCTTAAAAGCAAGGGGAAAATCAAGTAAACCCTGCCTCTTTTAAGATTTTGTCAAAAGGTTAATAATAAAGTAATAACAATAAAAATTTATTCAAGATAAAAATGTACAGTTTATTTCCCTTATGTTTAAAGTGGTCTCAATCTTTTCCACTATAGGGCAGCATATGTGGTCCTTTCCCAAACAGTTGCCACAAAGTTGAAAGCAGACAGTTGACTAGAATGTCTTTTTATGGTTTAGGTTTAAAGGTTTTTTTTTCCACTGGAACTAAACGGGGAAAAAAATGCTTCCAACATGACAATGTTCTTGTGCGGAAAGTAAGTTCCATAAACACATGTTTTGACAAGGTTGGAGCGGAAGAACTCAAGTGCATGCAGAGAGAAGATCAGTGCCTGCTCAGAGCCCTGACCTCCACCCCCCAGACCATGAAACAAGCATGAACACCTGCATGTAGTAAGATTAACTGCTTTGGACCAATCCACAACATGTACAGTAAATTATCACTATAATCATGGCTCTGATTTTCTGAGAAAACTTTCTCCCCTGATGGCATCCAAGCACTAGTGAAACTCTTTGATAAGTGCATTAGTGTAGCAGGGCATTAGAGAAATAAAGGTAGTTTTTACTCTCATAACTGTTTCAATCCAAAGACTCATTTTGAATGGTCCTCATATTTATCAAGCAAGCAGGTCTGAAAAGATTACTCTAAATAAAAGATTTACACAACAAGATATAAAAATGGACATGAGTGCACTATTACAAAATATTTGTTCAAGTGTTAATATATGATGTAGTGGTCATTCAAAACTGGATTTTGTGATTTTTTTTTTTTTGCATGACATTATTAAATTGCTGGTTATATACCTAACCCGCAGTGTCCCAGTCTACACTCCAGAAAAGCTTCATCAAAGCTTCCAACTCAATACCCAGCATATTAAATATCAAGACACATTGTCTTACAAGTCAATTTTTTAACCTCTCCTCCCCTCCTCCACAGCCAGCGGCTGAGTGGGTGTCCTGGATGAACCAATGTGGAGATCCCTCCTCTCTTTAAAAGAAGGACAGAAAGCAGCAGGATCTAAATCACCAGCCCGGCTTCAGCATGCCCACCACTGCAGCACACTTACAAAACTGATTGGAACTGATGCCGGAATTGATCTACACACACGTGGGTTTCACACAGGGACACAGAAAACACCTGGACAGATAATCCTCATTAAGGGGCTTTGCAGAAAAGATTGAGTGAGTATCTGTAATTGCTTTTCATATTATTGGAACAATAACATAGTTTCTTATTACATCATAATTGCTAAATGTTTTGTCAACTTAGAGCTCGTATGGTTTTGGAAGTTGAAATTAAAAACTTTTTTTTCTTTTATTATAGAGACTGTTGTACTTTACACTGTTAAATGCAGTACAATGTGTCTTGTCTTGCATTCCAAAGTGAAACCATGGAAACCCATTTCATGGCAATATTTGTGCAGCATTTCTTTTCCTTTTGTCTGTACTTGTTTACTGTTCCTGTAACTTATACTGTACCATCTCCCTAACGCCATCATACTAATATTACTGCTAATAATAATAATAACAAGAAAAAGTAGAAGAAGAAGAAGATAAAGGAGATGAAGAAAGAACATTATTTTTATAATTTTTTTAAACTAATTTATATAACTATATCATACTATGTTACATACCGTACAATAAATCTGTTAGAATTACAAAAATACATTGATATGTTTAACTATGAGTAGCCCAGGCAAAAAAATACCTGTAGTTCATATAATTTTAAAAACACAAACTATGTGAAAATATTGTTTTAAAGTGATGCTGAGGAGTAACAGAATGCCTGCATCAGTTGAGTAAAGTGCAGGACAGGGTATATTGCTTGAAGAGATCACTAAAGTACGGTGTTTAAAAATCTAGATTTAGATTTAGGTTTTTGATGTCAATACCAAACTTAATCAGCAGTCACTGAATTAGACTGGTATAAAAACATTTCTACAGATAAGGTAAGTATGCAAGCTGGCCCATACTCGTGTCAGATCAAGTGCTGCTGGATACAGTATATCTTGCTGCATATAACTTGGAATAAATAGACTGAAATGAAATGGCATTTCTTTAGAGCCAGGTAATTGCAGAAAACCCAAATACTGCATGTGGGTCAGGTACATAAGACAGCCTAAGTGCAAATACAAAACAGTGTACGATAAGTGCAAGAAATACAATAAAAATAAATGAAAACAAAAATGGGGTCAGTTTATTGTTAGCTGATGGAGTAGACACCTTCTCCCCATCAATGCAGACTACATTGCTACTGAAACAGTAGGAAAACTATCCCAGAAGCAGTATGATGGGGAGAAAGTGTCTAGTAGTAGCACACTTTTGGGGAAATTGTCCCATAGCAAAATAATGAGCATTTTTCTAAGAATTTAAAACAAGCCATGAGACTAGTAAGTTAGACTATAAGATGTATTATTTAAAAGCACAAATATGCAGTGATAGTCAAAATGGGTGTGAGGTCATTCTAGGAGGAATGTTAAAAAGAGCCCTGATAAGTCCCATTAACCCTTATGCAGTTTTATCTTGCCTGTGATTGTAATACGATAATAATATGCTGTTTTAGACTTTACTTGTACACCAAATCAAGGATAAACAGTCTTTTCAGGTTTACAGCAAGTCTAACCTTTAGTTTTATTATAATAGTAATCATGCTGAATGGCGAAAACCATTAGGATTTGGGATTTTCTATTGCTACAGACGTTTATGCTCTGACATAGTCTTTTATCACACACAGACATCTTTCTAAACATAGGTAATAAATATAATTGTGCATTATCAGCAAGTGAAAACGAACATTATGTTTGCAAATTACATGTTCAAGCAGTGGTGAGAGAAAGACTAATAGGGGGCCTTGCGTGACACCATATTTTAGTTATGACCTAAACTGGCCTATCCAGAATAAGATAATGGTCAGTTACACCATACATTTAATTTTCTCTACATAATATTTTTTTAAATATGTAAACAAATGTAAGCAGTCTTGTTTAATGTTTTGAGATGATTCCATGCAATAAGCAAGAAAATATTCCCCTTAATGTATCAGTATTTTAAAAGAGATTCATGTATAGACTGAGCAGTTTATGCTGTTGCAGGAGTGAGCCATGGGTCAGTGGCTGAGCTGGCTCCTCTTGCTGACAGGACTGCTGGTAGTCTACACACAGGATTATTCAAAGGAAAGGACAGGAGAGAGAAAACACTACCTAAAATATGATGGAGGTAAGACATTTCCTTCTGCTATATGTTATTGTCTTTTCCCTGCGGGTATACCTTTTATAAGGTGGGACATTGGCTTAGTGGTTAGCACTGTCAGGTTCCAGGTTTGATTCCCATATCAAGGTCTGTGTGAATGTAGTTTGCCTGCTCTCCCCGTGCTTGGTGGTTTTCCTCCAGGTACTCCGGTTTCCTCGAACTGTCCAAAGACATGCAGATTAGGCTAATGAATTTTCCCAAATTGCCCGTAGTGTGAGAATGCCTGTGTGAATGTTGACCAGAGGTCCCACCATGGTCGTAAAATGGGAATAAATACAATAGTAATCACCACTGGCCTCCACAGTCCCTAGTGACACAAAGGTTTCCAGATGGATGGATGGATACCTTTTAATAGTACTAATTAAAATTTATTAGGAGTATTTTTTAATATGCTCAAAGGCTGACAGTAATGTCCACTCCCTTACAGTATATGTTTACTGTTGACACCTTTCAGCTGCTGTGGAAACATCATCATAGATCTTAAACTGTCAAGCTTTAGTGTACTAAATATGATCTACTATTTTGACTTGAATAAGACCAGTGTGCACAATTGCACAATGTTTGTGTACAGAGTTAAAACTTTTTCACCAAACCTCTTAACTGCCACAGATCATCCTCTGATTATGCATATATAAGATTAAGGCTTCCAGAATTGAAACTGATGTCAATAAAAACATCTAAAACTAAATCATCAATTAACTTTAGAAACATGGGAAGAACTATGCAAAACTAATATGATGTATGAAACCATATATCTGCAGATATCTAAATCAATAATTACTAATAATTGCTGAAAAGACGGCAAACGTGTATGAATGTATATGTCTTTAAAGGTATTAATACAGTACTAAAGTTTAACCACATGGAGAAGACACTGTAGATTATAGAAGGAGGAAAAGCATGACTGGCTGCTAGTAGGGCACAAGCAGAGAATGATTAAGCAAAAAAACTAAAATAATAATCCAAAGTAGTGCTTAAACTGAGCCCAAATTTTAACAAGCACATAAAGGTATAGAGTGAAATAGAGCAGCAGTTCTCAGCTCTGGTCCTGGAGCACAACTGCCCCACACATTTAAGGCTTTGTCAGCACACCTGATTTAACTAATCAACTAATTAACAGCCTTTTCTTAATAAA
Organism: Clarias laeviceps; assembly: GCA_030014305.1. Lineage (NCBI taxonomy): Eukaryota > Metazoa > Chordata > Actinopteri > Siluriformes > Clariidae > Clarias > Clarias laeviceps. Next base: position 22,840,014 of record JAQMYJ010000036.1, on the reverse strand, counting down.
ATTGAGCATGGGTAGAGCAGGGGAAACACTAGAATAATTAGGGCAGTGGTCCTTCAAAAATAAGGCTAAGGAGCACTGTAATAGAGGACTAAACAGGAGAGTCCACTCGGGCCTTCAAAGACACAGCCCTGTCATTTATTTACTGTATTTATTATTGTGACTGAAAATAAATCTGCAAAACATAAAAACGAAATATCTGCATATCTACTTTAGGTTTAAAATTTCCATCCAGTAATGGCACATACTTTGATCCATTATTAAACAAGCCCTAAGGTATTCTTACTGACATTGATATACTGTTTGCCCAGGGGCTTACAAGGGCCAAACATTTTATTGAGGCACAATCTATTTATCTTCTCATTGTAAATTAAAGAACTGACATGTTATTAATCCCACTCCCTCAGCATCTATACCGCTTTATTCTGTATACAGGGTTGCGAGAGCCTGGAGCCTAACCCAGGAGACTTAGGGCACGAGTCTGGGTACACCTTGGATAGAGTGCCAATCCATCGCAGGGCAACATGTTGTTGTTGTTGTTATTATATGTATTATATTTAGTTAACAATCAATTATTCTTGAAATGTCTGCAAAGCAAACTAGTATTAAAGTATAAAGTATAAAGTAGCAAACAAAGGAAATAGTATAACATAAAGTAAGTAATAATATAATTTTTGAGTGTCTACATCTCCACTAAAACAGATGAGCAGATGCCTCTTTCTCCAGAATTTTAATTGTCCTAAACCCCTGCATGTACGTATATGTGCTCTTGCTTCTACTGAGGATGACTTGATGATGCTTGTAGAGTCCTGTGACAGCTGAAGATAAAGGGTGATTTAGTACCTGGACAAACCAAAAGTGTTTTTTTTTTTTTACCCTCTCTGAATTCAGAACCAATTAAGAGAACCAGATAAACACTGCTAATTCGGTCTTGTAATGTAAGTTTTCTTATTCTCTGTAAGAGGTCTAAAAACAAACACTACATAGAAACAGATCTGTGTCCTCGTGGTCATGCTAGTTATGGCCATGTGTTTGCCTACCCATTATGGATTTCACTGCTTTACTGAAAAGTCACTTGACAAGTGATAAGACTCTAAGTGTCAAGCTAAAAATGAAAATACAGCACTGCTTCCAAACCTTGAATTACCCATGATCGGCAAAGTTTGATTAAACGGTAAAGGAACAAAAGGAAATATATTCTGTATATGTATATTGTTCATTTGACACACAGAAGGGTACAATAGCTTTTTATACTGTCCTACAGCAGCCATTTTGGATGAAGACTGTGGTCTTGAATTGGCCTTTCTTGTGGACAGCTCAGAGAATGCCAAAGGCCACCACCAGCAAGAGAAGAAGTTTGCCATGGACATTGTGGATGGTCTGCAGAGCATTCGTTTGAAAACTGGGCGCAAACTAAGCTGGAGAGTGTCACTACTCCAGTACAGCAGTCATGTCATCATTGAGCAAACTTTCAAACAATGGAAGGGGACTGAGAACTTCAAAAGCAGCATCAGTCCCATGAGCTATATTGGCCACGGCACCTATACAACCTACGCTATTACCAACATGACGAAGATCTTTTCAGATGAGTCCAAAGCTGATGGCATCAAAATCGCACTGCTGCTTACCGATGGAGTCACTCATCCAAGAAATCCTGACATCTTCTCAGCTGTAGCTGATGCCAAGAATCAAGGAGTGAAGTTCTTTACCATCGGCATCACACACACTGCCAATGACCCGGCCAACATTGCCCGTCTGAGGCTATTAGCCAGCACACCCGCCTCAAGCTTCCTCTTTAACCTTCAGGACACACACATCACTGAGAAGATCCTTACTGAGATTGTATGTATGATGACACTTTCTTTTTAATTATGGCTATCAAAAGTAAACAATGGAATGCTAGGCAGAATTTTCAACACCCTTAGACACAATTTGCCTGCTGTTTTCATTTAAACAGATGCACAAAAATGTTAGCTATCCTTAGGTTGCAGTAAACAATTCTCCTGTCAGTCTTTCTTCTTTGGTATTCCCCCAAATTATATTTAAACTGTCAGCACTTGTCTTAAAGGTGGTGTGATCCCCTTGGCATTCCTGTTGGTTAATTATGATGCAGATGTTCCATGAGGTTTCTTCATGTATGGGATATTATTTTTTTTTCATTGTGTTAAAAAAACAAAAACAGGATAAATGTTTTAAATGGCATGGCCTGATGCACAAATGTAATGGAGCAAAATCTATTTAAGCATTTTAATGAGGCAATATTAACACTGCAAAAAAGTGATATCTTAGTAAGTGACAATATCTTGAAATGTATTCTGTAAAGTAATTACAACTAACAAATATTATATTAATAATTAAATTAAATTAAATATTATTAGCCTATTTATAGATAAAAGTATTATTTTACTTTTTTTTTTTAACACAGTTTAACCTTTTTTTGGCAGATAATTTTGCTTCTTTCTTTCTTATTGCTTAAATTTTAAAATTATCTGCCAATAGAACAATAAATCTCCACTTAAAAATAGTAAAATACATCTATAAACAGGCTTAAATAAAATAAAATAACTATTAATATAATTAATAAAATTTGTTATTAATATAATATTAGATTTTGCTAGTTGTAATATATATATATATATATATATTTTTTATTTATTTATTTATTTATTTTTTTTATTACTAGATTCACTTTTTTTTGGCAGTGAATTAAAGCATTTTTGGGGGAGTATCACCATGCACCCTTTTGTCAATATGATTTCAATTGGAGCCAGAGTAATATGTAGGCTAAAGCATGTTATTAGTTGTAATATTTTGAGCTTCTAATAATATCTTTTAATGGTAGAAAAATATATTACACTGTACATACTGTTACAAGATAGTAGTGCTAGTTGGAACATCTAGAACTTGCATTACTAAACATTACTCACTTGCTGAAGTGTATGGATTATTCATCTTTGTCTTTTGGACTGTATCAAAACTTAAAGCACGCTTTATGCAACTGAAATATTTTTCTTGTTTTTCTTTGCCTCCTCTCAGGTGCAACTAGCAGAGGATGGGGTATGTACTACTGGGATTTTCTTGAGTTATTTTTGATTAATGTAATGTAAGTTTCATTTCCATAATTTGCACATTTCTTTTTCCTACTTTAAAGTGCCCTGTGTCTCAGAAATGCGCATGTGAGAAGGGTGAGAGAGGACCTAGTGGCCCAGCAGTGAGTATTTTTACTTCTTAACTTTGTATCAAACTACAGGCTGTAAGCATTTATGAAATAATAACTTCATGCTTCGTATAGATTACAGTCATTTAAGTATTATACAGTAAAAATGAAAAATTATTTGGGCAAAAAAATATGTACTCTATACCTATAGGTATGATGTAAACTTTAACAACAGGAAAAGCCTACCTTTTTATCTATGTTTAGAAACGTGGTTTAAAGAATCTTTTTTTTTTAAATACTGAAAAAGATGTGTTGAAGATCCTGGATATTCATCCAGGATGTTTCATTTGTTCTGGTTGTTGGCATGTTATTCTATTAAGTTAAGCAAAAAACAACACCAAGGATCATCATTCCCCAACTTTTATTTCATGAGGTACAGAGTATAAATTAGACTGAGGTACATATTTACATGAAGCTTTCAATATAGTGAAGGTTGAACATGATCTGTTCCCCTTGAAATGACAGCAGATCACAGGGTGGGTGATATGTGAGTAGCAGACGTCTGCCAGCAACCTCCTAATCATTATCCAGGTGCTTTCACTTCATGAAGATTCCAAACATTCTAACCTACGTAATCGCTCTCATTAGTTTGAAAGCAGCAGATCAGCCTTTTGCCGAAAGACACACATCAAGCGGCATATGTATCTTACACACAGATACATGCACGCACACGCACACACACTCACACACACACAGAGACAAAGAGAGTCACATAATCACATAGCCACCTATATAACTATGCTATATAACTATGGATATTTTACTGCCCACAGGGAATGTATGTGTCAGTTTCGCTTTCTTTTCTTTAGTTGTCCAGATCTATAGAACTATACAATGTCTCTTCTCTCTGCTTCTGGTATTATTTCAGTCAGAAAGATGAGCTCACTGTTTTATTTATTTATTTATTTATTTTATTAATTTCGCAGACACATATGTAATGCTTGTTTTGCCATCCACTTACATAGATTTTGTAAATTAAAAAAATATATATTTTTACAGGGAAAGAAAGGCCGTCCAGGTGAAGATGGAGCCCTTGGGCCTAAAGGTCAAAAGGTTAGAACACCTCTATCAGGATACTGTCTGTGTGTTCGGAGATGTACATGTATGCATGTATTGGCAAAAGAACACTTTCCTTAAACTGATGCATAGCTTGCATTTCTTTTAAAAAGGAAGTGAAGGAAACTGTGTCAGAAAAAAAAGTTCTCGTGTAATATATGGATTGCTGCTGGATAAGACTCAACTCAAATCAATTTTTGTTATTCAATTCATATTTACATAATACAGAGTGAAGATATGTACAGTAATAACATGTCACACCACACAAGACAAGTACAAATCTTACTAAAATTGTAAAATCTTAATTTTAGGATTTTAGGTAAGTAAATAATTTATCCTATCGTTTCAGGGTGAAGCTGGGTTGAGTGGACTTCCTGGTCGTGATGGCTCAGAGGTAAGTATGCCAAAAATGTCATGCTGAGCTTTGCAGGTGTAGAAAACTCTCCTTCAGTACTGTCTTACTGATTTTCGTCAGCATTTTCATTTAATGATGTAATGTAGTGCTAATAAGAAACCAACTAGCTAATAAAACTCACATATGTGCTAATAAAGATTTTATTTTAATAGGGTAAACCTGGCTACAAAGGGGACAAGGTATGCCTGTCATTTTAATTCCATTTTTAATTACCCCATTATTCTCTATCTAGCTTCACATTCTGCACTATTGTAAAGGTTTATCTGCCTACTGGTTACAACTGCTTTCAATATAGTTACTGAACAATTAATAGTACTTAATGTGTAATATGGTTTAAGATGAATACCTCAATATTAACCTAATAATTGAAGGATCTGGCAGTCTTTCTACCTCTATTCTATATATCAGTTTCACATAGACTTATCTGTCTGCAGGGAGACAGAGGTGAATGTGGTACACCAGGAATCAAGGGTGACAGGGTGAGTAAATATGGAGGTTTATTGTGCTAATTTGTCCTACTATTTTAGTACAGTCTGTCAGTTGTTGCTTCATCTGTTATTAAATAACCGCCTAGGGTCCAGAGGGTCCGGTTGGTACAAGAGGATCCAGAGGGTTGCAGGTGAGTGAAAGCAAAACTGCAATGACATATAAAGACGATTACATATCAGGTACCAAATGGTAAAGTATAGTAAATGTAAATGCATGTTTTAGTGCAGTAAATCAAGGCCATATAACAACCCTACCATCATGAGTAAATTATGCTATGGGTATGTTATTTTCAGAATTGAATTTTCAAACATGTAACACTATGGCACACCTGCTTGTGTTTCACTTGCAGGGATTACCAGGACCACAGGGTGACATCGGACCAGAGGGCCCACAAGGCAAGCAGGTCTGTATCGTCTAATCACCAACAGCTGCCTACAGCATACAGATGTTACTTTCACAGGCACACCTGGTGAAAGCTCATATATGACACAGGAAATCCACAGGAATCACCATATTTTACATTCTTGTGCCAGATTTTTTTAAAAGGTATGTGTTGAGCAGTCTGCTTTTGTGTTCAGTTTAACTGCTAGAAGCATCCTGAGAAGTCCCGCAGACATGCCCAGTAGGCATTTTCTGTCTCTCTGTCTATATTTTTAATGCTGTCTTTTTTTTTTTTTAAAGTCTTTCCAAATGATAGCTGTGACAGTTAATAACATGAGTAAGGTGTTTCTCACAAAAGGGAAAATTCTAATGCCTCCAGTCCATGTCGGAACATGTACACATAATTAGAATAGAGAAGGTGAGACCTTTAAGATGTACAGTGTTTAAAAATAAAGCTAGTTTTTTTTAAGGAGCACTGACTGATATTGCACATTGTATACCAAGCATGCTAAAACCTGGATTAGAAATGAGGATAAGAGCCATGTTGGGGCAACGCGCTTGTGACATTACTGACAAATGCATTTTGTTAGGTAATTGCAACCTAAACTTCAAGGTAAAATGTAAAAAAAAAAAAAAAGACATTAAAACAGACCCACAAGTAAGCAGACAGGCTGACAACTGATGGAAAACCAATTTAAATATTGTAACTTAAAACATCACTGTTATAGCTTTCTGTACTGCGTTTACTTTGCAATTTTATTATCCAGATTTCCTTTGTTTTATGTTTATGTTCGCTCCAAGGCATCATGTCTGACAGAGATGAGCTATAACTTGTTCAGATCTACAAAGCCAAATACTTTACCACTGTACAGAGGGGTAGACTGGTTTAAGACATGACTTCAGTGATTATATACCTTTGAAGCAATAGATGGCTAAAGTCAGATTTTCCACTTGATATTTTAGATGTAAAAATTCATGATTGAGTTGTAAAGTATTACTAAATCTCAGTCAGTGCACGTTTACTTACTTATATTATAATTACAATAGGTTTTACTGTATGTAGCCCTTATGCCCAATGTTTTTTTGTTTGTTTGTGCTGTTACAGGGTGAGCGTGGTTTGATAGGTCCACCTGGCCTTCAGGGCGAGACTGGGATTGGACTTCCAGGTCCAAAGGTCAGTGCCTTATTATTTCAAGTCCTCACCATTCCTCTGTCTATCATTATTATATAGAATCAATCTCTGAAAACATATAGAAAGATAATTGTAAGCTCACTGATCCTCTCAGGTTTTAACCTAACCTTCTTTCCTATAATTACTTTCCTATAATTACTTTTAAGTTTTTTTTTCTTCACCACAGCACTTACTGTAGATCGTATAGGCCTGCCTTTATCAGTACAACAAAACGCACTATAGTACAAAAACTGGATGCAAGCCATGACCACATGGTAACTATGTCATTCTTTTTTTTTATCCACAGGGTGATATGGGATTTCAGGGCAGGCCTGGTCCTCCTGGCCTAACAGGAATCGGAGAACCAGGACCACCTGTGAGTTTAGAATGATCCATTAGCAAAAACATATTTCTGTCTTTCTCTAGACATCACAAAGGTTGGATTATCAGTAAATGCATATTTGTTGTCAGCAAATACCATGCTTGTACATGCATACTATGGTACAGTAAAGTACAGTTTAAAAAATTTATTACTTTAAAAAATTGATGATGAAATTGTCTAATGTTGCATTGCCTAGGGTAAAACTTAAAATCTATTTTATAATCAGGGGCCCCAAGGTCCACAGGGTGTTCAAGGAGAAAAAGGACCACAAGGAGAAGGATATCCAGGACCTAAGGTATTCATGCTAATATTCACTGTTTGAAAGCACATAAAGCACAATAAATACAAAAAAACATTTTATTGTGAATGATAATTAGATCCATAATGTTTTGACAAACCTTGAAAAATGATTTATGAACTAATTCATACATTCTGTATCTATATAAAATCATTGCAGATACTGTATGTAGAGCCAAGTTGAGATTAGACTCATTTCATGTCATCCATATGAAGCATCTGTAGACTTCTTGTCTGCACTTTAGTTAACCTTTCTGACTATAGTTCATATTCATCCATTGTACTGTAAACACCTCTCCATGCTGGAACATGCAAGGTGAATTAGAAGCATTTTTCCCCCAGTGTTTCCATTTACTTAAAAGCTGAGGAATGTGTAAGGCAAGTTTAAATCAGACAAAACAAATAAGCTCAAGATAAGTATATTTCATAATCTTTGTTTGCAGTTTTAAACCTTTGAAATCAGTTAGATTTTCCAAAAAAGAATGAAAATGATTAAAATCCTTAAGACCCAGGCGGCACCAATCTGTGCTGGCAAATCAGCATAGGTCAATGACGATTAAAAACAAATATATGTGCTTTCATAGAAGTCTTTTTGTGTGTGTGAATAGGCTTCAAACTTCAAACAGTACAGTATATTTGGGTTTTCGGATATGTCAAGGAAGAGCATAAATTATTATTACTTTTATAAAGGGCAACTTTTACCATTACCAGAATAGGTGAATGAAGCTGCAAAAATGTAGAACTCAAAATTAGCATATTATTATTATTATTATTATTATTATTTATTTATTTATTTATTTATGTATTTATTTATTTTATTATAGAAACAATCAAAACAACCACAGAAACATGTGATTGTGTGTATTTGTGTATTTATTTGCCTTTGTGACCCAGTTTCTAATTTGCCTACATTTGGAAGTTAAAATTCCAAGTAAAATTCAATTAATTATATTGCCTATTTAGTGCTGAAAAAAGAGTATTACACTCTATACTGCACAATCCTGAGCCCTACAGTATATATGTTTATTTAAAAACAGCAATAGAAATAATGGCTAAAATGCTCTGTGCTTTAAGGGCTACAATTTCTTTTATCAAATAAAATTGAAAAAAGCAAAGCTAAACTACTTATTACGTAAAATGGAAATAGTGCTTATGTTTTATAAAGTCATCTACTCTTTTAGAAAAAAAGGGTCTTTGAGTATTATTTGAAGATTCATGGGATAATTAAGGATGCTAAGCTTCCAAAAAACATTCTATTTGAAGCTCTTTGTGACTGGAACACACTCTGTAAGTTTCTTCATGCAACCTTTAGGCATTTTGTCAAAAATACATTAATTCATTCATTTATTCATTCATTCATTCTCAGTCTTGGGTGTGAAGGACTGTAAACTTGATGGGATTTAATTCCATTACAGAGCATCATGCACACACATTACACTTCAGCTTAGTGCAGCTTAGGGGCAGCTTAGTGCATTCAGTCTGCCTACAGGTATTTTTTTCAGGAGGTAGGGATAACTTCAGACAGTTACCCGAGTTTAGGATCTCATTTGGAACACTGAAAGGCCATTGTGACACTTCACTACGAATGTAGAAAATGTGTAACATAATGGAAAAGCCTAACCCTTATCCTGCTCAGCAATTATTTAGTAAATCAGAAGTTGATATACATAGGGTAATATATTTTGTGGCTCCTGAACATGTAATATGTAGGATTGCCTAGATCTTTATGAACAATCTCATATTATCCTCCACCCAAGAAAATCATTTAAGTTCACTAGTAAAGGAATGCTAGACTGCTAATAGCCCTTCGTCTGTGGCTGTCAAAACCCCTCTAAAATTGTTTGTTTATCCTGAAATGATGGTATGGTAATAGCAGCTATGCAATGAGTTATGCCTAATGGTTGTGATGGGGGAGGGACATTTCAAGGTCAAAAGGGCTGATGGCATTGCTTTTGTTTGGCAGGGAGACCGGGGGCCGGATGGACCGAGGGGCCCAAGGGGACAACAAGGCATTGGAATCAAAGGAGAAAAGGTGGGCTGTAAATAAATCAGCCAATGAATGGTTTTCACACAAACACACCAGGCTTGCCACACAAAAGGAATAATGAAGTACATAAAGGATGGGTAAAGGTCTTTTGAGGAGGCATTAGCCATGCTTGGGGGAAGGGGAGTCTGATATAACAGATGGGATGGTCAAAAACAACAAATTGCATTTCTGTGAGATTGTCTTAACAGAGCTTCAACATACATTAAGATCTTAATGGCTACATAATAACTTAATGTATATCCATGTAGTAATTAATGTGCATTAAGACTAAGGCACCTATTCTGGATACTGTATAGCAGCTACTTTGAGTTAACTCATTAAGGTGATCTATAAAATTATTAGCCACATGATATAAAGCATTATCAGAGTGTTTTTGTACTATTTCTCTTTTTGAATCTGACTTATTCTTCTCTGATATTTAGGGTGAGCTTGGCCCTGCAGGGCCTCCAGGACCAGTTGGTCTTCCTGGGATTGGGATTCAGGGCGAGAAGGTACCATGACATAAGTAATGATGAATAAATTAATGTTGCAGCATCCAATTATTGACTACAGCTACTTCCAGTTGTTCAAAAAAAATCATCATTTGGTATGAGAGTTGTTTGTTGAAATTACAGGCATGCATTCACACCTCCACAAATGCCATATTTCCATATCAGAAAATATTTCTTATCAGCTTTCTTATCTGCATTTTTTAGCAGCCAACTTATAAAATAGCAATTTCATCCCATATACTGTACATTACTAATGGAGAATCGTTCCCCACAATGATCGCCAAATTGTTTACATAACGACCTAAAAACTTGCCATAGCAATATTAGTCATAGAGTCATAGAACCATGGTTTATATGGTGATTGTATGATAATTTATTCCATAGTGTCATTTTAATAAATTCAATATTACTATAATATTATGTATTTACATTAACAAAAAAAAGTATTTCAGGGTGAAATATTGCGGTTACAACAGTCTAAGTCTGAACAGTAGAGACTGAGACTTATTTCTGTCTGTCTATCTGTGTACCATGTCAGCATTTACTACAACTTCTGAAGAAATATTTTAAGATATAATAACAGTTTTTCTTTATACACAGGGTGTGGAGGGCCCAAAAGGACCTCCAGGAGGTAGAGGGACACCAGGAGAGGGTCTGCCTGGACCAAAGGTTAGTAAAATTAAATACACAGTGTACAATCTTATGTTATACATGCTACCTGCATTTAATCTGGATTAAATGTTATGTTTATTACCAATCCACACCATGTTTTAGGGTGAACAAGGATTACCAGGAGAGATTGGCAGCCCAGGAGAGAGAGGAATTGGTGAATCTGGACCAAAGGTTTCACTATGTGGATGTTTCTTTTTATTAAGTGCATGTGATCAAACTTAGACACAGATGAAGCAGTTAGAGATGCATACCCAATGCATACTAAGATTAACAATAATGGAAATGGAAACATATTTTTCTCCTTTAAAAAGGGTGAGCCTGGTGCCGCAGGACTGGCAGGTTTACCCGGACTTCCTGGAGAGGATGGCGCTCCAGGCCAAAAGGTAGAACTGACAAGTGAATGTAGCTTAACACTTTGAGAATCTAGTTATATCCATCCTGATTAGGTACTGTTCTCAATAACTATATTTGTATTCATTAGGGTGAGCCTGGAGCAACTGGCCTGAGAGGACCTGAAGGAGAAGCAGGAGTTGGCACACAAGGAGAAAAGGTTAATCATTTAACAATAATTCTTCGTGCCATAGATTTTATTAACCTTTGGGATATATATAATAAACTCAATATTAAACCCCATAATTAGACTATCAAGATGGTTTATGAGAAAACTAATATTTACTCTTTTGTACCAGGGAGACCAGGGCCAGCGGGGTGTCAGAGGATTACCAGGCCCATCAGGCATTTCTGGCCCTTCGGGTGCCAAGGTGAGAACCAACAATGAAGGTATCAGTAGACATAGCCATAAGTGCCTAAAATGCTCCCCTACTTACCTTCAGTTTCTTTCAAAAAAGAACTTTAATCTTCATCCAATGACAACAAGATGTGAACAATAGCTTATAGCTGCTAATTTTGTTGGATTCACATGGTGTTGTATTTCAGCTGTGCTGTTTTTGTAGGGAGAGCCTGGAGCACCAGGGCGATTAGGCATGCCAGGACTTCCTGGGCGAGCTATTGCAGGACCAAAGGTAAAAATGCAAACAGATCATGCCGATGTTCTGGCAAGCCTTAATTGCACCGGTACACTGCCAAAGCAAAGAAACACGATGCCAGTGTTCAATGTGGTACAGTTTATCACACCCAGCTATGAAATACATTGGAGGAATGATGCTATGACTTCATCTCTCTGTTTATTTAGGGTGATGTTGGGCCTACTGGTCCTCCTGGACCAATTGGAGAAACAGGATATGGGCTTCCAGGTCCAAAGGTGTGTATTCTATTGTATTCTAATACAAACTATATATATATAAAATAAAAAAAACATGAGACCTTTATATATTTGCTGTGTTCTGACTTGATCCTTTAGGGTGACCGTGGCAATCCTGGCCCTCATGGGCCATTTGGGCCAAAAGGTGAAGGATATCCTGGACCAGGGGTGGGTATTTTATAACAAGTACAAAAAACACACCAAATGTCAAACATGTATCACCAGTGTTAAAATTATTAATTTTAATTCAGGGTCCTCCTGGTCTCCCAGGACTGCCTGGAGAGCCTGGTCCCGAAGGTATCGGCTACCCTGGACCAAAGGTAAACCTGCTAATTTTACTATTGGTGTTTTACTAAGAAGTGTGTTCTTTGTTTAAAAATAACATAATGTTTACATACACTTACAGGGTGACATTGGTTTCAGAGGTTTACCTGGTTTACCAGGCCCACCAGGTGAAGGGATTCCAGGACCACCGGTGAGCGCACTCTTACATTTTGCTTACAAAAACCTCAGTAGAAATGCAGTGGAGTTTTTTTCTGAAAAATAAGCTACCAGAAAAAAGCTATATGTCTCCTCCTGCCATAATAACAGTTCGACTAAGATTAGGATTGTACCAATGTTTGGATACTGTTCCTGACAGTTCTAGTTAGCTTTCATTGTCAAGTTGATATTCATCCAGGTACTTATTTGCAATACAGTCAATCCTTGGATTGAGAGCATAATTCGTGCTCTGGTTCTGAAAGCGTGCTTGTATACCCAAACACTCGTATATCAAAGTGAATTTCCCCATAAGAAATAATGGAAACTCAGATTATTCAGTCCACATCCCAAAAATATTCATATAAAAATAATTAATACAAAATATAAAGTAAAAATAAAACAAATTAACCTGCAGTTTACCTTTAAAAAAAGTAAAAATAAATCCAGACAGAGCAGTGTTTATGTTAGTGTGTGTTTGTACAAAGCACATGTATACTACTTGTATATCAAGACCTTGCTCGTTTACTAAGTTAAAATATATTTTAAAAAAATTTGCTATCTTGCAAAACGGTCACAGACCAAGTTACTCACAATCCAAGATTCCTCTGTACTTAGTAACCCTGCTATTAGTATGCACGTAATCTTTTTGTCCTGGCAAAGTATGAGTGCTTACAAAGACAAATCACACTTCACAAAAGAATTTCAACATGGATTGTTTAACAGTCCAGTTGTACTTCAGTTCGTTCTACTCCATGGTCATCAACAGAAATGAAACTCTGAGTTAATGATTCTGGTTTCTTCCCACAAGTCCAGACAACAAGAATTTATATGTGTGAAGTGAATGTGTGGTTAACGCTGCTTAGTTGCTATGGAGGTTGAGAAACACAAACTTTCTCTCTTTTTCTAATTAATCCTGCTCTCCTGCTGTTTAAGGGCAACATAGGAAGGCCAGGCCCACCAGGACCAGTCGGGCCCCCAGGAGAGGGCATTCAAGGCCACAAAGTAAGTGAATCACATTTGTACTGTTAAAATATTTCTACATATGCTACACATACCGCTGATGAAAGTGATTCATCCCAAGGAATCAGGAAGTTAAATATTCTTCTCATATGAATGATTCAGGGAGATCAGGGGCCACCGGGTATCACTGGACCGAGAGGACCACCAGGGGAAAGACTCGCAGGTGATAAGGTAAAGTGTCTGTTTGTCTAGTTGTTTTATATTATACTCGTGAAGTAAATTTGTTAAGCGAATGTAATAAAAAATGTGCAAATTTGTTATGCTTGACTGGTGACTACTCCTGCTTCTCTTACAGGGTGATAGAGGCTTGCAGGGTGAGAGAGGAATGAAGGGAGTTAAAGGTGATTTGGGTGACACTGGACTCCCTGGACAGTCTGTGAGTGAATAAATTAGAAAATTAACATTAACCTAAAATAGCTTTAGACCCAGATGCTGTGTTAACTCATCACATCATATAATATTTAGAACATAATAATGCATTATGAACTATGAAGTGCTGTTCTGTAGATGATAAAGTTTAAATTTCTCTAACTATCATAGGGAAGACCTGGAGAAAAAGGCAAAATGGGTCTCACAGTGAGTAATAAACTTTAAGTGATTAAATATTTACATTATAGAGGAGTATAATTTAAGTGGAAAGATTTTGTGCAAATATGACAGTATTTAATTATAAAGTAGAATTACATAAATACTTAATTTCTGAATATATGATATTACTTTATAGAGAGAGGACATCATTAAACTGATCAAAGAGATCTGTGGTAAGTAACAGAAAAAGGACTAAGAATGTTGCACTAAGAATGTCTTTACAACTGACAAAACAATATTACTCCTATGTTTAGGTTGTGGCATCAAATGTAAGGAGAGGCCTATGGAGCTGGTGTTTGTAATTGACAGCTCTGAAAGTGTCGGTCCTGAAAACTTTGAAATCATTAAAGACTTTGTCACAGCACTTGTGGATCGCATCACAGTGGGCCGCAACGCCACACGCATCGGCCTTGTTCTATACAGCCTGGATGTTCATCTAGAGTTTAACCTGGCACGCTACATGACCAAGCAGGATGTCAAGCAGGCTATCAGGAAGATGCCCTACATGGGAGAGGGGACGTACACTGGTACTGCTATTCGCAAAGCTACACAGGAGGCTTTTTACAGTGCCCGCAACGGAGTCAGAAAAGTGGCCATCGTCATCACTGATGGACAGACAGATAAGAGAGAGTCTGTCAAGTTGGACATGGCAGTGCGGGAGGCCCATGCTGCTAACATTGAAATGTATGCTCTAGGGATTGTTAACACAACAGACCCTACACAGGCTGAGTTTCTCAGGGAGCTTAACCTTATTGCTTCAGACCCAGACAGCGACCACATGTACCTCATTGATGACTTTAACACCTTGCCTGGTGAGTCTGAGTGTCAGTTTATGAGAATTAACAATTTGTGGCATTAAAAGTTAAAGAATTCACAAAATGATTTTCTCACTGACAAAATTTTAATTTTCAGTACTAACTTCAAATTAACTAACTGATTCAGTTTTAACTGAGTCACAAAATATAAAATACAAAGGTGTAGCTGTTATTTTAAGATTAAGAAATATTGTTTCTCCTCTGCAGCTTTGGAGTCTAAGCTTGTAAGTCAGTTTTGTGAGGATGAGAATGGAGCACTCATCTACAATCGCATCACCAATGGCATCAATGGCCACAATGGATATAGGCGTAATGGCCACGATTACCATAACAATGTCTTATTTGGGAATAATGGCTATGGGAGTCACCATGAAGAAGAATTTAACAGGAGGGTTAATGCTCACAGTGGAACAAACTTTGCACGAACCAACCCTGTGCCCTTCAGGACTACGGTTTGTACACTAGAACTATTGAGAAATATAAGGTGAACATGATAGAGAAACTGTCCCTAATTAAAATAAAACAATAATAAAGGACACAAAATAATGAAAAAAAGAAAATTTAATTAATGACTGTTATTTCATAATCGTTGTGGTAACTCATTGGGTTAAAATGAATTTCTAACTGTCATCTGTTTTTTTCATCTCCAGACTGATTTAGACTTAGGAAGTCATGACCGCAAAGTAACTGATATCAAAACTGGTGTCACACCTGTACAGCCTGTGAAAGAGAACAGCAGAACATCTCACACCAGCATCATATCATCTTCACTGCCATTGTCACCATCATCTTCATCATTGCCATCATCATCGTCATCATCATCATCGTCATCATCATCTTCCTCATCAGGATCGGTTATATCGAGTTCAGTGAGCGTAAAGCTACAGCCCCGTCCTGTTATAGTCTCAGGTAATAATGAAACAACTAAACATCATCATGTAAATCATTGCATTAAATAAAATATTTTATTGGTAGCTTTAAATGGGTTATAACCATGGTAGAATCTCTGTGGCACATTTTCCAGTCATATGTATCAAAAGTGGTACAATCATTTTCATAATTTTGTGTCTAAATTACAGGAAAGACCTGTGGGTGGTAAATGTGGCATGGTTCATTTTAAACAGACTAAATATTACATATACAGTAGGTGGCACGGTGGCTTATTGGCTAGCACTGTCGCCTTGCACTTCCAGAGTAGTTGATGGTTAAAGGCCTTGCCTTAGGGCTCAACAGTGGCACCTTGGTGGTGGCTTGGTACCCCTGCCCCATGAGTGTGTGAGTTTGTGCTGTGTGCATGTGTGTCCTGCGATGGATTGGTACCCTGTCCTTGTTTCCTAGGATAGGTTCCAGGCTTCCTCCGACTCTTTTTATAGGATAAGCAATATAGAAGACGAATGAATAAATGAAATATTACATATGCGAAAGAGCCCTAAGAACAGTTTACTCACTAAATCTTTGCTGATTTTGGTTTCCTCAACGAGTTCTGTGATGTATTGTGTGCAGCTCCTCTGGATCCTCGTTGCTCCCTTGTCCTGAGCCAGGGGACCTGCCGAGACTACATCATCCGCTGGTACTATGACAAACATGCAAATGCTTGTGCCCAGTTCTGGTATGGAGGATGTGATGGCAATGAGAATCGCTTTGACACTGAGGATGAATGCAAGAAGACATGCGTTAACAATATAGGTATATTACACAAAACTAGCAAATAATCAAACCTATGCAGGTTTTCTAAACTGTTTCAGTTGTTTCAGTACTGATATTAAAAATAGCCTCTAGTAAATATCTTCTATTCATTTCTTTAATTGTAGATATTTGCTAATCTACATTTCCTCTTTATTCCACAGCAGGTTAAAATGGATCTCAAAGCAAACTGACCAAAGCGATGTTATTTTAACTCTTCACCATCTGCCAGGAAAATGTTCAACAAATATTTTTAACAAAAAAAAAGAAAAAAAGAAAGATAAAATAGGGTTAAAAAAGATTACTGTGATTACCTGCTCCATACTAAAGCAGTGCCTATGAAGTAACTCTGCCGGTTTTCTTTCCCTTAATGGGATAAATAACAAATTTCCTGATATACCTCATTTTTTTTTTCATCCATATTCTACTTCGCTCCCTGTAGGATTTTTCTGCACTGTATTTCATTAATATGTTTCAGTTGTACAACTGTATTTCTATATTTTGTCATATATATATATATATATATATATATATATATATATATATATAAATATTAAAATATATTTTCATGTGCAAAGTTACAGATAAGTGTCTAAATTACAGGAAAGACTTTGACATATAGCAAAATTATTCATAGCAATTAATAAATAAGAATGGTTAAGATTATAGAACATACTGTATTTTTTACTTGATATCTTGACTGCTAAAGTAATTTTTAATTGTTTTGTTTTTTCTTGAAAAATACCATTTATTTTTATTGGAAATTCTTAACTGTGACTAATGTTAGAATCAGCTGTAAGTACGGTACAATGTGTATGATTGATGCTTTTGTACTTTTTAAAATAAATGTAAACGTTTTTCTTAACTGTCATAATTTGTGATTTTTATTAGTTCAGTGATTACACAGTCTTCAAGAAGTTATTTATGGTTGTCTAGACAAGACCTATTTACACTCACCAGCCAATTTGCAACCTGCTGATTCACCAGCCATTTGCATTCTGCTCATTCATGCAATTATCCAGTAATTATCCAGTTCAATCATGTGGCAATAATTAAGCAAATAATGACAGGAAGTATATGGTAACTAACGACTTAACAGAACTTAAGCGTGGTGTGAAGAAAAGCATCTCAGAACATGTTAAATCTTGAGGCAGATGCGCTACATTGCAAAATACCACATCAGGTTTCATTCTTGTCAACCTATTAGGTATGGGTGCCATTGGGGTGCCATGCCATCTTCTGGTATTGGTCCACTGTGTTTTATCGGGTTCAGAGTCAACACGCAGTCTACTGTACCAGAAGATTTACTTCTGTCTGCTGACAAGCTTTATGGAGATGCCTATTTCCTTTTCTAGCAGGACTGGACACCTGGACACAGTGCCAAGACAACCACTAACTGATTTGCTGACACTGATATTACTGGGCGTGATCAGCCAACAAACGTGCCTGACCTAAACCCATGGCCTTTTGTCCAGAGGAAGAAGAGAAACACCCAACTCAACAATGCAGATGAGCAGAAGAATGCCATCAAAGCAACCTGGTCTTCTATAACGCCTCAACAGTGCCACCGCTATGCCCTGCCACAATGAGGCAGCTCATGCTCGTACATTAACTCGTGCTGAAGTACTGGCTGCAATAATGTCTGCCTGTCAAAAACAGACAGACCGACAGATAAGATACAGTACAGGCCAAAAGTCTGGACACACCTTCACTCATTCAATGTGTTTTCTTTATTTTCATGACCATTTACATTGGTAGATTCTCACTGAAGGCA
>JAQMYJ010000036.1:22807770-22821678 GCA_030014305.1 Clarias laeviceps | reverse complement strand
TAAATGCTCATGAAAATAAAGAAAACACATTGACAGATAGATGAGAAGGTGTGTCCAAACTTTTGGCCTGTACTGTAGATAAATATAACTATAAATAAGAAATATGTAATGTATATAATACTTGACTATGCTATAATAAAACTTACAATAATTATTTATAAAATAACTATTTTTCAAAATGTTCATTTATATCCCTAATTAACAGGATGCTGCAGGGGAATTTCTTAAAACGTTGACTGTTGTTGGATTCTTTGATTGAGAGCTTATAAAATCACCATAAAACATTTTCAAAACTGTGAATGGAATTTATCGATAAGATCACTACATGATTTTACAACAAGATTTTCTGTAAAAGTCTTTGCCACAGACGGAATAATGTGAATATTACCCACCATTCGCCTGTAGAGGCTTGAGAATCTATACGACGGATTGATCCGTCTTGCTTGCCGTAGACGTGATGTGCGCGGTTACCACGGTGACGCAGAGACGCTGGTGTTCAAATCCTATTATCCGCTAGCTATCGAATGACAGTCTTGGTTATAGACCTTAATTAGTTTAGTTTGCGGTGTGTTTAGAGGCGAATCATGGCGGGAGTGTTAGACGCGCTTTGGGAGGACAGAGATGTTCGCTTCGACATCACACCACAGTAAGTTAACGGACAGAAAGCTAGAGAGTTAGCGTTAGCCCATTAGCAGCGTTAGCTTAGATCTGAAGAAAGCTAGTTACACTGAAGGAGCATTAAATTAAAACCAGTTGCATCGTTACAGTGTGTTGTTATACAGTGTGTTAGTTAGTGTAGATAGCGGATAGTATAGACTGATATGTGTAGCTCACACTGGGTTTCAACTCTTTGCATCAGAGACCTCTCTAACGTGTAACATAAATACCACAGATACTCTCAGTACTAAATCCAGATCTAAATGCTAAATAATTATCTTACATCAAATGACTTTTTAACCTGAGACTTTCCACCAACACAACGCATTAAGTCCAATCTGACATTATTACTTTGCCACCCAACTTGTCTTTACTATTGTATTTTCAATTAAACTTGTTTAATTCAAGTGTCAGTTGGTTAAAAACATCCGTGCCGTTAGTTAATTTCAGGTTCTTCTTCATTGCTTTTATTTATTTATTTGTTGTGTGTGTGATTTGCTTGATTTCAGACAGATGAAAACCAGGCCGGGTGAGGTACTCATCGACTGCCTAGACTCAATTGAAGACACTAAAGGAAATAACGGTGATAGAGGTGCTTATCCCATTGAGTTGCTTTGTAAATATGTACCCTATGTTTAAGTTTTTTATTGTTTTTGCTTTGAACTTTGACTAAACCTGTAACAATAAATAATTAGGGTTGTATGCTCTACAACCAATGACCTTGGGTACTGTATATCTGCCTTGTTTCTACATTCATTTGTCATTTTAACAGGTACACCTAACAGCTTGGTCTCACTTTGGCTTAATTTTAATGTGAATTTTTATCCGTTGCAACACACAAATCTACCTTGGGGACAATTTTAATTCAGCAGTAAAATTGTAATGGTAACGTTTGGGGTATTGTATCAGGCGCAATAGGTCAGCTTTGCAGGGGTTTTAAAACCATGTGCTCACATACACAAATACATTATTATACGAGAGGCGTTCAAGTCAATCAGGCAAACGTGATGAAATTCTATATGAATGATGGAATAAATCAGATCGGCATATTGATGGTAGCCATCACTAGTAATGATGGCTACCATCAATATGAACGCTAGGATGAGTGCATTAGTGTAGCAGGGAAATATATAGACGAATAAAGGAAGTTTTTACTCTCATGTTGTGTTTTATTTTTCTGCACGATTAAAAGTCCCAGCTTAAACGTTGCTCATGTTTAATTTTTTAAACATTGTCCACGGGGCATTATCCAGTAGTCTCTACCGTATCTACATTGAACATATTAGGTCAAGTGCAGTGGATCCAGAGCCTGAGCGTGAGGCAGGAACACCTGCTGGATTGATTGCAGGACAGAGAATAGAGCGACTTTTAAACGCACTGTGTGCGTATCCATTCGCAACACACAAGATAATATCAGTGTCACTGTTTCAGTCAAATAAATGATTAGGGGTGGTTTCTTCACTGTTGGTAGGTGTAGAGGTGGCAGTAAATGGACTACAGTCAGTAATTGTTTCCCTACAGGATGACTTATGTCTTATATGGTAGGATTACCTGATAAAAAGGCTGGTGTACATACAATGTACATTTACTTACTAATCTAGACAATAGTTTATTATATTTTATAATCCAGTAGTGTATTGGGTGAATAAACATGATTTTTTTAATGCCACTCTGTTTTTTTGCTAAAGGAAGACTCCTGGTGACCAATTTAAGAATCATATGGCATTCTGTCGCCTTGCCAAGAGTTAACTTATGTAAGTGTTGTCTATTACAAATAAGAAATATTGAAACATATCAGTGTAAGCATTGGTAACTGTATAGCTTGCATCCCTTGATGTTTTTTTTTTAACCAATCCACAGCTGTGGGATACAATTCTGTCATAAACATCACTACAAGAACAGCAAATTCAGTAAGACTACTTTCATGGTTACATCATCAATCAGTCACACTGGTTTTTAAAAAAAATTATGAAAGTGAAAGATTGTAGTATTAGTTTGTTGTGTATGACATGGGATTTGTAACTGTTGCAGAAACTGAGGGGGCAGACTGAAGCACTCTACATCTTAACTAAATCTAATAACACAAGATTTGAGTTCATTTTCACCAACGTCATTCCTGGAAGTCCAAGACTCTTCACATCTGTCATTGCTGTACACAGGTATGGAGTCATATATCCCTACATATTGAACTTTATAAGTATATTTCTATGTTAATATTATTTATTTGTACCTTTTGTAAATCTGTAAATTAAATTATTTTGTAATTAGAATGGAATCCTATCTTTATATTATTTGAATATCCTAGTGCAATTTTCCTTTTATTGTAGTGAAATTACAGTGTGTTGCAGATGAACTACTGTGAGAGCTAATGCTATAGAAAATTAATCAACATCTTTTGGCCAATCAGATTTAAGGACTCAACAACCATGATATAAACTGATATTTGTATTTTCAGAGCTTATGAGACTTCCAAAATGTACCGGGATCTCAAATTAAGAGCAGCTTTGATTCAGAATAAGCAGCTGAGATTACTGCCACGTGAACAAGTATATGACAAAATTAACGGAGTTTGGAATTTATCAAGCGATCAGGTACAATTATGGATAATTGTACGGGAAATGGGATTGATAAATTCTTTACAATTTTATGCATGGTTTTCTGACAGTTTAATTTCCATAAATTCGTATTTGATTCGTGTTTTAGGGTAACCTGGGCACGTTCTTCATTACTAATGTGAGGATAGTGTGGCACGCCAACATGAACGAAAGCTTCAATGTCAGCATTCCTTATTTGCAAATAGTAAGTATCTTATCTAGCAGTTTGTGATTGTTGTTAAAACGCTTTCATTAGAGTATGTTTGATTGTTCCTCTGTCCTTCTTTCGCAAAGCGTTCTATAAGGATTAGAGACTCCAAGTTTGGACTTGCGCTTGTAATCGAGAGCTCTCAACAGGTGGGTGTGACTGTAATAAGCTCAGCAATTCAGGTGTAAAACTAAAAAAAAGGTTGGAGTCTTTTCTGAAAACAGATTGCTTTTTCAGACGGGTGGATATGTACTGGGTTTTAAGATTGATCCACTGGACAAGTTGCAGGATGCAGTGAAGGAAATAAACTCTCTTCACAAGGTCTATTCTGCAAATCCAATATTTGGTGTGGAATATGAGATGGAGGAAAAGGTAAATAAAAAAAAATTATGGGTGTAAAAGGTGATCCTTGGACTAAAATGTGTATTTAGTTAAAGTGGCTTTTTGTCGGATGTGACAACAGCCCCAGCCACTGGAGGAGCTAACAGTGGATCAGCCTCCTGATGATGTGGAGATTGAGCCTGATGAACAGACTGATGCTTTTACAGTAAGTTTTTTTTTTTTTTTTGTTATTTACACTAATACTAATTCACTAATCGTTCCAGAGTATGTAAGCATTTACTTTGCCTAATACTCCCACAATATCTATCTATCCATTCAATATTCTCACGTTTCATTCAATATATTCGGAATCCATTCAATATATTCAGACTTTTCATTCAATATATATGGAGTTTTCATTCGATTCTCTCATGAATATTTTCCTAAACGGCTTGCCATAATATATATATTAGCAAAGAACTAACTAACCAAAGCACTAACACAAGTAAACAAAGTGTTTTAAAAATTACATAACATTATCAGATGTAGCTGCTCTCTCCTCAGTATGGCAGACCGTACTGACCTACTTCCACCCATGCTGCGACCAACAGTTAGCGGAATTAATGATTGTAGAGCACCTGTGATTCAGACTGGTGCATATCACCCCTTCTGGAATACCTCTTGTCAAATCAGACAGCTCGATCTGAACTAAATCTTGTATAATCATTTTTATATACTGGTAGACCCAGACTTAGGAACATTCGAGTTACGAATTTCCGCAGATACAAATGGACTGCGGTTCTACTTCTGGTTCACGTGTATTGTTAAAAACTGGACACTGCAGTGCACCAGATACCAATATTTAGAATTATATACAAAATTTTCAGTGTGTAAGTGAATGTATAAAATGTCCAAAGTCCGGTATATTGTATGTGTTTGTGTGTGGGGTGAGGGAGAAATGAGTTGCCTTAACGGTTTCAATGAATCAGTCCGGGAGCACGATGATAGAAAACGGCTGTCCTGTACAGCTGTCCTGAAGATATATATAATTATAATTTTGGAAAATTCTCAACAAAATTCACAAAGATAAAATGGCATCCAGGATTCCCCTTGTGATTTAAAGGCTCAGAGACAACAGTTTGGGGAAAGGGGATAGAGGTTTAGTCAAGTGGATTGGTATGCTTTACATTGTATATTCATGTCAAAGGCTTATGAGAGTCACTTTGTCGGACTTAAGAAGAAATACGACTTATGAATGTGCTCCCGGGAACAGAACTCGTTCGTAAGTCGGGAACTACATGTCCTTTAAAAAAAAAAAAAAAGAAACCATACAGTATGTATAACCTTGGTAAGAATAAGTCTAAAGACTTACTGAAATCTATTCATCAGGGCATAACTCCATTCAAATGACAAGTAATTAAATAAAAACTTGCTTACACTGAAGATCCTTTCAAAATTTCAGGACTTTATACTTTAACCTGAGTGAAGAATTTGAAGCTGCACTTCTTTCCCAGAGTATTTATCTTAATGAATAGCTGCACTTTTACTACCTCTGATAATCCACAGATAGCTTTCTCACTCACACTCCGAAAATAACACCATGCTTAAGCCAGGTATCACAATCACCCATCAACACTAACTGTTGTTGCCTGGTTTCAAACATGTTTACTTTGGATTTTTTTCAATTGTGTTACAGAAAATTTAAGTACATTTTTGTTTTTCCTTCTTGCAGGCATACTTTGCTGATGGCAACAAGGTATATCTACCCACCTACATAGATCATTTCTTAATGTTTTTTTTTTAATTATTATTATTTAAATTATTTTAATAATTCAAGTGTCTTTTTACCTGAATATTTCATTTTCTTTGACAGCAACAAGATCGGGAGCCAGTGTTCTCTGAAGAGCTTGGGTTAGCGGTGGAGAAGTTAAAAGATGGCTTCACACTTCAAGGACTCTGGGAGGTCATGGGTTAAAAAGATGAAAGCATACTAAATAGTAGTGCTCAATGTAAATTGTTACTCATGAGAGTAGTTAAAGACGGAATGGAAAAGTTTTCTGGTTCGAATTCTTGTAGTTTTAATGTTTACAGACATTTCTCTGTACTATGTAGTTGCATTTATTTATTTGCAGAATTAATTTACATATTTGTGTATATAATGTGAAAATAGATGATTTACTAAGACCTGTGTATATTTCATTTTTTTATGTACATGACGTGTGTGTGTGTGTGTGTTGGGGGGTGGGGGGGTTGGGTGTATAGTATGTGTAATTGCTGACATGGTGAAGTTTTCTATGTGGAGACATTTTGACTGGTAGTGTGTGTGTGTGTGTGTGTGTGTCTATCTATAGACACTCACATATGCTAGTGGTATGTTTATTGTGCTCAAGAAGCTATTTTAAAGTGTGTCTGTATAGCTAAGGATTTTAACAAACAGCTCAGTAGCACAGATTAACAGTTCCAACAGCTGCTCTGTGGTGACCTGTAAGCTGGGGAAGGTCAGCTCATAGGAAAAAGCAATCACCATGTAAATATAAACCTGGGCACTTAAGAGAATTCTGAATGAGTCAGCAGCAGGAAAAGATGACTAAAGGATATGTGCCACTGTCTGTTTTGAGATCATGACATAAATAAAGTTTCACCAAAAGAAATCAACCTGTAATTTAATTAACATGACGAAGAACAATAGATGTTGACAATTGCAATCTTCTTCATTTGAGAATGTAAATAGCCCAGACACAATTGCCTTGCTAAAGGATTGCAGTTGTTTCTTTCTGTCTTTTGACAGCTGCCGAATGTGAACGTTTTCTAATCTGGCCAACCTGAATTCTTTCTGTCTGTGATGGGGGGCTAAATATAGAGAGGCAGGGTTAACTGCACCAGCTCTTCTCTTTGCTCTGTGTCAACTCAACCTATTACTACTAAGATAGCGAGAGAAGTGGAAGCATTGCAAGCCTGACATCCTCCCTGATCCACACGTAGACACCGAGATGGAACCGGCCAGCATAAAAGAAGACCTGAAGCTCTATCAGAGCACCCTGCTCCAAGATGGCCTGAAGGATCTTCTAAAGGAGAACAAGTTTATTGACTGTGTCTTGAAAGTAGGGGACAGAAGTCTGCCGTGTCACAAACTCATCTTGGCAGCATGCAGCCCTTACTTTAGAGAGATTTACTTCTCTGAAGATGGCAAAGAGAAGAGCAGCCCAGGCAAGGAGGTGGTTCTAGAAGATGTGGATCCAGCCATTATGGACATGATTGTGAATTATCTCTATTCAGCAGAAATCGATATTACAGATGATAATGTGCAGGATGTTCTTTCAGTAGCGAACCATTTACAGATACCGTCTGTGTTCACGGTGTGTGTAAACTATCTGCAGAAGAAACTCTCTCTAGGAAGCTGTCTGGCAATCTACCGACTGGGGCTAATGATGAATTGTCCAAGGCTGGCTATGGCAGCAAGAGACTACATCGCTGAACGATTCGAGATTCTGTCCAAGGAGCAAGATTTTCTCGACTTCAACCCCCCTGAACTGTTCGCAATCATAGGAAGTGATGCTCTCAATGTGGAGAAAGAGGAACTGGTGTTTGAGCTGCTAATGAAGTGGATCAAGAAGGACAAAGAGAACCGTTTGAAGCATTTAGGCGATGCCTTTGAGCATGTTCGTTTCCGATTGCTCCCGGAAAAGTATTTTAAGGAAAAGGTGGAAAAGGACGAGCTTATCAAAGCTGATCCTGAACTTGTAAAGAAACTTAAGCTCATCAAAGATGCTTTTGCTGGAAAACTTCCAGGAAAGGTAGAAGGGAAGGGGGATGGAGAGAGCGCAATGCCTGGATATTTGAACGACTCCCGAAGGCTTGGCATGTATGCCAAGGACCTTATCCTGATGCTTAACGACACGGCCGCAGTGGCTTATGACCCCATTGAGAATGAATGCTCACTGGCAGCAATGGCTGAGCAGATACCTAAAAATCATGTTAGCATCATTACCAAGAGGAATCAACTTTATGTTGTAGGTGGACTGTTTGTGGATGAGGAGAATAAAGACTCACCGTTGCAATGCTACTGTTTTCAGGTAAATTGCTTAATATATCTATAAAATAAGATAATAAACAACTGTGTAGTGTGATGTTGGCTGACATGAAACAGAGTTACTATCACATTGCTTTAAATGCACATCCCAGTCACTTTTTAGTAATGAAGTGTCATAACTTAGTAGCATAGTTAGTTTCAAGTTAGCTAACATGTTAGTTGCTGCTTAAGTAAACTTTAGTATGTCTTAGCAGCTGTTTCCTTATTGATCTCTCTTTAAGTTTAAGAAAAACAAGAAAGTACCCTTTTGTCCTGAAGACTCCTTCACCATATACAGTAAAAAAGAAATAACATTTATATATTTATGGATATAAATTTTTATTGGCCCTAGATTACAAGATTTTTGCCATGTGAATTAGCTGTAACAATAACTCATTATCACTAGTACTACTGCATTATGGTTAATATTTGTAACACTCAAGCTATTTATATAATCCTGATGTCTACAGCTGGATCCTATTAGTGCAGACTGGATTGCTATACCTCCAATGCCTTCCCCCCGATGTCTCTTTGGTCTGGGAGAATATGAGAATCTAATATTTGCTGTTGCTGGCAAAGATTTACAGACCAATGAGTCTCTTGACTCAGTATTGTGTTATGACACAAAGTAAGTGTGACATCCATTATCTTATTTTCCACTTCATATGAACCTGACAATTAATAAAAATGCTCATGGGTCCTGTTTTTATTTCCCAGCAAGATGAAATGGACAGAGACAAAAAAGCTTCCCCTGAGGCTACATGGCCACAGTGTGATCTCACAAAACGGCCTGGTCTACTGTATAGGAGGAAAGACAGACGACAAGTAAGATCAGTATTAGAGCAATGCTGACCATGATAATCTAGATCCTTATATTTTCATAAGAGTGTTTCATAGTGTCTCTTTTTCTGTGTGTGCAAAATAGCAAAACCATCAACAAGATGTTTGCATATAACCACAAGAAGTCTGAATGGAAGGAGCTAGCTGCAATGAAAACACCACGGTCCATGTTTGGGGCAGTTGTCCATAAAGGAAAGATTATTGTTGTTGGAGGTGTCAATGAGGACACTCTTTTAGCATCATGTGAAGCCTATGACTTTGGAACCAACAAGTAAGTGCAATTATGTAGCTGCTATATTACATGTCTGCTTTTACTGATATAGCTCTTTCTGTAGCAAATCCTCAGAGACCAGCTATAGGGCCAGATAAACAATAGTTTGTAGATCTAACCATCACATAATGTATGTAGACCATTCCCAAATGTTGGAAGCACACAACTGTCTAGAATGATTTTGTATGTTGCAGCATTAAATTAACCTTCACTAGATCCAGGTTCCCATCCCAAACACTTTCTATCAGGACATTGCCCCTGTACACAAAGCAAGGTTCATAAACACGTGTTTGATAAGGTTGGTATAAAAGGACTCAAATGCCACCAAGCATTATCACCCAACATCAGTGCCTAACATCACTGCTTATCTTGTGGCTGAATCAAATCTCCACAGCCATATTCAAAACTCTAGTGGACGCCTTCCCAGTAATGGGTGACAAAACTCTAGTTTAAAGTCTTTGAATGGGATGCTCAACAAACGCATACAGTATACACCGACCAGCATAACAAATCCCATGGGTGCAAAAATCTGGGGAGTTTAGAGTCTGGACCCCATATGCTCGCTGTGGTGCATTCTGGGTGTTCTGGTACCTCTCTACAGTGGCCAGCATTGACTATTGAGTTGTGCAGCATTAGTTTGGCCTGGGAATTGGACAGGATAGGCTAGCCATTGGTTCCCGGGGGTATGGTTGAGTTTTAGGTACCCATGATCCTTTCACCAGTTTATCATGTTGTGGCTGTGAAGAAGTGATCATCATGTGTCCACATACTTTTGGCCCTGTAGTTTAGTAGCCCAGAAAAGGTAGTTTTGACAGAATTAAATTGACTGTCATTGACCCTCTATGACTTTATTATAACTGACAACATGGCTTGTTTCATGAGATCTGACGATGAAAACAATGTGTAATAGAACGAGAGGTAATTTTTTCCCCAGTGTCAACTAAATACTGTAGATCTGATCTGTTCAGAATTTATGGAGCTAGTTAATAGCGGTAAAGTGTCACTACAAAGTGAAACATAACCACTTCAAATAGTCTTATAGTCATCCATTAAAAGGTAACAAGTGATGCCAATTGCTAATCCAGATTTATGTGTACACCAATGTGTAACCAGATTATCCAGTACACCAAAATATCTACATTCACATTTGCCTTGTAGGTGGGAGGCCTTCCCCGAGTTTGCACAGGAGAGAAGCTCAGTAAATGTTGTCAGTGTCAATGGAGAGCTTTATGCAGTTGGGGGCTTTACCATGGTAGGACAAGATAAAGAGTGTGTTCCATCAGAGATCACAGACATTTGGCAGTAAGTAACTTTGTTCTAAGCATTAAAATAGAGATGGTGTAATGTTATTATAGACTAACTATTCCTTGTGGCAAACTGTCTAACCTACTACTACTATTTTTATTGTAGGTATGAAGAGGACAAGAAGCAGTGGGCTGGAATTTTGAGAGAGATGCGTTATGCAGCTGGTGCTTCCTGTGTTTCTATGCGACTAAATGCTGCGAAAATGCCCAAACTGTAAAAATCGCCCTGGTCTCCGTCGAGGGACAATTTATTTTTAGCCTAACTTGATGATTCCAGTTACATAAAAATATAATGTAGTACTGAATGAGCATTAAACATACACCTATTTTAGAGTTTAAGATGATTTCACAAGGATGTCAAATATATTCTTATACACAACTGACATTATTAAATTTTTTTTTAATGTTTTTGCTTAAAAACATATACAGTGGTGGCAAAAGTATAAAGACAACATCTACCATGTATTAGCACTCTCCCTGTGGATAAAACCGCTAAAACTCTGGAATTCTCAAGTGAATTATGAACTTATTTCTGTATCTTCAAGAAAGAATCAACCAGGCATTTAGCAACTGACACCAGATTACTGCAGACATCTTATTGACTCTATTCACATCTGGATCCAGCAGGTTTTGATGAATAAATATTTTATACTAAATATTGATTCTTGTATAGCAATTTCATTGCAATAAAATAACAAATGATTCTTAAATTAAAACACTGAATTTAAATTTTGCTCAATACTTTTGGCCACCACTGTTGTTTAAGATGGTCTTTCAGATTGCAAAATTAAATTTTACTTTTGATATATTAGGTAATGTATTACAATAATAAAATTTATATTGTAAAAAAAAAAAAAATCTCACAAGAGGCATTAGTAGCAATGTGTTTTTTCTCTGTATTCTCAGGACACTTGCACATGATATACAGTCCATCAGTAGTCACAGTCTCCCAGATAAATATACCAGCATGGATATCCCAAAAAGAGTACATTTTTGGCATCATCATAAAGCACTTAGGCAGGTTCAGTGGTTAGGGGCAGGTCTGTAAATAACCTCTTTTTTAAATATTCCTTCCAGGCATCTGGTGTTGAGAGCTCCATAGAATTCCATTCAAAGTGTGGGATCTGAGTTGGAGAGAGGTTTAAGAGTATTATAAATTTCTCATATTGTAACTAGCAAAGCACCAAATTCCGACTTTACTCACCTGCAGAACATGATACCCTAAAATCTCCAGATGTCTCTTTCTCATCAGGACGTCTCCTTTAATGTGCTGCGAGTTTTTGCAGAAGGACTTGGAATTCAGGAAGTCTAAAGCAATGCTAATGAAACAAGGTTCGGAAGAACTAGGAGTTAATCATTAATTTTTTCATCTTCAATACCGTTTATAGCGGGGTACATCCTGGACACTGTACCAATGGGCGCGCGAACACACACAAACACACACACAAAACCGGCAATTAGCCTAATCTGCGAGTATCTAGAGAAAACCCACCAAGCGCACAGGGAGAATTATTTGTAAACTCCATGCACACAGCCTCAAGGCAGGAATTTAAAACCCTCCACCCTGGAGATCCAAGGCCACATCTGGATTCTAAAAAAATCTACGAATTAGTGCTGCTGAATTATCAAATCTGATTGGGCAGGAAGCAGCAGTGACAGTAGTGCTGGTTGTATTTCAAATCACAGACATAAGACTAAAAATAATTAGCAATTATATACTACTAATAAAAATGGATAAAACATGTTATTGGGAAGTTTTCTCTATTAAGTTTTCTCTATGGTCAAGGCATTGCCATCACAACACCTAGGTTGTACATTATTTTCCTATAACTGAATGCCTGTCATGCTTTATTCCTCATATAAGAATATGCGTTCACATTTGTTTATGCATTCCACAACTGGGTGAGAAACTTTCAATATGTACAGTATATACCGCTTAGCTGCTGGAGGTAGTTCGGTCCTCTCCTTCTCTGACCCTGAGTCCCACTGCACCTTGCCATCTTCGTTGATCTGCAGTTCACTTAGTTTGCTGTAAGGCACTGCCTGCTGATTGCGATCCAGGACACACTCAAAGTCTGCAAAATGAATTTAAAAAAATGTAAACTATTCTAACTGCTTCCTGGGAAATTAATGGTTGAAGGTTAAACTCACCAACATTGTAGAAGTATGGAGTCAACACTGCAACTCTGACATAGTTAATGCCTCCAAGCACTTCTCCCAGCATCCTGTGGATCTGCTGCTGGGCTACATTGACCGAGTTGTGGTCTGCGTGTTTCACAAAAAAATTAAAATCAGTTGTTGTTTTTTTTTAGCCACTGTAGTGACTTGGGCATACCTTTTATTTTACTTGTGGTGCTCTAAATACGGCTGCACTACAGTAGCAGATATGTGTCTTTACTCACCTCTTCTGTGGAGCTGCATGCAGTAGTGCTCGTGGAACCAGGGCACCTGGAACTCCGGGCACTCAAGACACACGGCTCGGTTAAGCTGCATCAGGCGCGAACGCACTCGCATGTTCTGAGTACTTGAGAATGCTGTTAGAAGGAAGTGTACAGGAGAATAAGCATCATTTGGTACTGTACATGATGTACTAATAAGTGTCCTGTTTACAACTTGTATTTTAGTCATGAAATTTCAAGTATTTCTTTGAAAATCACATATCTCTTCCATATAGAGATTGAAAAATATCACAAGCAAGAAGCATTTAAAAGACATTTAAATCTGACTCACTTAAGGAGTTCTCAGATACATTTTAGCCAAAGTTTGTATAGTTAAAAATACATCTGTCTCATCAAGACACGTGACAACCAAAACACCTTACTCTCGAGCTGTGCATCCAGCTTGGCTAGGAAATCCACTTTGAATATTTCTCTGATCAATGGCTCGGGGAAACGGTTGGTCAGAGCCAAGACATAAGCCAACAGGACCAGCATATGAGGGTCAAATGAACCTGGGAATATACAACACAGACATCATTTATATCTAGTTTGTGTTAAATTTTCTATAATCAATATGGTTCACGTTTTTAAAAAATAACTCACTAATTTTTGGAGTGAATTGTTGAATGTAAGCATCAAATAACTCGTCCACCTTCGGAGAGTCGTAGTTAAGCACAGCAAATGGGAGCAAAGTGACATATACTGCAGAATAATGAATCTAAACGGGATAGGAAAAAAATATAAATTATGTATATGAATGCACTAATATACTACATCATGTTTATTTTAACTGAAAATTGAAAGATAAAGGTTTTGAAACCCAACACTAGATTTTAGTTATGTGCAATGTATCCTCAGATCTCTGTTCTTAGACGACCAGAGCAGAAAACTACAAGACCTCCTGCTGTTGAGTTTAAGATATTATTTGAGTTACTGTAGACTTCCTGTCAGGTAAAACATGTCTGGCTATTCTTTTCTGACCCCTCTACTGATGATAACATTTCCATCTGCAAACAAAGCCCTTAGCTTATGTATGTATTAGATCAGCGGTTTCTAAAATACTCAAATCAGCCAGACTGGCAGCAACAACCATGTCACATGCCACACAGGTTTACATTTTCCTCTACTTCTGATGTTAGATGGGAACGTCAATTGAATCTCTGGACCTGTGCTTCTGCCACAACATAGATGACCAAGTTTACAGGT
>JAQMYJ010000036.1:22794149-22807670 GCA_030014305.1 Clarias laeviceps | reverse complement strand
GGGGGGGGTTCAAGGTGTAAATGATTTGCTATGTTTGTTTAGAATTCTAAAAAATTCTTCAACAAAGCCTAAACCCCTTATATTGTACAAAAATGTAACCATGGAATATTTGTATTATATTAACAGCAATTTTTTTATTTTTTTATTTTTTTAAATAACATCTAGCCCCTAGTTAGCCCCTATTTAGCCCCTATTAACCTTAGGTTGTAGGAGGAAACAACCCACTGGCATAAATTGAAATCCACTAAATTCAAGCGCCCAGAGTAGATTAGGCTTAAGACTTAATAAAATAAAAACATAATAACTATAACCACTTTGTACAACCATTCACAGAATAAATAAAAAATCTTCACAGCCCAGATTTTAAATAAATGCATTTAAAATCAATCTACCTTATGTGTGTTCTCTAAGGCTACGTTGGCAATTCGGTCCAGCAATGGAGCAGAGCGGTAAGTGGTCCTGGTCAAAAAGAGGACCAGGTCGATCAAGTTGATCCAGGTGAGTTGATCTGCCAATCCCTGAAGTACTACAATTGTCTTCTCAAGCATCATCTCCTCAAACCATTCCCCTGACATGAATTTAAGCTCCTCCATGAGCTGGTCCAGTCTCTTGGCTGTGTGAACTCTGTCACGTGCACAGCGGTTTAGGTTCTGCAGCAGACGCACGTACCTGCTGTGAGTGCTCTGGCTGTAGGAGGGGTCATTTCGCATCCATTTGGCAACGGCCGTCGTGAGTGAACTTAGTCCTATCAGGCTGCACTGAGGCAACACCGCATCAATGCGAGAGAAGACCGACTCCTCGATACGTGCAGAGGGCAGCATGGCGAGCACACGGGTCAGCATGATCACCTCGTATATGTGCACACAGGTCTGCAAGTAACTAATACAAACAAAAATCATGGGATTGATACACAAAAGTTTTTATAATTAATTAATCAATTAATCAACACGAACTCAAATATTTCATGCAAAACCATGAACACTACATTTACTTTGAAACTGATTGAGCTTAAATTACAGTCTCCTTTCTCTACTTTCCTAGACACTTATTTCTGGCTTTAATAAATATAGTGATGGATGCTTTGGTCAGTAAACACTCATAGTTTAAGTTAGTTACAGCTAGGTCATAAAGGAGTATGAAAAAAATGTATTAGCAGATATAGGACAGTATTGCACATTTAGATCAATACAAACCAAACCAAAAAAAAAAGAAAATACACAGTTAGTCTCTTTCAAATATGCATTCTTCTCCATAAATATTTCTTTAAAAGGTTGGGTTGATGTCCATTTAAAAAATAAAAATTAAAAAATTAAATCCAGAAATTGTCCGATTGCCCAAGAATGGGTCTTTTAACCCGGACCAAGACTAAATTGAATGCAGGAGGATTTACAGGTAGGCTGGTATGAGGTATGGCTGGTATGACTTTTTTATCAGATACAAATGAATCAACAATACAGCGGGACATTATTATATATTAATTACTTATTCCCTTTAAAGCTTATTTCAGTAATTACAGTGAAAATAAGAAATGTATTTAGTATCCTTCCTAATCGTTCCTAAGAGTGTAACTTTTTTTTACATTTAGTATCTGTCTATCAACTGACAGTTAATTCTCAATATTGCATATCAATACAGTACACTGAGGTAATTTGGAATAAGAATACTAATAATCATAATCATCATCATCATCATAATAATAATAATAATAATAATAATAATAATAATAAGTCCTATTTATTTACATTTCTCAAGGTCACCTGACAATAGATTTTTTTTTTAGGAAAAAAATTGGGAAATAATAAAAAAAATAAATAAAATCTCCTCTTAAAACTCAATCAATCAATAAAAAGATGCAAATAACAAATGTTCCCATCTGTCATGGCAATAAAGCACCTGGATGAGACTCACCGGAGCACTACGCTCCTCAGTCTGGAGTAGAGCTCAGGACTCTGACAGTGCAGCAGAATAAGTGCCTGGATGATCTTTGCAATCTCCACTGGCCTATACACTTCCAGATTCCTATGCAGTACAGATGCAATCCTACGAAATGACCACAATTATCCAATCAACACAAATTCATACACAATACATAATCTATGGCGCAACCAGCTGTGTCTTAACATAACAGTGGCTTTGAATTCACTGATTTACGCTATAGACTACAGAACAGAGATCACTCATCACTTCTTTCCATAAAGACAAGAGAAGCGAGGATGACTGTCTTACTTATTAATGAGTTGAAAGTTGCGGCTCTGCATCTCCTCCAGTGCCTCAGCAATCACCAGAGCTTGGTGAGCGTTTAGCTGATCAGCCAACACCAGCGCTGTACGTTCCAACCTGAGACACAAATTGACTGGATGTTGGAAAACAAAAACACTCACTATCAAATGGTTACAACCTGCAATGCATCTACATGTGTCAGTTTAAATCAAGAACTCGGTCATACTGTATATCATAGAAACAATACGGATAATTACATTCCTCTGACTTAAAATTAAACGTCTTACATAAATAAAGAATTATTTATCATGTTTGAGGTTCTTAAAAAGCATTACGGCACAAATATTAACGTTAAAATGACACTGAACACTTTCTCTGGCAGTTAACCTGACCTTAACCTCAACATGTTTCTGGGAAACTATGCATTGAGAGGTCCCACATACACACGCAATAACCACAATTACAGCACCATTACAAGCTGATCATTTATTTATTTTATGATTATTATATTGCAGAGATTATCACTGAATATCCTGAGCTGTTCTTTCTGCTTTTACCTCTCTCTGGTTGCTGGGCCTGCCAGAGGTCCCAGTGCAATAAAAAGTTTTGTAAAAGAGTCCGGTTCAGTGCACGAGTCCATCAGGTCCATCAGCCTCTGCACGGCAGCCTGTCTGAAGTCCCAGTTGCTGAATGGCAGTGACTGATACAGTGTCATTATAATGCTGAGATTCTCCACATCCAGACTGGGAACACTTTTCAGGAGAATGTGGCTGCACTTTTCCAGTAAGGGCCGATGGATGCACTTCATGTGTCTGAGGAATTGAACTACCCTCCTGGGATTGTTGTAGTGCAACGTGTCCATGCCGTCCAACAGAATCTCAGCTTTTTCAATCAGCGCGTCCCGTAAGTCGGCAGACAGCAGCGACGACACACTGATCATGAGCGTAGTTAACACTCTGAGAAAGTTCAATACATATTATTTGATTTCTTTCTGTATGAAAGACTTTGTATGGAAAAGTGACATGTTTGGTCGTTGGACAAAGAGAAATAATACCTGGCATCTTCTATTGAATCCAGTCTTTGTTTCAAAATCTCAACGATGTGGCCCATCAGTGGACTATGGTGCAGCCCCAGGTCATTCAAACAAATAGATAACTTTGACAGAGTTGTCATGGGAAACCTGCAAAATGGGTAAAGATTGGGTTGAAACATAAAGCTAGACCGCTGTAGGATACAACTATATAAAAATTATATTGCAATAAATTACAATCCACATATCTATCAATAAGCCATGTATATAGTGTATTTTGATCCACCAGATTGGGCATTTTTATTTTTATAAATTGATCAATTTCTATATCTGTGTAAAATCAGACTCACCTCAGATGCTGCATCACGTACACAGTGTATCACAAACCTCTTTTAAATGCATTATACATTTTTCTTAGCCCTTGCTTAGATTGCCAGCACAAATTCAATTTTGGATTTAGTTTAGAATCAGACTGTTTTCAGTACAAAAACTGATTTTTCCAAATCCAATCCCATCCAGAGTTGGTTTAAATTTAGATTCAAATCTGATTCCTAAATATGTGTTTCAGTCTGGATTCACTACCCACTCAAATCTGATTTCAAATTCATTACGCCAAGCGCAATCCAATGCGCATGATCATGCGGTATGGACATGGATCCATGGTCGACGGATGAGTTGGTGTTATTTTGCACCACGACTAGACAGTGATATGACCTGAACAGTCCAATGTATTCTCTCTATACTTAACTGTCTTGTTTTTATACATCACTAGCATTTGACGCCACACAATATAAGTGCTACAGTTTACCCACATCTCCGGCATCCTGACCACAACAACTAATGCAGATAGGCTAACAAATTGTCAGATTTGGGCCGCCATTTTAAAATCTGATCTGATCACTTTCAAATAACGGTGTAGACAGTCAGTTCTAAAAATCAGACTTGTGAAACAACCCCTACCTTTCTAATCTGTTCCAGGCTTCAATAACCAGCTGCTGGATGAGAGAGTCATGTGGTTCAATCTGAAGTCTGGAAAAAGAGAAACAGAGAGAGTTGAATGAATAGACAAGTCAAACACATTACTGTTTTTTCACTGATTATCCTTACACAGCTTCCTATTGCCATCTCTAGTTTTTCTTTGTCACCATGAGGACAATCTGCTAATTTTGATTTATTCATTTTCAGCATTTCATACAGATTTTTAAAATTCTTTTGATTCTGTAAAGATGCTTTGATAATTAAATAAAATGAAATTTAATTGAATTGAGCTGCATATGCAACTGATGAATAAAGGGGAAAGGAAAAAAATAGGAACAAACACTGCAAAGAATGTCACACAGAAACACTAAAAAAGCTACCCTGGAGTATCACAATACAGAAAAACAACAAGACAAATTAACAAAGCAGCTTTAAAGGTTTTTAAATATTTTGCAATATGCCTTTGATTTTATCTTTTATCTTGGCACAGTGTTAAAACTGATGAGATATAAAAATGTTATTCACTGGTAAATAAAGTTATTAAAGAGTGCTTTTTCTGTATGTGTGTTTACGGTTTGTAAGGTTCAAACCCCAGGTTTAAATCCTATGACCACCAAGTTTTTACTGTTGGCAGTTGTTACTGAGCAAGGCCCTTAACTCTAAACTGCTCAGACGTGCATAAAAATGTAAGTTGCTGTAGTTAAGGTGTCTGCCAAATGCTATAAATGTCTTGGTGTAAAGTCACCAAGAGCCAATGCTGTGTTATAGGTAACATTAAGTACCTGAGTCCACCATAAAGAATGTCCACCACCATCGCATCATCCATCAAGCTGATCTTGTTCTCAGCCAAGACTCGAAGTGTCAGGAACTGGGGATGAGACCGAATCCGGTTAACCGTCCGCAGCATTTCTGGTTTGTCCCTTTGAAATTGCCACAGCAGTCCTACAGCAAAGCTCACATGATTGACAGAGAGCTTCGCCTTGTTCTTGCTCACCACATCAAAGAGCTGGTCCTCTGCCGTGCAGGCCTGGAGCTGCCCCAAGACATGGTCTTGACACACAGTGCCATGATGAAACAGTCTGTGATGATGACTGCGAAGGGAACAGAGCCGGAGCATGACTGTGGACCAGGGGCAGGTCAGAAAAGTCAGATCAGGAGAGAAAGGTCAAAAGAGACAGGTCAGGATAGCAGCCTGCTCTTCAAGGAGTGAGTCTTTACTCTGGTTTAGTGCATCATGGCTTTTAAGATGAGAAAGTAACTACTAGAAGTATTTATATCTACTCTAACCTAAAGATAAATATTATATACACAATAATACATGGATGTGTAAACTATACCGGAAGCTGTGATTTTGAAATGGTCGTCAAGGTAACAGGAAAGCTTTTATTCTAACTTGAACTTTTCAAGCAGGAAACACAGTTAGTGTTTTGTTACTGTCAAAATTAAAAGAACAGAAACTCACTGAAACTGTGATCAGAAGGCTATGATGTGTCTCCATGTGTGTTACACTCATGTTTGACCTGTCTGCTACTCACGTGGGGACTTTTTTTTGAGATAGCTAGCCCCATATCTCATAAATTCCTACCAAATTTATTTAGCACTAACACCAGTGTCAGAAGGATGAAGGCAGATTATTACAAAACACGCCTTTAAATGTTTGTAAATAACCCATTTTGAGTTTTCTTTTCTCGTGGCGGCTAGCGAAGCATGTTTATTTGAGCTTTTGCTTCCGGGTTCACAGGCGAAAAAAAAACCAGCCGTGGCTGTTTTACATTTCAAAATAAAAGTCAATCATCCGTAATACCTACAGTATACTCTTCTGGGAGGATTAATAAAGGAAGCCTTATACTAAAAATGACTCTAGACTAAACTGAGTTATTGTTTTTTTGGTTTGTTTGTTTTTTGAAAAGTTAATATTATCAGGTAAGTAAAATAAATAAATGGACAATTTTGGTTCTGTTAATTCCAAAGGGAAAACAGTAGATTTTGACAGTTAATATACAGTATATGTATTTATTCATTCATCTTCAGTAACCTTTTTTTTTTGCCTATTAAAAAAAAAAAAAAAAAGGTCATTGGTTAGCACAGAGGGCTCGGGACTACAGGTTGAAATCCCACCTCGGGTCTGTGTGCATGGAGTTTGCATTTTCTCCCTCAGCTTTGGGTTGCCCCCAGTTCCTCCCACAGTCCAAAACACATAAACACAGTCCAACAGATAAAAAAATTGCCATTCCCAAATTGCCTCTGTGTGTGTGTGTGTGTGTGTGTGTGTGTACGTGCATGTGCACCATCACATATGCGCCTGTGATGGATTGGCACCCTGTCCAGGGTGTACCCCACTTTGTGCCCTAAGTCTCCTGGGATAGGCCAGTATAAGTGGTATAAATGATGAATGAATTAAGGAACCTTGGTCAGGGTTGCAGAGTATTCTGAGCATATACTGGGAACACAGACTGTGTAGTGATGACATTTAATCACAGGGCACTAAACCTCATAACTGTACTGTGTTTGAAGTCTTCTGTAAATGGCAATCAGTTTTATGCTTTTATACATGAGAAATTATCACAAGTCCCAGTTTGACTTGAATGCCACTCATATTTTATATTAGTTCCCCTGAGCAGTTCATCTCTGCTCCTTTTCCATAATAAAGATTTAGTGGACAAAGGCTTGGCAATGTTTTTTTTTATTATTATAACTGAGATACACCTTACAGGAAACAGGACAGAGAATTTTAACACTGCACTAAATATAATGCTTTAAATACAATGCCCTAAAAAAGGGGGGGGGGGGTGACATTTGAAAAAAATACAGATGCATTAAATGAATTCATTAAAAATATATCTATTTATTTTAGTGTCATCAGCAACAATATTCACCAAGTAAACCCCAGTCTTTTTTTAGACTCCAGAATGTCAGTAGTTTCATGCAGCTCCTTCATGCCCTGAGTACTACGGCATGCATAACTAGGCAGCTGAACCCCCGATTGATCCTGAGCTAGATAACTTGGCCTAACGCCTTTAAATACGGGTCCAAGTCCTCCACCAATGCCCTCCTTTGTTGCCTTTCGCAGAAGGGAGGTGTTTCTTTGAGCCTTGCTGGCTTTCTGAATTACTTGCTTGGCATAATTCTGAAACTCTTTCTCGTCCTCTGCAATGAGCTCTGCATTCCTTGTCTCAAATTCCTGCTCCTGTTTTTTAATATGCTGCACTTGTGCATGTTTCTCAGCCTAGATACAAACAAAAGTGAGCAAAAATAGCATTATGTTTATTAACGTTTTTGCATTACCTATATTAAAAATCTAACTGACTTACCATCTGATGCACGTGAGTGTCTTGTAGCATTTTGGCTGCTTGTTTCATTTTCTGGGCCTTGATTAGCTGCTTTTGAAGGAATATGGTATCTGACGCTTTCTTTGCATTAAGCATCTCAATAGCTTTTTGTTTCTCCTCCTGCTTTTTGTACTCCAGCTCTTTTTGCTAAAATTGTGTAATTGTAGAAAAAAAAACTTAAATAACCAAAAAATAACTATGAAACAATTGGCTTTTTAAATGTAAGCCATTAAAACATAAAAGATCAAATATTTTCAGAAATGGAGTTTACCACTGCTTCCCTATGTTCAGCAATTTTCTTCAACATGGTCGCCTTCTTCTCATCCATCTCACGCTGTTGTTTATCCTGCTTGGCTTCAGATTCTGCAGCTGCCTTGGAGATCAGCTCCTCTTTGTTTGTGGCTTGCTCTTGGTGATAAGCTGCCAGTTTCTCGACAAAGGCTTCCCTGTGTTTCTGAACCTCTCTGACATAGAAATAACACACAAATATGTAATCGTACGCTGAAGAGCCAAAAGTATGTGGACTGACCATCACACCTATAAATGGACCTTCCCCAAAGGTGGAAGCAGAATTGTCTAGGATGTCTTTGTGTACTTTAACATTATTGTGTTTGATCTCAGGGGCCCAGGCATGTTTAAAAGTGACATTACTGTAACTCTGTCTACAAAACAAGCTACATTATCACTGAACAACTGAACAATCTTGGGATGAATTATCATACCAAACTGCATGCCAGGCCTTCTCACCAAATAACACTAACATTCTTGTTGCTGGACTATTTCCCATAACCAGGTTCCAAAATCTAGTGGAAAACTGACCCAGAAAAGCCAGACCAGTAATACAGTAGAATGAACTCCATATTAATGCGCCTGTCTCTGAAATGGAATTTTTAGCAAACTCATGCATACAAATGTGACAGCCAGCAATCCACATACATTTGCCAATATAGTTTATGTTTTAAATTTTTTAAAACAATATTTAGTGGCCTATAAATTTCTCAGGGATGCTTTCTCTAGTATAAGCATCTGATCAACCAAATGGCAGAGAGGATGCATATGCAG
Source organism: Clarias laeviceps (assembly GCA_030014305.1). Lineage (NCBI taxonomy): Eukaryota > Metazoa > Chordata > Actinopteri > Siluriformes > Clariidae > Clarias > Clarias laeviceps. The sequence goes on along the minus strand of JAQMYJ010000036.1, from coordinate 22,799,051 downwards.
CAAGCTGAGGTTCACATTATAACCAAGCATGAATTACAGTTTAAAAATCACATATTTTGACTACCTTAACATCACTGCTTCTTTTTCTTTTCTGAGTTTCATCATTTTGCTTTTAGCCTTTACAAACAGCTTTCGTGTCCCTTCTTCCAGCTCCTGTTTCTCAGCCTCAGCTGCTTGGATGATTTTCTTGGTGGCAAGGTGTTCCTGGTTGTAAATAGAAAAAAAGAATCATACAAAAATAATAAAAAATAGGCCACTTGTCCTTTTTGTGCAAGCTAGAGGTAGATAACATAAAAATATATTACTATGCTTGAAGACTGCTACTGTACATCTCAGAAAAGTGTTTCAATTTATCAACACTGATTACATTTGTATAAATACATTACACCTGTACTAATGCAATCTGATCAGACCATTTGATAAGCTACTAACTTGATAAGCCTTCATGGTGTTTCTTTTCTCGTCTTGCTTCTTCTGCTCACGTGTGGTTTGTTCCTCAATATAGAGCTCTTGGAATTGCTCAAGTTCCTCTGCCTCTTTTTTCTGTTCCATTATCTCCTTCTCTTTTTTATGCTCATGCTCTTTAATCCTAAACAGAGGGATAGTGTTAAAACACATACTCATTTTGAGTGTTTATCACAAATTGTACAGTCTCATTCTATGAATAAGGGAGCAAAGTGTTGTGGTCCATCAGCTAATTTGTTACGCCTTTAGTAGTAGGTAATGCCTATAAAACCACACATCTGTTGGTTTGTCCTATACTTTACTGCTGTTTCAAACGCTCAGCAACATCCAGACACTTTTTCTTCTTCTCCAAGGCTTTCAGCCACTCCTGCTGTAAAGCCTGCGCCTCTTTTTGTTTGATCATGGCCAGGATCTCTTTATCAACATGTTTAGAGAAATTCTCTTTTATTTTCTTCAGCTCAATCTGGGCCTCCCTCTCCTTCAGGACCTCAGTCATCAGCAAGGCACTCTGGGGAAGAAATTAATTTCACTCAAATATAACTAGAGTTCGCAATCCAGACTGTCATCATCAACACTATAAAAAAATTATATTTAAGTGAAGAAAATTACAAGTGATGTTACATACAGTATATGTGATGTTAAGCATGACAAGAAGTGCAAATTAAACATATTAATATACTAACATGAAATCTTTTCACTCTGGCAATCTGGTAGTACTGCAAGGTTTTTGCTTTTTCTATTGCTTCCTTCCTTTTCTGCTCTTGAAACTTGGCTTCCTCAAGATCAATCTGCTTCCTTTCCTCCTCTTCAATTTCCTCTCTGATTTTCTTTTCTTCCAACTTCCTTTGCCGTTGTCCCTGAAATTCCATAAACAATATAAAGATTTGACTTATTGAGGCACAAACACCACAAGACTGACCACTCTGAAGAGGTGCTGTGTTATCTGGCACCAAGATATTAGTAGCAGATGATCTGACTCCATCCATCCATCACATTTTGCTCCTTGTCAGAGTCACTCATACTTTTATGCTTGCTCATTTTTTCCTGCTTCTAACAAATTAACTTCCAGAACCAAGTGTTCATTTGCTGCCTGTAAAATCTTAGACTCGGGGCGCACCACAGAGGCACAGACATGAGTCGAGGTCTTATGGGAAACGGGTAATTTTATAAAGGATAGCTTGTGCAGTCCTTTAGTCACTGTCTCTCATGTGGCGATCAAACAGCTTTGGCACTCCACCCGCCTTTGAAGTCCCTGGGGCACATGGCATCGCCTCGCTTACATGCCGTTCTTGCATTTAGTGTCCGCCACAGGTTCTCCATGCCTCACTTTTTGAGTGAAGCAAGCCCGATTATCTTTTGCCAGCCATGCCAGATTTAGCAGCCCGCTAAAGTGGTGCCACACCTGCTGAAGAGAAGGCCGCATGCCAAGTGAACACTTTGGAGTGAGCAAGGGACGAAGAAAGATTTAGGCGGGTGCATGCCCGTCACTGATGCATCCGTGACATGCCTAATACTTCCTACCCCTTGATTGATAAACTATAGCAACTTAATCAATGTTATTTGCTTCAATCTGGCTTAGGCCTTAAAGTTATAGCTGATGATGTATACAAACAAGATTATGGTATCAAATAGTGGACATTTTGCATACAAACTTCAACACTGCTGTGTCTGATACATTCCTCCTGCTGCACATACATTACAATGACAGTGTCATAAAGTAACTCAGCTAATAATGTTGCCTTACTGCAATGGTGTTAGACCAGTTTTTGACAACTTCTTGGGAGTGCAGGTGCATGGCCTCGCGCTGTCTCGCAGCTGCAATGAGATGTTCTTGCTCTCTATTCACACGCTGCACGCTATCCTGGATTCGCCTCCATTCCCCTGAGGGCAACACGATCACTTCACGCAGGTCTACAGGTGGACTCGGTTCATCGCTCACCTCTGCTGAGTTAACTGTTGGAGAATGAAATGAAGATAAAGGTGTAAATTATAGAAGGGTTTGTAAGGGTCTGAACAACTCTTTATAACTGTAAAGAGTTTTATTCATTTAAGGGTTAGAGGGTTCTTAATAATGGCTACTTCTTAATACATTTTAATAGATGTACTAATATTTATATTTATTAATATTTATTTTCAGTATCTACAATAAACATGTAGACTATTTGAACTTTGATGGCCTTCTATATTTCCTTGTATTTGTATAGAATACAAACAACAATCTTTAGTGAATCTTCATTGGCACACTTCTGGGCTGTAAATGAATCTAATTTAATTTTTATTTACATAGCACTTTTAACAAGGAGTGATAACTAGCTTAATAAGGAGGCATGGTGCCTTAGTGGTTAGCACTGTCGCCTTGCACCTCCAGAGTGCAGGTTCGATTCCCGCCTCTGTGTGCGTAGAGTTTGCCAGTTCTCCCCATGATTGGTGGGTTTCCTCCGGGTACTCCGGTTTCCTCCCACAGTCCAAAGACAAGCAGATTAGGCTAATTGGCGTTCCCAAATTGCCCATTGTGTATGAATGAGTGTGTGAGTGTGTGCCCTGTGATGGATTGGCACCCTGTCCCTTGTGCCATGGGTTTCCTGGGAGGAGCTCCAGGCCCCCTGTGACTCTCTGTGCAGGATAAAGCAGTATAGATGATGAGTAAGTGAGTGACTGAGCACTGGTCATTATCACAAATCAGCTTTACAGAATCGAAAGATAATTATTGAAATAAGTATGAAATGTGCAAGAAAATATCATATAAACCAAAATGATCGGACGGTGGCAAGGAAAAACTCCCTGAGATGGCAATAGAGAGCCTTGAACCTTGACCAGATTCATTAGTGTGTGTGCGCCTGTATAAAATCATACCGGTCACTCTAGAGGTTCGTCTCGATGTTAAATCAATAACATATGATGTACAAAATACACACAGAGTTGTCATTATTCTTTCTGCCACTCAGATCAAGGAGTCGTCACAGCGGACCGTCCAATATGTGTAACAACTTGGCACAGGTTTAAAACCGGATGCCCTTCCTGACAGAACCCTAAAGCTGGCTTGGGACCAGCATTGCATCCAGTGGCTGGAGTTTGGGCATTGGATGGGAAATGAACCCAGAGGCTATAGCGAGGGTACGGTCTTCCACCTCTTGTGCTCGTCTTGGACTTATTCAATTTAAGGTCATACACAGGGCACATTTCTCTAAGTCTAGACTTTCTGAAATGTATCCGGAAGTGGAAAACAAATGTGATAAATGCCATGGCTCTCCCTGTCACCTTAGCCACATGTTTTTTCTGTGTCCTGAGCTGGAAGGTTTCTGGACAGGTTATTTTGCTATTATGTCAACTGTTCTTGGGGTAACTCTCCAACCTTGTCCTCTGATTGCTATATTTGGGACTCCTGATCGCTCACTTACACTTAATTCTACAGGGGGGTCTTAGTTTTGAGTGTTTTTGTTTAGTTGTGTTTTTTAATATATAAATATATTTATTTATGTATTTCTGTAAATGCAAGTACTGTATTGTTTTCCTTTTTTCAATAAAAACATTTGCAAAAAAAAAAATAATAAAGGAAATGAACCCAGGCCTGCAGTATGGCAGGTATACCACCGATCCACCAATGGCTTCACAAAAACACACAGAGTGATAAAATTTAAAAAAAGGACATAGAGGTCAATCTCAGTGGGTTTCCATAAAAAAACATTTCCCCACGCCACTGATTGTGGTCGATTGAACAGGTTACAAGTAGATTAGAACTTATATTACTAACTCACTAACTTATTTTACAAGCACTGCATTAATCCAAAACAAAAGGTTATATAATGCAGCAAGTAACCTTATCATAATCGGTGTAGAGGGCTAGGCTAATTACGTATTATTGTTATATGGTACTAGTAAAATCACCAGGATAACTGACTTAACTAACTTAACAAGCAGCTAACTTAGCCACGCTAGCATGTTGGCTGTTTACTCACCTTTCCTTGACCCTTTTCTCCGACCATACTGCACAACAGACGCAGAAGCTACAGACATTTTAAACGGTTATTTTACTGAACATTTGATATGCGCTACATGGAAATATCGCAACCACAAAACTTTTATTAACACTATTATTATGAGGCAGCAGTTTCAACGCTGCTGAGCATTTTCTCCTTAACTCCTGGTGTTGCTTAGCAACAAGGTTTACAAACCACTCTGTATCCCATAGCAGCCCTACGAGGCCATGAGCAAGCACGTGACGGAAAGAGTTCACGGAGTGCGAGCAGAATAAGCAGGAGCAGCTTAGATCTACTGCAATTGAAAACATTAAATAAACACAATGACATGTCGTGACTGGAAACTAATACTTAACACCATGGGCGTAAATTTCATTTAACAGTGGGGGGGGACAATAAATATAAAATTTCTCATGAGCAATTTTTGAAGGGGACACAAATAATACAGTGCATGGGAAAC
>JAQMYJ010000036.1:22767920-22792853 GCA_030014305.1 Clarias laeviceps | reverse complement strand
ACAGTCACCGGACCTGAACCCAATCGAGATGGTTTGGGGTGAGCTGGACTGCAGAGTGAAGGCAAAGGGGCCAACAACACTTCTGTCAAACAAGATCAGGAATCTCACCCAGTTTCAATCGGCCTGTTCCCATGATAGCCTAAGACTCTTTTTCTTCGCTGACAGGAATTAAGAATGTGGAATGTGCAATCACGAATGTGGTCATCTGCTGTCGTACCCAACCACTTTAGAGATTGATGTTCTGTGGATGATGAGATGCTTTTCTGCTTACCACTGTCACCCACACTGTTTTCTTTCACCCATCTATGCAAACTCTAGAGATTGCTGTGTTAGGGAATCCCAGATCCCTTCCAGTGTTTCATATAAACATTAACTAAAGTCTTTGGCCTGTACCTGCATGATTTTATGAACTGATTAAATAAATGTATGATATATACACACAAACACACAAACACACAAGGACTATAATATGTCTATTTAGGTCTAGAACAGTCATCTTAAGCCTACAAACAACAATTAATTTTATTTTAGTGTTCGTCTTCCCCTTCATTTAACTATTAATATTCTTCTACTTTGCCTTTTTTTTAACCTGCTTTGTTCATTCTTTTTTGCCTTAGTTTTTTTTTTCCAGTTTCTTCCACCTAATCAAGCACTACATTATTTTTAAGTATTGAATGAATTGTTTACAAGGATTGAATTGACAGGATTAAAGACAATATAAAGTATGTTGCAGAACTAGTTTTCACTAGGGTGAAGTCTATCCTACAAAGTGAGGTATGGTTAAAAAGACAGTAAAGCTCTTGATGACCTGATAATTTAACTTTCCATATTAATTGTTAATAGCTTAACATGTTGTTTTTTTAAACATCCAATAATGAACTTGTGGTTTTCTTTGTGATTACAGTAGGAAATGAAAACTTGTTGCACTCAACTTGACACATATGGTATACAGACATACACTCTTATTGTATATTGGACTGATTAGTCATAAACTTTGTGGGCTTACACCGTCTTACAGAAATAAATCCATATCTATGCTTTTTATTAGATAGTTTCTTTATTAGATATTCTTTATTTTGGGGTTCATGGTACCCCATCAACATCCAAGGAACTTCCATGAAGATTTTTCTTGTTAGGATTTGGGGTTTGTCTGATTTTCTATACTTTTTTTTATGTGGCTTTTTCTTCAGTTAAGCTCCTCCCTCTCTCACCCCAGTGATCACGACGCCGAATCATTTCGCTTACGCGCACGCACGTGTGCGCAAACAGCTCCTGCAAGTTGCATCCCGCAGGATGAGAAACATGGCTCCGGTCGCAATCAAACGCGTTTTAATCAGCGAGAGTGTGGATCCGTGCTGCAAGAAGATTTTGCAGGAAAATGGAATTGAAGTCGCTGAAAGACCAAATATGACCAAAGATGAGCTGAAAGCGCAGATTAAGGTACTGTAAATGGTGACAGAACATGAAATGATTGTTTTACCTGCTGTTATTATTTTTCTTACATAAAAGCCTTTAATCTAGGGTAGATCAAAGTGTTTTTTTATGTGTTTATTTATTTTTATTCTCCAAACCTGTTTATCTGTGACTAAACTCTGATCCCCGCCATTGCCCCCCTCCTTCTCCCTCTCCACCTCTCCACTGTCTGATGTAACATCAGCAACACTTACAGAATGACCTGCATACAGATTAGCTCTTCACTCTGATGAATGGAGCTTTGGGCTGGATCCCAAACCGCATGACTCACGTTCACTTTTTTTTTAATACGCCTTTGATATACTTAATTTACTTAAACTCTTCACCCACTCAATCCAGCGTAATTTTTTTCCACAGTTCACGTGCTCACACGTTTAAAATAGATTTAATTTTAATTGTTGTGATCAACAGCTCACTTGACCTCATCACCGACACCACTGACCCTGACATGCCATACTGAACTTGCCTTTTTAGTTCAGTTCAGTTCAGCAGTGCTTTTTTTCATGGATTTTTAAATTTATTTCATTGTTGCCAAAGCAATTATAGATGGTTGATTACATTACATACACATAAACATTATCTTTATCACTCTTCAGGACTTTGATGGTCTGGTTGTCCGGTCAGCTACCAAAGTGAGCGCTGACGTCATCGATTCCGCCGGGAGCTTGAAGCTGATTGGACGAGCTGGAACAGGCGTGGACAACGTGGATGTGGAGGCGGCAACCAAGAAAGGCATAATTGTCATGAAGTAATGAAAGCATTAGCTGGGAATCGAGTGGGAATTAAAAAAAAAAAAAAGATCATGCACGGACTTGCACTGTTTGCAAATGTGCCTCAAAATAACCTTTACCCTAAGGCAAACTTGACTATTTATTTCCTTTTCATTGTGCATTGTGTTGGCTCAAAAGTTTCCATACAATGGGGAAGTTAACAAATTTGAGCTGTCACTTTATTTACTTATAATTAGTCTGTACACAAAATGTACATTGGATCAAATTTGACTTTGAATGGGTCACTTTAAATATTTTTTTTGTTGTGTCTTTTTCAGATGCATCAAAGCCTTCTTTTGGCAAAGGCATTCTCAAAGGCTATCTGAATAATATTTAATACAACCTACTCATTAAAAAGATTGGAATACATTTTGATAAAATGTTAATTACTCCTGTGTATGAAAACTTTTTGGGATACTCGTTCAAGATTATTCCAGTCTGTCTAGGTCTAAACCAATAGGTAATAATAATAATTACACAGAGATGTAACTTTGCATTACCTTATTTCATTATGTATTCCTGATATTCAAGAATCCTTTCTTTAACTGTGCTAAAAAATGGATGTTGAATAACCTAAAAGGTACATCACATACATGAAACGGCTAATATGACTGTGTAGATAAGTGTGTCTTTAAGTGCTCAGGACCCAGTGCTAAGTTGGTAAATACAGTTATCTGTGTCATATGTATTGTTGGAGAATTTACTTATAAACTTATAGGGAAGACGATTCAGTAGGCTTCTCTTCACATTTTTATTTTTTATTTTTTTGGAACAATTTTGTTTGTTTATTTTTGTAAGTTTTTTGTTAGGTTTAAGCGATCCAACCTAATTTAGTAACATTATGTAATGTAATCACATCAAAAGATCATGTAAACCTTTACAGTTAATGGCTGTTTTTAAGCAGCTAGTCTCATTTAAAGATCTATCCTGATGAATAAGTAAAGAATTAGAACACTTCATGCTGTTATTGCAGAATGATCAACAGTAGGGAGGTGTGATTAGTTTCATTCCCACTTTGATTTTTCAAATTTTTCAATCTTTTAACATTACATTAATGTAGTGATGCAATGCAGTGAATCCTTCCATAAATAGATGTTTCTTTAAAGAAAGTTTCCCACTGTTAACGTTTAAATATGTAGCTTTTAAAATCTGCACATTATAAGTTTTAGATTATGTGAAATGTCTCAATAATATTAGAACAAATACAAACAGCGGCTCTGTCAGAGCTGCATTATAGAAAGCTAATCAACACTTAAAACTGACAAAATATCAAGCAAATTAAATACTGTATAATTTGCTGAACTATATTGTTCAGCTATCTGTGCATAACTGTGAATTTATGCAGCATTCTGATAAATCTAGATGTGATGAATCTGCTTTTTCTTTTTTCTTTATTTATTAAATTTTTTTTGCAGCACCCCAAGTGGCAACACAATCAGTGCTGCTGAACTAACCTGTGCCCTTGTGATGAGTTTATCAAGGTATGCGAAGGTTGTTGCAACCAATAAAATCCAATAAAATAAACCTAATTACTGAATTGAATTAATAATATTTTTTTGTAGACATGTTCCACAAGCTGCTATGTCTATGAAGGCAGGAAACTGGGATCGCAAAAAGGTGCTGGCTTGAGTAATTTTCCATAAATTATGTAACCTCAGTTACCAGTTACTTTTGTGTCCTCTGTGTGTGTGGTCAGTTATCACTAATTAGATCTGAGCACTGGGTGCTTAATGCCTCAGGCTTTCAGATGAGTTCATTGGACATCTTGTTGATTTTGCAGTTCATGGGTGCAGAGTTATATGGCAAAACCCTTGGAATTGTTGGTCTTGGAAGAATCGGAAAAGAAGTGGCCACTAGGATGCAGTCTTTTGGGATGAGGGTATGATGGGTTCATCCATGACCTGGTTTATCCAAGTAAGTTATTGCTTTTCCAAAATCAATGTAATTATGTGTCCCATTTTTTTCCTGCCAGACAATTGGTTATGACCCAATTACTCCTCCAGAGGTGACAAAGAGCTGGGGAGTGGAGCAGATGTCTCTGGAAGAGCTCTGGCCCCAGTGTGATTACATCACTGTGCATACACCTCTTATGCCCTCTACTACAGGTGAGTGTTTTGGAAAGAGTTTAGGGGCATTAAAGTGGTTGGTGAAGTACTGTACTTTAATATAATAGGTATAATAAACATAATCAGTTATAAGAAATAAATGTCAAACTTCATTGAACTTACATTGACTTTAATGACATTTAGCATAATTGTTATAGAACTGTTCCACCTCTCATTATTCAAGAATATTCCATTCATCTGTCATTTATTAAAAAAATATGAAATATATCTGATTCAGGATCTTCAGCCCTCCTGAAGTTCCCACAACTTAAATACGGATTAAATGTGTTCTTTCTGCCCATTCTCTCTCTTTCTCTCCCTCCCTCTCTCTCGATCTTAATCGATGGCAGGATTACTAAATGATGCCTCCTTTGCTAAATGTAAGCGAGGTGTGAAGGTGGTGAACTGTGCTCGCGGAGGCATCATTGATGAAGCTGCTTTGCTAAGAGCTCTGGAGTCTGGTCAGTGTGGAGGAGCAGGTCTGGATGTGTTTGTAGAGGTGAGACTGATTATTTATCTAAGGATCTAAAAATAGAAGCTGTGAACTCAACCTTTGTGCATCAATGTACTTCCCAGCTATAGGACTGATCAGTGTAACACAAGCATAGTCTTCCAGTGATTATGGAGTTTTTTTTAAACATTTTTTTCAAATCTAGTTTAATTTTCACCTACATAAAACATCTGGTAAACATCTGTAATCAGAATGGCTTTATTTGACTATTTTCTGACATCTTGTACTGGTTCACTAGTGGCATCAGTTTGTTCCTTTTTTTTTGGCAAATTACTCTTTATTGATATGCAAATACGAACACAAGCAAACAAATTAATATTGATATTAAATATACAGTTTATTATATTTATATAAATAAATAGTAAGCAAATCAACAAATAAATACATAAACAAAAGGGAGATAACAAATGCTTAACAGTTACACACATGGCTTCAATTGACAAACCAAAAGTAATAACATCATCAAATCTTTAACAAAATCTATAGCAGCTGTGCATACATTATTTGATCGAGATGTAGCCTTGTGAAACCTGGCTGTCGAACGTTTCAGAATTAAAATATCTAAAATATAGGAATGCCAGACAGACAACACATGGGTATGTGGTTCAAACCAGCCTTTCAAAATAGTAATTTTTGGAGGCCGTCAATGCTGCCAGTAATGTTCTTTTATTTTTTTAATTGTGAATAAGGTAATATGTCTGAATCATCTAATAATAAAAGTAAACCTGGACATAAATGAATATCAACCATTAAAAGTATGGACGGAATATTTACCACATTGTGCCAACAAACTCAATATGAGTGGGCAAGACATATGTATATGTCATTTTCAATAGAGCTTGTTTTATTTATTTGCTTTATTTTATCTATTACAAATTTTGTCAATGGATAGTTTCAACAAATAGGCTTTGAATATAAAATCTGTGAATAAACTTAGTGTATCACCTGAAGAGCCAGACTTTTAGAAGAATTGGATGTACAGTATTATGCCAGATCGGCTCCTAAATAATATCCAGTGGAACCATAGAACATGATTCTGTTTTAAAAGCTCTTACTTTTATAGTAAATGAATATAGATTACAGATTATGTTGATTATAAAACCAGTTTGGCAGTCTGGAGAAATGTGTTAATGTGTAATTCTGCGTGTTAAAGTGGTAATGATGGTGGTGATGTGTGATGTTCCTTTAGGAGCCTCCCAAGGACAGGGACCTGGTTAACCACCCTAACGTGATTAGCTGCCCTCATCTTGGAGCTAGCACGAAGGAGGCACAGGCTCGCTGTGGCCAAGACATTGCACTGCAGATTGTGGACATGGTTAAAGGCAAAGCGTTAGTGGGAGCGGTGAGTTTTTCCCGCAAAGCGTAACCTGTATTACTTTTTAACGTGCAAACGAATTTCTTGCCAGAAGAATATTATGTTATTATATAATTCCATACCATTGTTAATTTTCTCTTAAGCTTGTGTCTAATATGACTGTTCTCTGCATGAGAACATCTGATGAATAGTTTTAGTTTAAATTTTCTTATGATGGTGATGGATTTCTCTCTATTGATATCAATTGCTCGCAAATTTTACTCTAGTATGAGTTACATTTTAAAATCCATTTTAGTATGCAAACATCAATGCTAATGCGGAAAGCATGGTTGAAGCGAGTACACAAAGGCAGACACTTTGAGCTATGCAAGTCCGGTTATGGGTGTGGTTGTGTTCATGAGTGCCTCACCTCTCAGTCTGGAGTCTCAGCATTGCCCCTAGGGACACTGTAGCAACATATGACACAATATGAGAAAGTTTCATGGGTTACCTTCCCAAACTGGGGAAATGGTCAGTGCCTTCAGTAGCAGTTGCCATCTTGTGAAATGAGCTTAATCACATTCACACGTATGTAAAGGTAACACACATTTTTACCACCTGGGCCAAGTGTTGTCATTTATGGTTGCATATTTTCCTGAACCATGTTTTAGGCCTAAAAGTTTAACACACGTTCTTGTTGCATGCACAGGTGAATGCACAGGTCTTGGCTAGCACCTTTACCCCTGAGTCACAGCAATGGATCAGGCTGGGTGAGGCCTTGGGCAAATTGCTGAAGGCCTGCAACTTATCTAAACAACCCTACGACCAAGTCCACATGACCACTCAAGGTAGGCATACTGCACCAAAGTCCACTGAAACATGATGATATTGGTTACAGCCGTTTGTAGTCTTGAGTTGTAACTTGTTGTTTCAGCACCCTCTAGTGTTATAAAGAGATATTACATGCTTTTTTTTAGTTCTATGAAAATGTTGGCCTCTGCCTTTAGCGTATCTTGCATATAGAGTATATTGTATTGAATAGCAGGATGGAAAGGTTTTGATCAGTGTGTTTTCTTTTGCTACCATTCAGGAGAGTGTTTAAAGAAATCAGTTGAGCTCCTGAGTTCAGCAGCTGTTGTTGGACTGATGGCTGAAAGTTCTGAGAATGGCCTTAACTTGGTGAATGCTCTCACCCTAGCGGAATTGACCGGAATTACAGTAAGGACTTTTTGCCTAGATGTTTCTTCTGACTGTTTTATCAGAAGTCCATAATCAGATTTAGGGTCAGGTTTTATTTTGTTATGCAGTATTCAATTCATAAGGACATGATGAGAAAAACAATCTCAATTTTAAAATCTAAAACAGGACAGGCATAGTGACACATTTGCTTCTTTTATTAAAAAAAAAAAAAAAAGGTTTCAAACTATCATGGCCAACAAGAAGGGAAGCACTGGTTGGGTCAGTTCCCATGTTCAGCCAGGCAGCTTACTTCCAATTTGTGCCACATGATTAAAGCTATAAAATTTTTTTAATGCAGTCTGCACAGAAATATATGGACATTTAAAAATGCAAATTTCCCCTTTAAAATTAAATTCATGGACATGCATGTCACATCATGTTGCAACACACACACACACACACACACACACACACACACACACACACTCATACTACTTATAATCACCTGACTTTCAAACTTTTGCTTGCCCCACAGTAGTACACAGTATGCATGCCTGTGTTGTTACTATGGCAACAAATGTGGACGCATAAGTAAATGTAGCTGCAGTCAGAACAAACAAACCAGCTGATATTACTTTACAATAGAGACCCTTAATGTAAAAGATATTTATTTATTTATGAAATACATTAGATTTGACCTGCTATCTGAACATAGCTTTTATGATTATTTAACAGTTTTACCCAAGTTTAAGACATGTGATTTTAGCCACACGGTTTGATTGGTGATAGTTAAGACACTAAACATGTCTAACTAATTGACTGCAATGTTTTGTAGGTATCAGTAATTTTTACTCCCAAAATGTTTCTTTCCATATTAATTATATAAAAAAAAAAATTAAATATACAGTACCGTCCTACAGCATTACCTCCACATCTAGCGGCATTCTTATGAAACCTTTCAACAGGTTAAAAAAGCTCACAGTGAAGGGAATGAAGCTAAAGCCACCTGTGTGTTGGAGGCCTCAGTGAATGGCAGTGTTTATAAAGCCACGGGCACAGTGCAGACCTCAGTGCCAGTCCTTCTGGAGCTGAACGGCTGTGTGTTCCGGCAGCCTGTGGCTCTCACTGGAAACCTGCTGTTTTTCAGGGCTGCAGCTTCACCCCAGCTTCTGCCGTCTGTTACCAGTAAGTCAGCTGATATCAAATGAATTTAACTGAGTTCTAGCTGAATTTTAATGTTTTCTACTCTATCACATTGGCAAATCAAATCTTGTTGGACCTATTCAGGTGTCCTGGCAGCAGCGGGTGTTGAGATTGATCACTTCAGTGCCTCCAGTGCCTCTAGTGGTGATCAGTGGTACTGCTTGGGGGTTCCCTCTCCACTAAAAGACTTCAGCGCTCTCATGCCCCTGGTTAAAGAAGCAGCACAACTTCATGCCTAAGTTCCTGCTAACTGAATGTTGGTTGGGACTTTCTGTGGCATTCCAGTGTCTAATATACCTAAGCATTCCAAGGCTTTTTCTAGTCCTAGGGATTCCCATCACAATTGATCCAGCTTTTTACTGAAGGAATACGCCTGCATTCTTTAATTATCTAATATGCCCTTTACATATGTTAATTTCTGTGTATACAAAGAGTTCTCATAAATGTTTTCTGACATTCCAAAGCTGGTTTTAGGCTATAAGTAAAAGAAGAAACCTATTGAAATCATCAGTTGTGTTAATATGTTGCAGATGCTGTAGAAGGATATTTGGTTGAAAGATGAATAATTGAAGCTTTTCCCATATTTGGCCAGGTGCAAAGGTTGAAATTGTGAAGGGCAGAAAGTCCATAGGACTGGAAATCTTTATCTAACACAAGCACAGCTTACCCTTGGCTCACAGGTTCTCAACCCTGGTCCTGGATGTGCCCTGTGTCCGTCCTGCGCATTTTTATGTTCCCTGCCCTAACACAATCACTTTAATTCAAGAAGGACTGTTAATTAGTTGCACCAGTTGCCTTGAGTGCATGGAAATTGCCGAAATATCCCGGACAGGGCCACTCCTGGAACACGGTTCGGAACCTGTGTTAGTGCAATATAGAGTTACTGTGATAAGCTTAAAACTCGGTTTAAGTGCCAGGCAGCTTGAGTTTGTCAGTGTAGTGGTTTGTAAGCTACATTTGAATTTTCTGAACCACAATAAATAGATTTGACACTGAAAAGACTAAACAGTGTTTTTTTTTTTTTTTTTTTAATGAATGAATGGTGGATGGATGAAAGAATAGTCCTTTATTGACTCTTCATGCTCAAGTCTGGAGAACCGAAGTCTTTCACAGTTTGATTAACACCCTGCTTGGCCCTTGTTTCTCTAGAACAGATTTGGTACAGTATGTTACATTTTTACCTGATGTTAAATGGCTCGCATAAAAGCCTGACAGCAGTGATTTAATCAGATAGCGTTGCCGAGTTTGATCTTCGGTGTGGAAGTTTGCATTTCCCATTGCCCCTGTTTTTTTTGTTTTTTTTTTCCCTCCTGCCTCTCAAAACCATTATGGTAGAAAAATTGGCTGCTCTAAATTATCCCCAAGTGTGAATGATCATATGAATAAACAGGGTGTCGGGTTGTGTTTCCACCCATTATCTGGGATATGCTACGGATCTACTACAAGCCTGATCAGGGTAAAACACTTCCTGAAGATAAATTATAAATGAATGAATAATTGATTTAACTTGGCAGATAATTAATAAACTTGACATAATAGGTAGAAAATTATCACACTGCTCGACTCCATTTCCTCGACACTAAGCTGGTTTTGTAATAGGTTAAACAACAAGCATACTGTATGTACCCAAGAAATGTATCTTGTGAATGATTAAAAGCAGAATTACAAATATTTCTATGTTCATGTTGATTATTTAAAAAAATATATATTGCATCATGTTTTTGCAGTATGCGCTCTGTCTCCATGGAAACTGCTGGGCTATTTTTATCTATTACAGTGTACTGTGTGCATAAGTGACACAATGGGATAATCTCATCATAATTTATAATGCCAGTGAACAGGGATTAGTCACAGCAAAAATGTGCAAAATAATGCATTATGTATGATTTAATTGTCTTTTTCAGTCCTTAAAAAAATTGTGCTTTGTTTATGCATTGAGAGTAGACCGGAGCCTGTGTATGGAATCAGAGGAGCGGTGTAGGCTATAGGCTACTTTTAATGCCATTATTTAGACTGTGTTTAAATTAGGAGCTGACATTCATCTACGAGATTGTGTAGAGCTCTGTGACAGCTGGCCGGCCTCTCCAACTATACACAGATACCAAAATAGGAGTCTAAATGGAGGGGCCATCTGTCTTCTCTGTCAGAGAGAGAGAGAGAGAGATGCCTGAGGAGTGCGGTCCATACATCACATCATGCTCTTTAAATCTCTTTTAATATAAGAAGATTAAATCTGTCAATTCATTACTCCACTTGAGGTAAGTAAGAATTTGTGCACCTTTCAGGAATGTGCAGGCATTGCTTGTCCAAAAATATGTAGGTCAAGGTTTTGTGTTCTGGCAACAGAGCATTGCAGAACACTTCTTTAGTCTAAACTGATTATGGTGGTGAGGAGGAAAAGGAGAAATAAACCATTTTTTTAAATTTTGTACCGGGAACAGACCTAGGTTTTAGTTTTAATACAGGACAACCTCCCATGTGAAGGTTCATTTCACCGTTATGCCCTAAAAATTTCACTAAGAGGGAAATACAGGATGTAAATATATTTTAACATAATGAAATGTATATCTAAAATTTAATGATATTTAATTTGAATTGAATTAATATTTTAATAATAATAATATAAATTAAATGAATAAGAAATTTAAGTTTGTGAAAAATCATGTGAAAAAGTTAACCACCTCCAGGGTTGAGGGTTCAATTCCCACCTTTAGTTTGTTTGCATGAAGTTTGCATGTTCTCCCCATGCTTGGTGGGTTTCCTCCCACAGTCCAAAGAAATGGCAGGTAGGCTAGAGGGCAGCCTTATTAACCGTTTCTATATTTACACCATTTGTCAAAAACTGTCAAAAAGCAGCTCGCTCTCTAGTTTATGAGAACACAAATAAAAAAATTTATTGAATCTCAAGCTCCTTGACTCGTTCACCACAGACTGTATAAAATGGTTACCTTCTCTTTACTGTACTATTAATTGCTTTCTCTTCTGTACAGTATGTATGCCTAAATATTCTGGGTGACTTATTTGGTACTTCCTCTTGTTCTCTCACTGCTGGCTTGACCTTGTAAAAATGTCACTACAAGTATTCTGATAATATGTAATAACAAAAATGCACTTTTTCCTAGTTAAATCTTCTAAATCATGTCATTGAAGGATGGAGAAAGTTACACATATGAATTTTGTGATGAAGATCATCCATCAGAAACCCTGGAAGCTCTTCGAGAGTTCTACGCTTGTGGCCTGTTTGCTGACGTGACGCTCCAGTGTTGTACAGGACAGATGTTTCACTGCCACAAGGCCTTGTTGTCAGCCCGTAGTGCCTACTTTAAAGTTATGTTCACCTCAGATATGAGGGAACGTTCAAATCTCATCATCGATCTGCCTAGCGTAGATGGAGAGATCCTGAGTGCTCTGGTCAACTATGTTTATACGTCTAAAGTGAGCATCACACAAGCTAATGTGCAAAGCCTCCTGGAAGCAGCTGATCTCCTTCAGTTCGGTTCAGTGAAGGTGGCCTGTGAGGAGTTCATGATGCGCTTTTTGGATGTTGATAACTGCCTTGGGATGCATGCTTTTGCCGAGCTTCATGTTTGCACCATGCTGGAGCGTGAAGCACTGAGGATTATACTTAGCAGATTTGAGGAGCTGATATGTCAAGAGGAGTTTTTGGGACTTGACTTTAAAAAAATTGCCACACTTCTATCTGCTGACAACATTAACGTGTGGAAGGAGGAGACACTTTTAGATGCCGTTGTGAAGTGGGTCACCTTTGACATATGTTCCCGAAAGGAAAACACGCTGGCTCTACTGCAATGCATTCAGCTAGAGGTGGATGATGCATATCTCAGAACAGCTTTAGACATACACAAACAATGTAATGAACACCAGATACGATCTATCATCAGTCATTCGGTGAAATCTAGTGGAATTTATGCAACTCATAAATTAAAAACAAAAACATCAAAAATGTATATCGTAGGCGGATATTATTGGCACCCATTGTCAGAAATTCGCATATGGGACCCCATTTGGAATACGTGGGTCAATGGGAAGGACATGCCTGACTACACAAGAGAGAGTTATAGTGTTTCACTTCTGGGTTCCAACATCTACGTGACAGGAGGATACAGGACAGAGACAGTTGATGCACTGGATAAAGTTTGGATTTATAATGTTGACTCGGATGAATGGACGGAGGGATCCTCTATGATCACTGCTAGATATTACCATTGCTCTGTCCCCTTACATGGTTGTATATATGTCATAGGAGGGTACACGGGGGGCGCCCCAACTCAGGAGACTGAATTCTATGATCCATTAAAAAAGAAATGGTTTCCTGTGGCAGATATGATTCAAGGTAAGAAAAATGCCAAAAAGAACAAGATGTTTTTTCCCCCTCATAAAACCTTAATTTCCTTCCACCTTCCAAAATACACTGCCTTGCAAAAGTAACACTTTGAACATTTCCACCTTTTGTCATGCTACAGCTGCAAATGTAAATGTATTTTATTGGGATTTTATGTGATAGACCATCGCAAAGTGACACATAATTGTGAAGTGGAAGGAAATGAAAAATGGTTTTCAAAATTTTTACAAATAAAAATCAGGAAAGTGTGGTTTGCATTCGTATTCAGCACTTTTTACTCTGATACCCCTAAAATCCAGTTGAACCAATAGCCTTTTTAATTGAGATTAAATTACACACAGGTGGACTCTATTCATTAACTGCTGAAGGCAGTACGGTTCACTTTTTTACTTAGGGGTATCAGAGTAAAGGGGCAAATACAATACAAATGCATGGCACGTTTTACAGATTCTAATTTGTGAAAATTTTGTAAAAAAATAAAAAAATTTTCCTTTCACTTGACAATTATGTGCCACTTTGTGTTGGTCTATTACATAAAATACATTTACATTTGTGGTTGTAACGTGACCATTGTTAAACAGTTCAAGGGGTATGCATACTTTCCCAAGGCACTGTATACCAGTACATCCATTTGCTAGGGTAGCTAAAGTGCCCCAGTGGGTGTGAATGTGTGTATGTTTCATTAAGTGGGTATCCCTGCCTCATGTCCAGAGTATGTCATTTTATTTTATTTTTTTCAGCCATGACCTTTTTAGATGTAATAAACCATAAAATTCATGACGGAAGCTACAATATGTTGAGATTAATCTTGAAATTTCACTTATAGGCTTATAACATTAGTGGTAGGGAACCTCAAGCATGACATTGCATATCATTTGGCAACATCTCCACACATGCCTTTCCCCTTAGGTACTCACTAAACAGTCTATAATTAGAAGCAGCAATAAAAAAACAGACGTATGACACCTACTGATATGGAAGCTGTTGTGTAACTCGACTCAAACTCATCTGTAGTAAATGTGTCAGCATTTAAAGATTTATTGAGCAGCTTTTTTTTTATACTACTTGAAGGTGTTGGAAATGCTACTGCATGTGTTGTGCAAGACAGAATCTACATGACCGGAGGTCATTATGGATACAGAGGGAGCTGCACCTATGAGAAAATACAAACGTACAGAGCTGACATTAATCAGTGGAGCATTACGACAAGTAGCCCCCATCCAGGTAAGGATCAATCCATCCATCCACCCAATAAATTCTGAAAGCATTAAAGGATCAGATATTCAAATACATTTGTACTATATGTTATTAAACAAAGCTCTATTACAATATTTTGTAATTTAAAAGCTATTGTCTGTTCATATTTCCCAAACCCCATATGATTCATTTGTGCTGCTCATATCCCACATAAAACACAACTTCACCCACAGAAAAAAAAGTGAATTTCATAAGTTTTATTACTCGACTTATCAAATTAACCACTGTATTTCCTATTTCAGAGTATGGACTTTGCTCAGTGGCACTGAACAATAAACTCTACTTAGTGGGTGGTCAGAGCACCATCACAGACTGCTATGACCCGGAGAGCGATAAATGGACACAGATAGCCATGATGAAGGAGAGAAGGATGGAGTGTGGAGCTGCAGTAATAAACGGATACATCTATGTGACTGGTGGCTATTCCTACTCCAAAGGCACATACTTGGAGAGTGTAGAACGATACGACCCTGAACTGGACTGCTGGGAGATAGTAGGGGACCTACCTAGTGCGACTCGCTCACATGGCTGTATTGGTGTGTTCTGTCTGTAGAGAGTTATCATTCATGTCCTTATGTGTATTATATTTGTATTTATATACAGAAATTTACTTCCAATATAGATGATTGTGAGTGATGTGTTTTATTACAGCACTCTTTAAAAAAAAAAAAAAATTTACTCTTTTAAATCCTTTTTTTCAGAGATATAAGTGTTGTCACATGTACAGTACATTCCTACATATGCTGACCTGCTTACCTGGACAAAATTAGACATATTTTCTCTTATATCATATTTTTTTTTCTTCATTTTCTTTTTAAATTTTAGGTCACAGGCGGTCATATAGGAATTTCATTGCATATCATACTGTGTATGTGACAAATAAAAAGAATTTATTTTTGTATAAAATCAACCTGTATGTTAGTTCTATTTTTTTTAATAGACTTTTTGAATTTAAATGAGAACACTTCATGCACTATGAATTTACACTCTAGACTTGTTCTTTACAGATAATTTTACACACATTTATTTGGAATGTTGTTCCAAATACAGGTAACATCAATTTTATATTTAGTGTCTTTATACAAGTGTATATATACAATTGCAGTTGTTCTTATTCAGCATCATTATTGTACATTGAAAAAAAAAAATGAGTACGAGGCAAGATAAGCAAGGAACGTCAATTCCAACATTGCCATCTAGTGGGAAACCACAGGAACTACAAATAACTTTTTATGGTACTTTCTGACTATCTACAGTAGATATCGCGTATTAAGAAATTCTAAGGCAAATGTGCAACATTTTAAAATCCGCTTTAGAAAATGTGTCAAGAGAAAGTTAAAAAAAAAATTTCAGCTAAATTTTTCACATTGGGGTGAATCGAATGAAGTCCACCTGGATATCAACCTGAAAAAAAGTAACCGAAATGCATCCTATTACATACAAAACAATGTACAAAATTATTAATAGGAATTTTAAATAATGGCAGAGCTAAAAAAATAAATAAAGATAGCATCTTTAATAATTCTTACCGATTTCTTTTTATGAAACTTGTATAATGCTTGGAGATCATACCGAAGTTCTATGAAAGAGAATACAGAGTTATCCCAAATTCAAACTAACTCAACTATCTTAAATATTATTATTGTGCTCAGACCTTATCTACATCATGGTATCACTGTTTAAACTGTTATTGTGAAAAAATTCTGTTAAAAAGAATTGGGAGACTCATCACCTGCGATAACCTCCATTTTCACATTCCAGTCACTCGCTTTCTTCTGTATATGCTGCTGACAAAGTCAAAGCGCTGTTTGAATCTGTCTATTTCAGGATGTAATATCTTCAGAAAAACAAAAAAACAAACAAAAGAAAAACCACTTACATGTCGGGTAGAAGTTTTATGAAGTGAGTAAACTGCTCCCCTTGACATAGAAAGGGCTGTCTTCAGAAACTGCATATCTATGCCTTAATCAGTGGTTGTTAGAAGAAAAAACATTCACAAACAAAAACTTATTATATTATACTAATGACTGAAAACAATGAACAATAATGAGACATCATCCAGTACTGTCTTACCTTGATTGTGTTTTGTGCCAAACGGAGGGTTCATAATCACTGTGTCAAATTTCTTTGTGTATAATGATTCAACAGAGCAGACATCACACTGGACCATGTCAATGTTTGGCAGCTCAAATTCCTCCACGTTTCCTTTAAAGATGTCTAGTGCATCACTGTCAATATCAAATCCTACACACAGTCTTAAAACAACATAATTGTTAAAAATGGTATAGTCAAGTAATTTATTGACTTTAAATCATTAATAGGATCCATGTAAAGGTCTCACCCTGCATCCAAGACAGCGGCTCCTATACTGAGCACTCCACATCCACAACCCAGATCAGCAACCAGTTTGTTCTTAATGTCACCAAATGTGTTGTGCATGGTGTAGAGCATGCAAGCTGTAATAGAAAATATACAGTACTGAGCAAATGTTTTAGGCATGTGCAAAGAAATTCAAGATGCTTTTAGAAAAACTGTAAGGCATAGTATAAAGCGCAAACAATAACAATTTAAAACCATCACTATTTGTTGCTTAATAAGTTATCATTAAGTGCATCATCTCTGGTGCGGTTACCTGCTATATGTGGCCCAGTGGGATACTGTTCAAGGAGGATCTTCGGTTTCTTAAACCCGTCCACTTGCTGAAGGCAACTCTCCAGTTCTTTCAGTTTCATGGTTATAAGATAAGTGTGCTAAGAATTATTTTAGTAAGGTACCTGTAGGATGATTCGCACACAGGGGAAACTGGGTATTAATCATAAACAATCAGAGACTTGACCTGGATGGATATAAAAGCATAGTGCTAATCTTATGTTAAATTGGTGGAGATTACTATCACCTATCAAACACTGTGCACATGGATATAGCTACTATTTGGTTATTGTACGAAGATGTATTGAAAATTCTCGATATTCGCACGCCACAGATGCGGTGGCTTTCACCATACATCTGTCCTTAGATGCCTTAAAATCTGGCAGTAGAATTTGCTATTGGTGGTCTCGATGCACAATGCCACGAATGTCGAAAAGGGCGATGAGCATGCACTTGGCCGGATTGGACCTGCCTCGCTTTTTTTGGTCGATGGGCTTTTACACTGTGAAGACTGTTGATTTGTTTCAGGGTCGTACCCATACACTCAAGGATGAACTTTTCCAAATCACACATGAGGATTTTCTGGACTGTCTTCTGGACTTATCATTTGACACAGTGACAATGGCAGCAATGTCCTCAGACGATCATGCACCAGTGTCATATGTCGAATTCATATCTTTCCCTCTAACACTGTTCATATTTTGCACATTCCAGAATAATTTATAAATTTTACACTTTTACATTATACATTTTATACTTTTATTTTATTGCTTACCTGTATATTTGTACATTTGTAGATTTTATATTTTGCATTTTCTAATGCAAGTACATTGTTGTGTATGTGACGACTAAAATTTTTATTTAAATGGTTTCAACATTTTCGGGGGTTGAGCTCAATGACATTTACATTTAAACATTTGGCAGACGCCCTTATCCAGAGCGACTTTCAAAAGTGGTTTGCAGTTTCCAACACTGCATAGATGCTTACACTGGATTACTAGGTTATTAACCAAGTACTATCAGTCAAAACCTGTTAGGGATTTTTTTTTTTTTTTGGGACACACACACACACACAGAGACATGTCTTAAGTCATCGTTTAAAGATTGGCAGAGACTCAGCTGTACAGACATCTAGAGGAAGTTCATTACACCACTTAAGTGCCAGAACAGAAAAGGGTCTAGTTGCACATCTTCCTCGATCCCTGAGAGATGGTGGGACCAGCCGAGCAGTGCTGAAGAAAATGTGGTGGAGGGAATATGGTGCAGTGCGAGGTGTGACTAGAGCTAAGAGGTATGTGGGTGCTGGCCTGTTTTTGGCTTTGTAGGCAAGCATCGAGGTTCTGAATTTGATGCGGGTAGCTACAGGAAGCCAGTACAGAGAGCGGAGAAGTGGGGTAGTGTGGGAGAACTTGGGAAGGTTGAAAAAACGAGACGTGCAGCTGCAGAGGACGAATGGTGGACAGAGGCAGACCTTATTGAAGATCTTCCTGATCTCTTGTCATCTTCCAGTGTTGTTCTTCCGCTCTTGAAGCATGCGTGCGTGTCACTCAAAACACCTTGAACAACTCATTGCAGCATTTGTTCTAATTTGCTGTCCATGATAAAATAGCAGACGTGGTAAACACATAGTCAGGATAGCACCAGTTGCACAGTTCCAGATGTACACAGGACGATGTCTTTTGGCACACTGACTTATGACGGTCGGTGCTCCCGTGACGAAACTAGTCGCAAAACTTTTTAATACCACCTCGTAGTAATAAGCCTAATTAAGGGACTGAATTACATGGGTTTAATCTAAGGAAGAAGTACTCCAAATCAAATAAATTAAAATGTCAATCAGACTGTATTTGTAATAAGAGCTGGTTGATTAAATAAAGACTCTAAAGGCTTCAAAAACTAGATTAACCAAACGTGCTTCATGCAGATATTATTTGAATGATAATCAATAAATAAGCTAACACAGCTAGTAAAAAGGGGGTGCTAAAATGTTGTGTGCACTTCTGCTTCCTTTATGTATCCAACAAATGCAATAATTCTAATGTAATTTAACCTTAATCACTGACGCGCTAACTGTCACCAAATGGTTCGTAAATGTCTCTATCAAAATAAACTACAAGAAAGAACTAATAATTTTTTACCTGTTTGCCCGATGCTTGCTTTTAGCTTGCCTTTGTCGACAGCAAAACAGTGAAAGAAATCATGTTTTGTTATATGTATTTAAAAAAAACCTTTACAACAACAAACTAAAGTATTCAAATATCTGAACACGCAACATCATGGCTCCATCACAAACATATACTACTGTACTAAACAGTGTGTACTAAATACAGCACTATAACGGTGTGGCACTAGTCTACCATAATACATAGTACGGAA
The DNA here is from genome assembly GCA_030014305.1 of Clarias laeviceps. Lineage (NCBI taxonomy): Eukaryota > Metazoa > Chordata > Actinopteri > Siluriformes > Clariidae > Clarias > Clarias laeviceps. Next base: position 22,773,673 of record JAQMYJ010000036.1, on the reverse strand, counting down.
CAATAAAAGGACTCGTTACAGCTTACTTCCGGCTTGAGAAACGTCAAAACAAAAGTCTTTTTGGACGTTCAACTACTGTATAACCATAGAGTCCTGACTTATTAATACAATGCTATTTTCCTTGTCCGAATAAGACGTATGTGCAGAAACCAGGTAAGGTAAATTGTCTTTCTTTTTCTTTTTTTTACTGAAATAAATTTGAAAATGATTTTTTTTACTGGATGTATAGGGTACTCTAGATTATGTTCCAGCAACTTCATACATTATTTCCATCATTCACACATATACAATATTTATGTATTTTGTAGCCCATGATTAAATTTTTTTTATTTTTTTACAAAACTTTTTTTTCTCACTTTTCCAAACTTTCCAATTGCTTATAACACTCACTCACTCTCACTTACTCATTGTCATCTCATCATCATTACCGCTTTGTCCTGTATTCAGGGTCGCAGGGGCCTGGAGCCTATGCCAGGAGTCTTAGGGCACGAGCTGGGGTACACCCTGGACAGGGTGCCAATCCATCGCAGGGAACTCAGACACTACGGGCAATTTGAGAACACCAATTAACCTAACCTACATGTCTGTGGCCCTCTAGTGGTTCGCGAAGGTCAAGTCAAGTGGGCTTTTATTGTCATTTCAAATAAAAAAATTTTTTTGTTACATACACAGTCATACACAGTATGATATGCAATGCAGTGTGTGTGTGTTTAGGAATTTGGTGCTCTCTCTCTCTCCACAGAGGAGCTGTTGATGTTTAGCAGAGAGTGGACTTATGTGTCTTCATAAGGGTCACCACCATACCGTTTGGTACTACAGGTGGCTGCGAGAGACCACTGACAATACAGTAAATTAATGTGCCATATAACTCATTTTATTTTAACATTATGGCATCCCTAAAACTTCTTTTGTTTTACATATCTTCGAAACACGCTGTAGATTTAAGTGGATACAAGTTACTGCTCATCCCCACTCCCATTTTTGCAAATTAAACCATGCCAATGTGCAAAATTATTTTTGCAAAACAGGTGTACATATTTAATCAGAAATGATTAAACAAACCTGTGGGAGTTACATTATGTGTCATTCTTCATTTATCCTAATCTCATACATTGATCCAAAGGTTTGGGTTGTCCATAGACAAATTTCCTCTAGTGTATGACTTTGTTGTGCCCTTTTTTGTGATGGGTTGGCATCCCATATGAGGTGTCAATGAGTTCCCAGGTATAGGTGTCAGGCCTCCCAACAGGATTAGTGGTATAGAAAATATGAGAAATATGAGTAAGTCAGATTATCAGTAAAATAAGGTAAAATAAACGATGTGAAGTATCTAAAGTCATGATTTCACTTTTTGTACTTTATGCAATACTGTGTTAAAGTATTGAGCCATATTTTTCAATTCAATTCAATTTTATTTGTATAGCGCTTTTGACAATGGTCAGTCTCAAAGCAACTTCACAAAATTTTTGCTTCCAAAGATCCAGATATAAAAAATCCTTGAATTTTTTCGGTTTTGAGGAATACTTCTCCAGGATCCCTGAAGGACTTTTATGGTTTTCATTTTGGCAAGTCTCTCATTTTTAGTCCAGTTCCTGTATCTGACCAGTTTTAGAGAAATGTCTTTTGTTTGTTAAACCACACAGTGTCCTCTGAATCATTCAAGCATAAAAAATATCTAAGTTCAGGCATGAACCAGTGAGAAACAGGTGCAGATGTTGACAGATGTTCAGGCCATCAAATAGTAAACTGGTGATGCCAAGTGGTTCCCAATACTTTAATTTAAACTGTCCCGGGAGACTTTGTGCACGAGGCGGGGTACACCCTATCCTGTATACAGGGTCGCGGGTGGCCTGGAGCCGATCACAGGAGACTTAGGGCACGAGGCGCGGAAGACCCTGGACAGGGTGTCAAGCCATTGTAGGGCACACACACAAACACACTCATATACACATTCACACACTATGGGCAATTTGGAAACACCAATTAGCCTAATCTGCATGTCTTTGGACTGTGGGAGGAAACTGGAGTACCTGGAAGAAACCCACCAAGCACGGGGAGAACATGCAAACTCCATGCACACAGAGGTGTGAATCGGACTTGGCAGGGAATCAAACCCGGATCCTGGAGGTGCAAGGCGACAGTGCTAACCACTTAGCCACTAATTTAATTAATTTTAATTAAATTTAATTACATTTAGGCTCTGAACACTTTTGTTCAGACTGTATCTATCCCAAAGAGAAAAGAAAAACAAGAACTATTGCATAATCGCGTATTGTATCTTTAAAATTCTTAATGACTCCTTCTGACTGTTGTCTTTCTTTCTTTGCCTCACTTGGCTCAATCTCCATCATCACCACTCTTGTTTTTTTGTGCATGTGCTTATGAGAGGGGCAGCAGAGACCACAAACAACATCAGAACATATGAATGAAAAGCCGACCAGTCTGCTCCTTCGGCTTTAACAGGCCAACAAGCCCATTTTATTTTCTATTATGTGGGTGTAGAATGGGGTGTTCTTTTAATGTATGGAATTTAAGTGTTGGGTGGAGCAGTATTTAGTAAGGAAGCGTTTTATAGCTTAAAATGGTTAAGGAGATTGAGTGCAAGTGATGGGGAGTTGTGGTCACGGCTGCTGCGGTGAGGAAACCCAAAGCCTGCTGTCTGACCAGCACCACAGTAACAGCATACTTCCCATTCTTCCTCCAAACCTCAGGCCAGCCATGCCAATTCTTCTCACTGAGAGCTCAAAGGCTCCCCTCCTCCCACTCTGGGATGAATGGAGGCTTGAGGAGCGTATACGGTCACTGTGTGTGAACAGTCGTAACTGTGGAATGTAATTCATTGTAATGGTTTTTGGCTTTTTTGTGGTGAAGTTGAAAGTTTATTTTTTGCCTGTTTTTTTCCCCTTTCTCTGTGTTTACATGAATGGCTAAGTGCTGGACATATGGTATGTGTTTGTCAGATTTAGCATCCTGACACACCTACACATGCACATAATCCTTCTCATGAAGTAAGACAACATGAATGGTGGGATGGATGATGTATGAATATAAATGTGCACATATTTAACAGTTTTCTGAATGACCATAACAGAGTACTGTCCCTTGTAATATCAGTAATGCTTAATAGGGGGCGGTATAAGACAACTTCGGGCTGCTGGAATAGTGGCCTTTATGTCCACTCTCTGGACTGTATACTCTTCTCGGAAACACTCCTCAACCCCGAGCAGACTGATGTTTTCCCTAGAGCACAGTGCCAGCACAGTGGCAGCCATGATGAGGAAATGATAATGGACAGTGCTCAGGGTAGCACTAGCTGTCAAACTCGCTTAGAGAAATGTCATTGCTTTTCGTTTTCTCTACTCTGCCTGGCAGCTACTGGTTTTAAACATTTCTCCTAAAATGCTGTGCTTGTCTTTTGCCTTACTTGTTTTGGTGTGTTTATGCTTCTATGCCCTTTGCTGAAGTTAATCTGAGTGATCAGTTACAATGTAGACCAAACACAGACAAATTAGCAACACAAACATGAAATTCTTCAGTGTGTTTCCAAGGTCAAGGGTGATTTTGCCACATTTACAAAAGACTCCCAGAGGCCTCTTGAGACATTGCATTTTTGTCACTCAGGATTTCACACCACACTATTATATTATTTTATCGATAAACTATGAGAAAATCACTGAACTACAAAAAAAAAAAAAAAACAGATAGAAAGAGGGAGATGTGTGAATGAGTGGTAGAGTCCGAGTGCCAGGGTGACGCAGTTGGCCACGAGAGAGGGCTTATAAAATGTGAATCATCTTGCACCCTGTTTTTAGACAAACCATGAAAATGCTGGAATGAGAGGGCACTTAATTTAGCCTCCTCTTTTTTAACTTTCCTGTGGCTGGTAATTCATGCATAGCAGCAAGCAGACCGGAATTTTGGGGGAGAAAGCATTGAGAACCTTTGACCAAGCGGCCTAGCACCCAACTCTGGAGCCCATTAGTGTAGCCACTAAGCTGCTGTCCTTAATCAAGTGGCACCACGAAGGAGAGGAGATAAGAGAGTACAGATGAGATAAAAGGAAAATGGAGAACATAAAAACCTAGAACTTCTCACTCTTCTCTCCTTATTCTCCTCACTCTCCTCCTTTCACTTTTCTCACTGGTCCTCAATATACTGTTTTTCACTTTTGTGCATTTGAACAAGACTCCTTCTGGGAATGCCTCCACTCATTCCCTTCACTTACTCATTGTCTATACCACTTTATCCTGTATACAGGGTCGCAGGGGGACTGCAGCCTATCCCAGGAGACTTAGGGCACGTGGTGGGATATACCCTGGACAGGTTGCCAGTCCATCTCAGGGCACACACATACACATACTCAGACACACAATGAGCAATTTGGGAATGCCAATTATCTTAATCTGCACAGGCTTTGGACTGTGCGAGGAAACCAAAGTACCAAGCATGGGGAGAACATGCAAACTCCGTACACACAGAGGTGGGAATCGAACCTGGCCAGTAATCAAATCTGGACCCTGAAGGTGCAAGGCGACAGCCGCCTTATTCCGGTGTAAATGTAAAGTTATTCCAGTGTACTTCCCCTGTTTAATGCTTAATATTTCAGTAAGCTACTGGGTTACCACAAACTCAACCTTTAATATGATACCTGTCATCACTGCTGAACGAGGAATCATAAGGGCCCTTTTGTAAACACTATCCCTAAATAATTTTACATCCTTTCATAAGGATTATTTTCTTTACTTTTTAGACTTACAGTAAAATGGATATTTTCATGCTACACTTGTAAAAGGGTATTGTATTAGTGTTAACTATAATTTAGCAGCCATAGAAAGCAGTTTAATAGAGTGATAGTGGTACAGAATGCAGAGATTATGACGGTGTGATGGTTATAGGTTAAAGTTCTGGGAAGGCTGGCATGAACTTTGGTCTTTTTGGAAAACAGCAAGCACAATAACATTACTCCTCAGCTATAATCTTCAAACAAGGCTGAAGTCACAAAGTCCATGAAACCAATGTGGGTCTGTTTACAGCAAGTGAATTACTTGAGAGATATTCTCAATTACATATGGCACACAATACCATGTTAAAAGAGTTAAGTTTTGATCAGCTCACTCAAATGCTTGTCTTTAGCATTCGGGTCAAATTTTTACATTTCTTATATTTATAAAAAAAATTCTAGGATGATGAGTTTCTGGGGGGAAAAAACTGTTCCATAGTTCCTACGGAAAGGAAGTGTTTTCATTTGTGCTGTAGTTACTGAATAATCAAGTGTACATACTGTATGTATGATCATTCTGTCATTTTAAAACCAAAAGCAGGATGCTAGTAAATGTTTTTCATTATTTTGTCACTTTATAACCTGTACCACGTTTTAGCCTGTCTATATGTTTGTCATATCTTATAGCTTTCTCTGTAAATTGTTGCTACTTAATATTACTTTTCATATTAATTTGTGCTTGAATTTTGTGCTCACAGTGCGGACATGGGAATTTATTGCCCTAGCCACATCAGCAGTCCTCATGCCTCCCTGCAGCCTAATGCATGTTCACGCAGATGAGCAGGGACCCTGGGCATCTTTCTTTGGGTGTTTTTCACAGTTGGTAGACAAGTCTCTTTAGTGTCCTGCGTTTTTAGAACTGTGACCTTAAATGTCTACTTTCTGTAAGCTGTTAGGGTCTTAACGACCATTCCACAGGTGCATGTTAATTAATTGATTATGGTTAATTGAACATGCATGGAAAACATTGTTT
>JAQMYJ010000036.1:22734555-22763045 GCA_030014305.1 Clarias laeviceps | reverse complement strand
TGAGTCTGGTTCCTCTCAAGGTTTCTTCCTATTACCATCTCAGGGAGTTTTTCCTTGCCACTGTCGCCGTTGTCCTCGGCTTGCTCATCAGGGACAATCTTATTATTTTAATTCATACACGTTCATATCTCATACAAAGTTAAATAATTCTTTTGTTTTTGTAAAGCTGCTTTGCGACAATGTCAATTGTTAAAAGCGCTAGACAAATAAAATTGAATTGAATTGAACTGAATTCCCATCCAATGCCCAAATCCCAGTCACTGGATGCAGTGCTGGTCCCAAGCCCAGATAAAATGGGAGGATTGCGTCAGGAAGTGCATCTGTGTTAAGATGTGCCAAGTTGTGTGTGGATCAGATGGTCCGTTGTGGTGACCCCTTGACGGGAGCCAGCTATAACAATAACCAGCTATACACCAGCAAAGTGGTGATAGATCACAAGCACTCGAGGCTCACCCATTCCCGCAGGGTCCAAAGGCCACCCCATCCAGTCCAATACCACAGAAAAGAAAAATGCAGCACAATTCACCTAAAAAAACTCAATGCTGGCTGGTATCAGAAGACTGATTCCCAGTGCACTGCAGCCTGTTGCATATGGGGCTTAGCTGGCAAAAAGTTCCAGATCTCAATCCGACCGAGCATCCATGGAATGTGCCAAATAACCAAGGCCAATCCATGGAGGCCTCACCCCGCAACCCACAGGACCCAAAAGATCTGCCGCTAACGTCCCGGTATGTATTACTACATGTAATATTAAATAAATTGTTTACATGGCAGTAAATGAACTTCTCTTCAAGTATACTTAATTCTGTCAAATAAAAGTATTAACATAAATATATCATAGTAATTCTAGAGGATATGGCAAAACTTTACAGTACTAACTATATAATATCTGGGTACATAACATATAAAACAACAAATGTACATTAGTATGCTATTGCTAGTAAAATAGGCAGTATATATAATTAACTTTGATACAGCTTGGCAGAATTACAAAGTTTGTGTGACTTTTTGAGGTCTCTAGGGAAATTACCAAGTACAGTATGTAAGATTACTAGTGTACTTTTTGTGTCACAGAAAAGACAGAGACAAGACCCAGGGGGATCCCATGTCTTGTCATCTGATTCACTGGTATTTATGAGAAATGTATAGAGATAATAAGAAGATGTTTGATAGACACAAGCAAAAATTGGCAAAAAATGACACCATAGTCATCATAAACTAGTTCAGATTTTAATCTTTACATTTCCTATCTAGCTTACATTTCTTATCTTCTTCCTATCCAATATTTTTTAACTATCCAGGTTGCTGCAAAAAGTGTTTCAATTAACTACAACCTTAATTCACAAAAATATCCAATGTTTTACACTTTGAATGTAAATATATTTAGCAAACTGAAGTGGACAGCAATGGAGTAGCTAAACACTCATCTATAAGATTGTTGCCATTCAAGACCTCAGCTTGACACCGCTGGTTTAGGCTTTGTTGGTCCAGTAGGCTAATTACTTCTTAAACAGAGGGTAATTGGAAGCTGGTGTCCATATGCATTCATCTATGACTTTCACTTGCTCTGACATTTAAAATACCCATAGGCTGGAGTCTCCAAAGTTACACTGGCATAGTGAAGGCACTGCTTTAAAAAAAAAGCTATGGCTAATGTTCTCCAGTTACTTAAACATGTTTAACATTACAGTTTATGGACATGAATTTAGAAAACCAGAGAAAGTCAACTACCTACATGGGTTGAGAGCTAATAATTATTTAATTGATAGTAAGAGATATACTATAAATATAAATTACTTAACTTGATTATTTGCTTAGTTTTCAATGACCAACCAAGCCATTACTTTATTATTACTTACTAAGCATTTATACATTATTTAGCAGTTACAGTATTAGGACTCACTTTCCTGGGATAAGCTCACTGCATCCTGCAACAGTTTATAGGATAAGTGGGATGGAGAAGAAGTGAGTGAGAGTTACCATAAGTTGGCGCTATTCATCATCCTACCATAGTTTTTAAACCTGTTTGCATTGTTTTCACACTAAGTAAAATTATATCTTTTATTATACCATTGATGTTGGTCCTATTGCTTGATAGCCAGGAGGCATTGCCTAAGCACATACTTATATGTACTGTTTGGCCACTCCATTCCAGATTCAACACCCAATTCCATTTCTCATTTGCTGCTAAAACAACGTTCACTGTTCTTTAAAGGCTTTCCACTAGATTTTGGAATATGGCTATAGGGAATTGTACTCATTAATGTGGGGTAAAGAGCTCTGGCTTGCAGTCAGTATTCTAATTCTCTCAAAGATAATCTGTGGGAATGACATCAGGGCTCTGTAAAGTACACTTGATTTCTTCCACTCCAACCTTGACCAGCTATGTCTTCATGAGACTTGGGTTGTACACCGAGGCATTGTCATGCAGTAACATGTTTGGGCCACTTAGTTATAGTGAAGAGAAACTGTAATGGTAGATATGAGTGTGCCAGGTATCCACAAATGTTTGGCCATATAGTTTACCTGTCACCTGTTCTTGCAGACATGGATGGAAACACTGCTGTATTACAGGACAACCTCTCTCTATATATTTGCCTACACTAAGATTTTTGTGGTACTATAGTTGCTTGTTCTCTGTTTAGGTATCTTTAAGTAGCCTAACTTCAGTACCTCTAGGAATCTATAGTCTGCTAAAATTAACTTTAGAGAAATGCATTTATTAAATGCTGAATTAGTTGTTAGATAAAAAGCAAATATTAAAGTAGGAATCCAGATTATTCCAATTTTGCAAAGAATTTGCAAATTTAAATTTTGCTGTGTTAGGATAAGTTAGATCAAAAATGTGTCCTATTGTTATGATAATTGGGCTCCCTATTAAACGTTAACAAGTTAACATGGTTTTCAGAGGTCCCCAAAATCAGATTATACACTCTAAAGAAACAAGTGGTTTAGCTCCATATTAATCATGCTTTAACTTTTATATCACTGAACAGATTAGATGAGTCCCTATTTAAAAAAAAAAAAATTCACCCCAAATATACTTTGGCATTTTTACAGAAGCTTCAACCTACTGTTATAACAACGCAAGATAAACAAGCCAAGTTACCACCATGCAACCTACTAGTCTGGTGGAAAAGTTTCACACAAATTCCCTAGTACAGTATAACTACTACTTAAAATTAATAGCCCAAAGGTTTATCCTGCCTCAGCATGTAATACAAGCAAACGATGTGGCCAGGTTGAAGTTCATGTGTCTAATTTTAGCAGACTAACTTGATAAACAAGCAGTAAAATACATTTTTGCTTTAGGATCTGATGCTGTTGTTGATCTGAGCCACCGACTGAGCACTGAGCCAGAGGAGGATTTATGCTCATTACTTTAAATAAAACGTATGACATCATTGAAAACGCAAAGCTCAATGTTGCATTCAAGTACAGGTTTCTTCAGAGTTGGAAAAAGAAAAAAGGGAGGGGGTAGTCTTTTCTCAACTTTTGTGTGTACATGCAAACTGGAGACCCATGTAAGTGTTGAAAAATTACCAAAAAGTGAGTTTTGCATAATAAATTACCCTTAATTTACAAAACAACTATATGAATAAATTATTCATTTTTCTATAAGTTCTGAGAAAGTCTTTATAATATGGATTTCTGTTTAGCCCTTTACCATCTTCATGGCAATGAAATAACCTTTTTCTGAGAAATCAGTGACTCACAGAGTAGGCGTCTATTTTAACTCTCTGTAATGTGGTGTCGCTTAGTTAGCTTATTTTTCTGAGTCTTTTTCCTTGGGGTTTCTCTGAATCACCTTTACTATGCGAATGATAAACTTATCCTCATTCTACAGACCTTAACACAAACACCTAGCTACATTTAGGGCAGGCTATTGCACTATGGTTTTACACACAGATGATGAAATAGGACATTCACCTTCAAAGTCCACTATGAGGTATTTATGGAGAATAATTTTCCTCCATCTGAAATGCGGAAAAAAGAAGTCTTGTTTTCAGGTTGTTTGCCATGGTTGACTTGTCCTTAGGTGAAGAAGAACGAGCTAAGTCTTCTGTGTCCTGCTTCCTAACCTCAGAGTTAAACCCCAGACTCCGTCTGCCCCCACGCTGCACGACTTAAATAGGGACAGTATGGGGCTTATTGCAGAACCTCAGATAGAGTGAGTGAGTGTGTGTGTGGAGAGGTGGCAAGGTAGTGATTAATGCAGTTTATGAGGATATAACGTGTTTATGGGGTTGGTCTACTGCACAGTTTGGATAAACTGTAATTGTCTCCTTAATCAGTTATGTGGTAGCTTTGACTCACTTATAGAGTGCAGTCAACAATTTAAACAGTTCCTGCCAATTAAAAAAACGTGTTAGTCACTGAAAATCATAATGGCAGGTTAAGAAATATTAAAGCCTGCCTCACTTTGATTTATTATTTTTTTTAAAGAATTTACTGTGTGCTGTCTTCCTGAAAGTAATGTGACTTTTCTTTTTATCATCAATCAAAGTTTGCTACTTTTATATTTGCTTAACCATGCCAGAGAAGTTAGGGAGCTTACTTGAAATATAATTTTAAAAGGTTGCTTAAATATGGTTATTGTTCCTTAAACTTAAGTATTCTTTTTTTAACATCAAAGTAAAAATACTTTGGCTTCCTGAAAGTGATGTGACATCAAAGTAATGATACTTTGATGTGAATATCGTTTTGTGTGCTTTACCCACCCGTGCAAAGAGGCGAGGTCAGTTGAAACAGTGTCGCAGCAATGTGTGACCTAAATTCTTTCCTTACATTATCACCAAAAGATAATGGTGCTCACTGACTACCTGCCTCTAGTGTTTTTTATTTATATATGTTTGTAATAAAATAATAGAAAATTTGACTTTTTTTTTTTACTTTTAAATGTAATATGCATATTACAGTATACCTTATTAGATTAGGCGAAGTATAATCTGTCATAATTAATAGATAGATAGATAGATAGATAGATGGATAGATAGATGGATGGATGGATGGATGGATGAATGTACTTATTTATCCCAAACAGGAATTAGCAAGGTGCCATAAATAAAGTAAATTTCTGTTTTCTTGAAATTGAGTGTTTGTCCAGGAATAGATTCCCAGGAAATCTCAACCCAGAGATTACTAACACCTCTTGCTGTAAAGGTCAATATTGACCCTTGTAGTAATTATATCTCCCTCAACATGACTAACCCCAGTGGGACATACAGTACTTCAACAGAAGCTTTTTCTGATTTGCATTACCTAATCAAGGTAGGATGTAATTTAATTTTGTTAACTTCAATATTTATTCCTTACCACTGCACTGCTGTCCTCTGCTGTTCTCCTGGATTGCCCTAAAACATTAAAATAAGTTTTAAAATATAGCTCAGCTATCACCACAGGTTACATTAATGGTACTATATTGCAGGTGATGTGCAAAAAGTGCTTTTAAAATCTACCTGCTTCGATTTAAATACCAATTTGCTTGTAGTTATGACATTATCTAGCTACGAAATTGCCTGTGTACAGAAGAAGTGTACTTTCTGTTCTCTCCCTTTCTGCCTTGTCAATCAATGAGAGGAAAAAGTAGTTAAATCTCTCTGTTAGCCATACATGTAATTACAGCATGCCAAACTGTTACTAAATATGCTCTCACTGGGTTTCTGGTTTTGTTTTTTTCTCCCCTTTCCCCTTTTGAAGGAGTTCTAATTGATGGAGACAGTGTGTCAGGATTAGAGGCTGGGTGTTTTAAACCCCAACACCCCCCAAAACCACATGGTCACCCCCCCTCTAGCAAGACTTTAAGCTGTACTGCAGGTTTTTTTGTGAAGACTCCACAGATTGGTGTTTACTGTGGTCTGCCTTTCAGCACCTCTGCACTGTTCGTAAATGACACCTATAAATTCTTTTCCCTAAACATGGCTGCGAATATATCTTCACACACAATATGGGCACGGATACGGGTGGGCAATCTTCGTGCACTTTATTAGACCAGACTTCTTTCTTTTCAGCTAGGTCCGGAAGAGGATTTCCCTTTAGGCTGTTTATCATACAGTATGCACAAGTTACACTTTAACCAGTTATGATAATTAGAACAAAAGCTAAAAATGTGAATGTGAGCAGGACTGTTCACTTATGCAGTTCGCAGAAGTGCAAATACGTACAATGTACCGTAGGCATTTCAACACATTCCAGAGGTAAAGAATTTTAATCCATAATTAAATGAATGGTAATTGTGGTACGAGTACATCCAATACTGTTCTGTTCTGCATTTGACCCTTAAAACAAGACCTGATCATGTTCACCACAAGTTCTTCACATCATTTGTATGTCAGCTCCCATGGCGGCACCCTCGTGCTCTGATGCGCTATCGAACAGATCTAGAGGTGTACGACAGGTGTACGAGTGCAATCAATCAACTTCTATCATCACCTCATCCTGCCAGCACAGACGACTCTGCATCCACTTCATTGAGGGTGCTGTACTCCTGGTGCACCTCAGCCGTCTCCACTCCACACACTTCCTGTCTCAGCAGCACGGCTTAAGCAAACACAGCACACAAAAGCCCCACAGTGCGACAGCCTGCAAGCCAAACGTGCAGTACTGTTTAAGCCCTTGTCCACGCTACTGTCAGAGTTTCTCTTTAAATGCCCTGTGGGATATGTTCAGTTTCTATACTTTAATTCTTCAGCGAAATGATACACAATGCATGGGGGGAATAATAGAACACCTTCTTCACAGAATATTCCTACACAGTTTAATGCAAGGGCATATCATTACACCCTATTGTCCCTTACTATATGACCAGCAGCATATCTCTAACAGACTTGTGCTTCATGTTAAATAAAATAAAATTGAAAAAAATGAGCAATCAGTTAAATCTTTGGGAGTAACCTGCAGCAATTGTGTGCCCACACAATAAATATATGAAAAATAAAAAAGCATGGCCATGTATGCCCATGCCCGCTGCCTGACAAGGCTGACCCCCTGCTGGGAGCATGGAGCCACGGTTCTGTGTAAGGCCAGACTGAATTTCCTACATCCACCTAACAGGCTGCTATGACCCCAGACGAATCATTTGGCCTAGGTTTTTGAAACTGTGTAAACAGATTTTATACATGTTAAGCACAAATATCTTAAAGGTGAAGTTCTTCTTTAAAAAATATAATAAAATATTTGATGTTTTCTGTGATTCATGCCTTAAGTCTTCTTAATATTTAAAGGTTTAATGTAATAGTTTGTTTACAGTTGCTGTAATTTTCCATAATGGCCCTGCTGTTCATATGACTGTTATGCTAAGACAGGTTCAGTATCATATCAGCAGAGTACTAATAAACCTGGCTTTGGCTTACTGTTCATAGGAAATGGGGCGACACACCATCATACCTGAGATATGTCGCGTTTTGTTTGCTTTTTTTCATGACTGTGTTGAAATAGAGTTCAGTGGACCTGGAGCTGTGAAAGGATCCGGGAATAAAAGCCTAAAGGAGACCAATCTATTTACTTCCTTCTCTCTCTCTCTCTCTCTCTCCCTTTGCCGCTTCCCCTTTATTCCTCAGGTAAAACATTTACAGACACTCAGTCAATAAATGTTTAAGCTGTTTTGTCATGTGAACTTGTGCAGGTAATGCAAAACCTGCCCATTCTGGAATGGTAGGACTGCTCAGACTAAATCTTAGGTTCAACCGCTCGGACTCTCTCTGCGTATTTTAAGCAGGTTTGGTGATTTTTGTGGGATGAGGGATCTTTGTTTAGCCTGTCAAATAAAACCTCCAGTTTAAATAAACAAAACATTGAACTTGTCAAATAAAAACCACCAACTTGTTTGATTTTGGAACGACCATTTAGTAGGGTTGAACTTTCAGTGGTTTTACCCAGAATCTTTACAGGAACGCTTCATATGCAACCTTTTTGGGCAAGAATATGTCAAATAAACATTTATACATTAAAAACATGAAGACGTGCCAAAAAAGTAGGACTTGGTTGGTAAGAACAGCTTCCTTAATGTAAAAAAGCAACAACAAAAAACAAACATATTATATCGCTCAAATCATATCTTATTGCTTTCTGTATGACACAGGCAGTAACAAGACAACATTTATATTTACATTTAAGCATTTGGCAGATGCTCTTATCCAGAGCGACTTACAAAAGTGCTTTGTAGTTTCCATCATTGAATAGATTCTTACACTGGGTTACTAGGTTCCAAGCCAAGGACCATCAGTCAAACATCATTGGGAAGTTTTTTTGTTTGTTTGTTTAGAGACTCAGCTGTACGGACAAAACAGATCTGAACAGTCGTACACAAATTGTATACACGTATGTTTACAGTGCCAAGAAAACACACCTTCGAGTCTGGATCACTGTAGCACAGCTGGGCATTGAGCTGATGTGAGTTCCTATCACATCTGGCCTTACAGACCAGAAAGTTTTATCGCATTCATCATCTATTCATCTCTCTTGTTTTCTCTCTGTCTCTTTCTCTGTCTCTCTTTCCCTTATTCTCTCTCTCTGTCTTACACACACACACAAAGTGACTAGCAAAGTCTATTACCACTCTAAAAATATCAAGAACTGCAAATGCAAATAATTATATAAAAGCTCACGAGCACAAATATATAAATATAAAGTACATAATGAATTTATTGATATTTGCTTTTTCAGAGCTGAGGGAGTGGCGGAGCAGTGGCGCACCAGAGCGGCCCGGGTGCTCTTTAAAGTGGTGCTCTGGGCTGTGGGAATGTACGCTTTTGGGTCGTGGCACTGAGCGATGGTGAGCAACCCTGGCTTTCGCTCACACAACATCCCTGATCGCTTCACTTACCCATTCAGGCTATACCTTTCATTTAAAGAGCTTTCCATAACATGCAAGCCACCATATTAAGTGTCAGGATATTTCTGCCTTTCCTCTCACTGGCTTGCTTTCCATATCTCTCTCTCTCTCTCTCTCTCTCTGTCTCTCTTTTTCAATTTGTCTCTTTTTCTTTTTTCCTGTACTTCTTATTCTTTTCTCTCTTAATTAACAAAAGTCTAATTTATGTCCCGGAAAGGCTGCTCTAAAGAGACAATGTATATGTTGATTAAAGCTTAGGAGACAATGGCATTAGTCATTATTATTTCCACTGATTAGGAAGTCAATCCAAAGAATTCTGCTCTTCTGAAGTAGCGTGATTCAGCGCCGGCTGTTGACACGTCGACTTCAAGATCAGAGGGCAATGTTTTGGTTATGGTGCATCTGGACGCTGGTCTCTGATTGCACTTGTCTGCTTTAAACCCCTTTTGATGACAAATTTGAGCTGAGGTGGGGTCTTTTGCACACGCTAGCTTGGTCCAGCAGCAGCTCCCGGTTTTCGGCGGCTGTGTGGGAGTTCCCATTATTACTTCCTTCAGATTTTAATCTTTTGTGAACACGAAGTTTGTTCAATGAGTCCACTTCAATTTCCTTCCTACTTTGGATTTCAAACTTTCAATTGTGAGTCCACACTAAAAACCCTCCACCCATGTCTATATTTGGAAATAAAGTTCAAATTACTATAAGTAGACATCCTTAGATGAACAGGAACTTTTTTAAATTGTCTGGCATGTCAGCCATCATTTATGAGCCAATTATTTGGGTATTAAATACTCAAAATTGAAACCGGTAAGCGTCATGTCCTTAGTAGCTGGCAAAGTGAATGAGTGATAATGTTCTTTTCATTAAACCTAAATCACTGGCTATAACTCTACTCAGACTGAAATCTATAAACTAAAGCAGTAGAATAAATATAACCTTACTATAAACATCCTGTTCAGTATAATCACCGTAGCGCAGCTCCTTGACCTGTAGCTGCGCTCAACCAGGCTTTCTTTTCTCACCTCTGCACTCTACACAGGCTGAAAGAGCTTCGGACTAATTTAAACACAACACATATCTGTAAGCTAAGGTACAAATACAGTACACACACAAATCGTGATGACAGAAAAGCTATCAGCAATAAATCAGACTGTGGTTTCTGAATGATATAACTAACTCCAGTCAGTCTGCTGCTTTTAAGAACTTTTTCTTCAAGCATTCCCCTTGATGATATGTGAGCCTGCATTCATTGCAGCGCAGTATTTTTGTCCATTATGGTGCTAGGTGAGCACGTTTGTGGTGTGGCCATGTTTACCTGTGGTCAGATCTGCTATACTGCCCTGCTGTGAGCCTTGGTCTACATATAGGTGAGAAAGGGAGTAAGGGGACCTGAAAACAGATGCGGAAAAAGTTAAAATTAGAAGAAAAGGCCCTACTATTTTTCAAATTTTTATTTACTATTTTTGTTACCAGGGAGTTCATTCACTAATTTAATTGGTTTGCTAAATTATGAACCTCACTTAAAACAAGGCATCAAAAAACAAAGCAAAACAAAAATCTTTGCATGTGACTTCATCAGTCAGATACAGATTCATCTGATAGATTGTCCTTCTCCAGGTGTCAGTCACTTTAATTTGTCATGTGTGTTAATGGTTTTTAACATTTTTGCAGACTTTTGTGATTGATGAGGTATAATAGAGAGATGCAAGGGAGAAAAGGAGAGAATGGGTCCTGCGTGTCCATGTTGTATGGGTTTGTCTCGTGATCCTCTGCGGGATGCCGCTGTCACCCCGGCTGTGGCTAGCTGCTCTGCTGCTGCTGCAGGCTTCAAAGAGTGCAGGCCTGCCCACAGCCCTAATTAGAGGGTCCCTGCCCGGAGCTGGGGACAAGCTAGCGGAAAGTGTGCGCAAGTGCACACACCACGCTTCGCTAGCAGCAAGCCGACATGGGCCGCGGAAGCAGGGAGGAGTAGCAACCTCATCAAATCTGTCCCATGATTCTTCTACTTTTCTCTCTTATCCATAAACACGCTTTTCTCACTTCCTTCTTTTTTTTCTCTCATCCTCTCATTCCTGTCTTGTTTCCTGTATTTTCTGTGTAAACACTATTCACGGAAAAGGAAGCATTAAAGAAAGTCTTGGTTTAGAAAAGATGAACAGCACCTAGGAACTTGTAGCATTCACGTTATAGTTTCTATTCAAGTACATGTGCGAAACAACCCAAGACAGCTGCTGTGGAGATGGATATGGAGAAACATGTGCCGCCCAAAACCCAAAACCCAAATGAAAAAACAATCACTATGCTTCAGTAATCACCATGACAACTCATCCTCATCCCTCTCTTTCAATTATCGTCTCATTCCTTTTTCACCCCATAAGCAGACTTTCTATACCAAGACTGTTTATGTTAACACTTGCCCATCATTGTTTATGTTACCTCAGGTTTTAACTGTTTTAACCATATTGTCACAGCCTAGTTAAAGGAAATGGGCTGTTAGCCAGCACACAGCTGGCAGGGCTAGCGGCGGTGTAGTAAAATATAAATATAATAAGAACGTTTTTGAGCTGGTGTATCCATTCTGAGCAGTGAAACATCACCACAACGACCACAGCTGTGGCATACGTGCAGGAACGAAAAAAAAAAAGGCCAGGCCTCAGGAGCCTGAGAGAGGGAGCCAGCAGGAGCAAGAAGCAGTGAAAGATGTGCAACATGCGCTTCAACTCCATATTTAATGCTGGAGTCAGCACAATTGTCCCAAACACTGGAAGCATCCTCTCCTGTTCATCATCAACTTCACTTCTGATTCTTTCTATTTCATCTTCAAACAGTCTGTGGTTTTCTGTACATATATCCCTTCACTTCACTACATCAAAATTTTAATGAATTTGTGAAGGGACCTATTTCTAGTATAATGAAATAACAGTTTTAAAGACTGAATCTGAAATCAAATGCTGACAGTCAATTATCTAACTCTCTTCCTAATAACAGTCTTATATTTAGCTGAGAGGATTTAGGCCAACAGAGATCAGGGAGGATTTTGGGTAACCATAAAAAAGGAAAAAGTGAAGGTGGTTCTGAAGGTATAGCAACAGAAAGAGAAAGCGAGGGGGCAGCTTCCACAGGCTGCCATTGATGCATTGAGTTATTCAGGGCTCTGGACTTTGGGCCTCAATTACAGCTATTTGGCAGGAGCACTTACGCAGAGAGACGCGGCTGTGGCAAGTCCGGACCACGCTGCCCGACCCTTCGCTCTTCCCCTGGGCAGTGCTTTGTTTTTTTAGCAGGCCGCTAGCTCAGGCTGCTTTTAGCCTCTGCTTTTAGACATCTCTGGTATTATTTTTTCCTTGCTCGCTCCAATGATGGCCTCAGCCGTTCAGGGAGCCCAAGTGCTTGAAGAGGGAACAAAATGATCAGTCACTGACATTGTGCTTCCTGTATGCAAAAATTTGATGATATGTGTCTCATCTCTTCGTTTGGCTCCAAGAAAACTTCCAAAAGTTGCTGGTTTCCTTATGGACCTGGATTAACTGGTGCAGAGTGACTGCTATAAAGTTTGCAATTAAGGCAAATGTTTTTGATTGAAGAGACAGAGAAGGAGAAAAAAAATAAGAGAGAGAGAGAGAGAGAGGACTTCTCTGTTTCTCCATAAGGCTGTTGGGGACAGCAGGAAGTGGTGAAAACAAAAAAACAGCAACTATTACCTTGAGGAGAACGACAGGCCGACTGAAACACCGAATCCCACCGCAGTCCACAAGAACGCCAGTCCTGCAGTATAAAAACAACTAAAAACAGAGTTGTTTACCATTTAATACCAGGAAAACACCAATTTTCCTATGCTCTTTCTCTTTCTTTCTCTGCCACTCTTTTTCCTGCTTCACTTCCCATGTCCTTCTCTTGGGTAGCTCTTGGACTCTACATCACAGCCCCTCACTTACTTAAGTGGCACTGAATGATTGATATTATATGAAAAGCACCCATCTACTCCTGGTTTATCCCTCACATCCTCATGTCATAACAGAAAATTAATAACTCAGCTAAATCAACGATCTCAGGCTGCAATCTAAACTGCTGCTCTCGCACACCTGATGGTAAATGGCAGCACTTACTGTATAGTAACTCATGTCATAGTTTCTGCTCTTGAGGGTGGAAGGAAATTCTGATAGGATAAGTATGTGAAGTACTAGCAACAGTCTAGTTCAATAGCCAGACCTTCAGGTGGCTGAGTTCATAGGTTTTCTACTTCTAAAAGAACAAAAACATACTCCATAGGATCCACAAACTCTGTAATTGGGTCTCTGAGACTAAGTCTGTCCATGTCTTATATGTTTATACATACTAAAGCTGTTTTCATTTGACCCAAGCCTTCCTCTCAAAGATGTTTAATGCATAATGTATTGCTGCATTTCTCTTGCCTTTCTAAGCACTGGGGGGAAAAACTTTAAACCTAATTCAATTTAAACTCAAAATCAGTTCCATTCATTAAATAAACCATTTATTATAGGTTATCAAAAGCGTGAAGGTATGGGTAAAATGAGAATGAGAATGAGCCAGACATCTTTTTGGGTAGAAGAGAGTATGAGAAGGAGATAGCACTCCTTATGGGTGAAAAAGTGAATGAGAATGAGATAGCAGTACTTGATTTTACTCTTTACTTCTCTGTCCCACATGAGGACAGACAGACCTAAACAGAACTAAAATATCTTATTATTAAATACTCCCCTGAACCAAAATATATCATCCACACAAATAATAAAAAATATAAATCAATGCCAGACCGCAAACGGTAAAATTTGCTTTTGAAATGGGCACAAAACCACAAGCTTCTTTTTGGCAAATATTTGAGGAGCTAATTTAGAAGACGTGCGGCTGTTTTTCTTTCTCGTTTAAGAAAGAGCTAACAGAGTGCAAGTGTCACAGATCTAGCTTCTCTCAAGTCTTTCGCCACTAGCCGACCGACAGGCAGACTCATCGACAGAGGCATACAGTCCTCCATCTGTGTAAGTGGAGCATCCTCTCTCTCTCACTCTCTCTCTCTCAGTGCGGTAAAATAAGAGCCGCGCCTGTGAAAGCTTGTTCCTAATTATACTCTGCCTCCTCCCCCTTACCTGCTCCATCTGCAATTAGAACAGTGGAGCCCTCAGGAGAGTCATGCCACTGTCCATCACCTGAGTACAGCCTGGTACAGACTGCAGCCCTGTGAGTGAAGATAAAATTAGACTGTATTCTCAGTCTCAAAGACAGAACAATACTGTATGCAATCTCTTTGCTGATTATGGACAAGTGCTTAGTGTACTTTGCTACTCTGAGCTGGTGGGACGAAGATTGCTGACCTATGTATGAGTACGAGTGCTGCTTCTGTTAATTAAAAATTATTTGGTGAGAAAAGTCAGATTTTCTATTAAAAGGTAGCCTAATGTGTTCCAATTAAAAACACAAGGATAGATTCATGTTTCATAGACACGAGCTGGTGCTGGTGACACGAGGCGACACACATCACAATGAAAATCAGCCTTAATACCCCAACTGCACCACAGTTCTCACCTTCTCCTACCTGAGAGGTTCTGTTTGTACAGACTTCATGCAGAGTTAATGACTCAATCATATTTCATCCTTATTTACATTACTATTGTGGACATCTTACTTTAGCTAAAACAATAATACTGTTCCATCCATTTATCTAGGAACCTCTGTAGTCCAACTAGGCACCGTGGAGGCCAGTGATGACCATTGTATTTATTCCATTTTTATGACTTTGGTTTGATGACTCCAATTAGCCTAATCTGCTTGTGTTGGGACAGTGGGAGGAAACCGGAGTACCTGAAGGAAACCCACCAGGCACAGGGAGAACATGCAAACTTCATGTACACAGACCCAGAAACGGGAATCAAACCCGGACCCTGGAGGTGCACGCCGACAGTGCTAACCACTAAGCCACTGTGCTGCCAATAATACCATTATGTGGCCATTTTTTGCACACAAGAAACAATTTTTGTCTTATACAGTACATACAGTACTTGGATGGTGCAACTCAGTAGTGTGCTTTTATCTACACTTTGCCTGACCTACAGTATAATCTAGACACAATACTAATTTTAATGAATAAAATACATACAAATGAACGTTAGATTCTCTGAATCAGTTGTGTGTGTGTGCTGTTTGTATATCTACTCACGTGTGCGCACGCTCACCGGGGTCAGTGTAGGAGGAGGAGGAAACGAAGGCTGCTGTTAGTCTGAGGTTTGAGGTGACTCAGGGCCACAACACTGCGCGCCGATCCGCGCATGAAACCAAGTCCACTTCAGTAATCAATGTAGAGGTTGGAAAAAAAACTGTGGCATAGTACACAAGTGGGAAACAACAACAGCCCTGCTGCATCAGCGGCGTGCTTGCGTGTGTGTGTTTGTGTGTGTTTGTGTGTCAGAGCGGCCGAGTCGGCGGTCCGTGGCAGAGCCGGTGTGTATCGCGGGGGAGGAGGAGTGGCGCAGGCGGGCAGCATAGGGGTAGGAGTGCAGGAGCGCCAGGGCGCGGTCTTTACTGCTTTCTTTACTGATCACTCCAGCTCCAAAGACGAAGAGTGGACGAAGTACGCCAGAAGGCAAAGACGAGCGCAGAACATGAGGATTCCTCCTCACAGCAGCCGGCTCTCAGTCTTCACTGCGCACCCTGTCAGTCTGTCCCTGCGCGCTGCTTTCCGAATCTCTGCGCTAAGTTAAATAAAAGGACTTACCAGGATCCCCGTGTAGCCTCTAATTAAATGGACTTGTTCTCATTTTCATTCCGCTGTTTGTCGTCAGTGCGTATGGAGAGGCACTGTCCTCTCGGCACCACTGGATCCTGCTTTTGTTTTGACGCGTTCCTCCTGCGACGCATGACAGCCTCGCGCACTTTTTACGCACAGACGATGACGAGGATAAAAGCAATAAGGAATTAAAGATTCCTCAATTTCTTTACCCCCACTGTGGGGGAAGAAGGAGCGTAAAAGGGAGTGCGGAGGAAGGGGGACAGTTTGAGTTTCACCCTTGACCCGTGGCCCCCGTAGCACTCCGTGTTTGGGGGCTTTCTTGTTTTGAGAGGGGGTAATGCGTGTTCCCGCGGTGCTGGGGCTCCTGGTCGCCTGCGCGCTGATCTGCGCCCCAGTGAGCGAAGCGTGCGGCCCGGGCAGGGGCTTCGGCAAGCGCCGGCCTCCCAAGAAACTCACGCCGCTCAACTACAAGCAGTTCAGCCCGAACGTGGCTGAGAAGACGCTGGGTGCCAGCGGCAGACTCGAGGGCAAGATCACGAGGAACTCGGAGCGCTTCAAGGAGCTCACTCCCAACTACAACCCAGACATCATCTTCAAGGATGAGGAGAACACGGGCGCGGACCGGCTCATGACCCAGGTAACCGATTCGATTACGGTCCCATTAGGAGATGCGCTCGGCGCCGGGGATCCGGTTACACGGCGCATTTGGAGCAGCCGCGCGCCACGTTAAAGGGGGATTGATCTTTTCGAACGCTTCTTCCACACAGACAAACCTCCTGTGCCGAATTCACAGTCACGGTGCTCACGCGTGCTTGCGGTGTCCGGTGTTCATTCAGCACCATAGGCTAGATTCACGCAGTTTAAACCAGAGCTCTCATTTTCCCTGGGACATGGCCAGCATGTCTCTGTTTTATATTTCACCAAGTATTTTTCTTAGACTTCATACTTTTACATGCAATAGAGTTGGACTATATGTCCTCATTCTGTTTCGTTTTTAGAGTAATTCAGAGATTACTCATTTAATTGGTTATCTGCAAAGGGTTTCACTCACTAACCAGAATTTCTATTTTCCTATTTAACCCTGTTCAGCTTTCCCATCCTTTTCTTTTCTGACTCACTCAATCAAATTTTAAGTTATGAATGTTATACATGTTATACAGGCTTTACTTATAATTGTTTTTCCTAATAAGTGCTTTACGAATATAACACTGAATTATATTAAACTGGTTGTGTAGACAAGGAAATTGTCTACACAAATTTAGTTGAGTATTAATAATATTTTACTATTTGAGTTTTATGCCTGAGTTGATCACCTCCAAGGAGTTAACAGGTGCTTTACCATGAAAGGCATATTAATTTAACAACAAAAAACGACAACCGTATTAACTATGCAAGCACACAAACTGAGCAAAACATCATCACTTGGTAACACATGACATTCTAGAGCATCTTATACGCCTTATTTAGAGACCATAAACCATCTGACAGTTACGTCAAGAAAAAAAGGCAACGTCTGTGTGGTTTTTTTGCTTTCAGAACAAATATATTGGTGAAAATAGCAGGCTGTCATGTTTGTGTTCTGTGTGTTGGCAGTGTCTGCTTGTTTCTATAATAAAAATACAAATATGACTAATATACAAAAAAAAAAACTTGAAAATGTGAAAGCATGTCAAAAGCAAAAAGAAAAAAAATGCTTGCTTTGTACTTTTTCAAAGTTTTACAGGATTTTTAAATTGATGAAAGAATAAAAGTGTGACAGTGGAAATCACGACTAACTGGCTGTAATACCTTGATGAATCCTTCTAGCTACAATTTTTTTGCTCAGGTGTTTGAGAATGTAAAATGTGTAGCAGCTTCCAGAAATAAAGTTTGCTAAAGAGTAGGACATGGTATGAATATATGTACGTACAGAATTCAAGGCAATTTCAAATACAATGTATTTAACATTTCTATAGGTTAGACGTTTATGGATAAACGAGTGCAGATGTTTATATAATCTTTGCATAATATGGTTCCATGTGAAATTTCCTTGAATCTACAATAAATCCTACTTAAGCATTTCTTTATTTGTAGCAGAAAGACCAGCTTGTATGTGATCATAAACTTTGACCATCTCCGACAGTGACCTTTGTGCTTTACTGATGACTTGTTGATTGCATGTCTACATATTTTGCTCCGTTACTGTAAGCAAAATTTTCTTCATGTTACAGTCCCACCTACCATTTCTTTGTTTTGTCTCCGTTTTATATAAAGTCCCCTTTATCACAGTATAATTTGGAATTAATATTATTCATCTTATATAATTATGCAAAGCCAAATATGTAGCCACTAATATGTGCTTCTCACTTCTTTTTGCATTTAGAACTTGCCTATGCACTATCCGTAGACTTTTTCTGGACAGAATTAGGCCAATGCTTAGTCTTGGTAATGATGAAACAGACCTGCAGTGCTCTACTTTCCAGAGAACTGCTTATTTCATTGTATGTGTATAATCTTGACATAAGTTTCTGATCTTGCAGCGTTGTAAGGACAAGCTGAACTCGCTGGCCATCTCCGTCATGAACATGTGGCCAGGTGTCAAACTGAGGGTCACTGAGGGCTGGGATGAAGATGGCAATCACCTTGAGGAATCACTGCACTATGAAGGCAGGGCAGTGGATATCACCACCTCAGACCGTGACCGTAATAAATACGGCATGTTGGCACGGCTGGCGGTTGAAGCCGGCTTTGACTGGGTGCACTACGAGTCCAAAGCACACGTGCACTGCAGCGTGAAGTCAGGTAGGAACAATACTTCACACTTTAAGGCTATCAGATTGTCAAGGGCATAAGAATACCACATTTTATTCATGTGCGGTTTTAAGATTAGAAACGTCCTCTGTATTGAGTTATGATAAATAATCAGTAATAGTGGGAAGTGGGAAGTTGTCGATCTTAATATCAAAGCAACTCAATATCTTTTGTTGTAGATAAAGTCGAGGATATCCTGTCTTGAGAAAGTAAAGTGTTTTTAATAAACAAAACATTGAATTTAGTGTGTGACTTTATATATCATAACAGTAAAATGCTGTTCCGTAACTCCAGCCTAAGACTTAGTGACCAATTTATACTGTAGCACCTGTTTATTAAAACAGTCCTAATTGCCTTTATCACCTAATTACTAGGCAGATGATTAGATGATTATGCCACATGCTGCACAGTGCAATGCACAAATAGCTGTAAATGGCTGGATTGGATGTAGACTTGAATTAGTTTCACTACGTGTGGCTGGTAATCAAGAAGTGTCCCTTTTATGATACATTTACAGCCATAGTTAGTCACGCTAAGATTACACATTTTAGACTAGACTTACACCAGATTCAACTGGAAGAGTCGCTAGAAACACAAATGCTCGAAGTGATAGACTTCTGGGTGTGACCTGATAGGCAGTAGTGCTCAGGTGTGTCCGGTTGTGGATTGTGCTCCATTCTCATTAGTAGGTGAGGTAAGTGGGAGACATGGGCTGGGGGTGATGACCAGGTAACAGACCACATCATTAGGCAGTAAACACCTCCCTATACCCATGTCAACCGGGAATAAATTACCAACCAGGAAGGAAGGAATGGAATTTTTCTAGTTATAACTCTTCTATTGTCTGTGCTATCGAAAATATCTTTTGTAAACTGTGAGTAATGTTTGACTGAATCTGAGCTAATTCTTTACTTTGCTAAGAGCAGGTCAGATTCAGACACACTCTGTCTCCTAATTTCTACTTGTGTATTCTTGTTCCATACTTCTGTTATTTGTATATTTTTGGGACAATGGAATGAGTGATTTGTCCATTTCAGTCAGAAACAATGTTGCAGGAATAGATTTTGACCTCTTTTTGCACTCTTTTTACATAAACACACAAAACTTGACCCTATGTCCTATGACTTTTCTGTGTTAGCGCAACACTTAAGTTTGAAAAATGTCAGTTTTGGGCCCCTGTTGAGCAATGGGACTTCTGTGTGTGGACGTTCATGAAGCACTTTTGTTATCACTCTGATAGGGAGAGCAAACACAGGCAAGCCCTGTTGTCTGCGCCTGCCTTATCAAAGTCCTTTATAGGTGTGTTCTGCTACACAAGAAGCAGTACCGCTGCAGGTTTGCGAATTTGACTAAATGCTATTTGATTATTAAAAATGTAATATTTATGATATCGCATTTATGATCTGAACTTATCTAAAATAATCACAACATGATGATTTTTTTATAGAACTTTGTAACTTATCATTTATTTTTAGTCTTAATCTTTTTTTTTATGTTGAGCTGCAACATAAAATCCCCAAAACGTTTAACCTGTGCTGTGGAGAAGAGATGTGGAACTATTCTTATGTGATATGAACTCGGAAAAAAAATACTTATAGACATTCAGTAAAAGTGCATTGACCTCTAAACCTTTCCCTTTGTAGTTGTGGAAACTGAGTTTCATAATGTGTACCTTTGGGTCCTATAAGGTAGGTGTGGAAAGGGCAGAGAGCCGACTGAGAGAGTGAGAGACTGAGTGAGACAGAATGTTAAAAGTAGAGCAAGTTACTAAAGTGCTTTTGAGATGATTAACCTGCTCTTTTGTTTCTAGATGGTTATTCCGTTGTTCCTTTTCTAAGATCTCTTATCTCAGCCATGTCTTATCACCTGGCCTTGGTCCTCACCTTTTCCAAATATTTGTGTTCGGCTCTAAGGAGACTTGACTCTCGTTGCCGGCTCTATAGCATCTTGCAAAGTCTGACCGAGTAACTTCTGCAAGAGGAAAGCAGAGTCTGTTATAAAGACCTGTGGTTATTTATTAGCTTATATTGTATTTTTATGCAGCAACTCAAGTTGAGTGAAAGAGAAAACTCATTAGTTTTAAGAATGGTGTTTAAAATGTTTGCTTGCACACAAAGTTGTTTTGCCACTGTAGATGACTTTCGATTTTATTGGTGTTTTTTTTACATGTTTGCAATAATTGAAAGAGGATCAGAGAGACAGAGACGATGTGAAGTGTGTGAAGAAATATCACATTACCAATCGGACACTGCCTAATATAATGGATTGCTCTGTAAGTTTAACATTTAAATAGGTTACAAATTTTTAATTGTGTGTCTTTCTCTTTTTATAAGAACACTCTGTGGCTGCTAAGACAGGTGGCTGCTTTCCGGGAGGAGCTCTGGTCAGTCTGGGGAATGGGAGCAGGAAGGCCATGCAGGATCTGCAGCTCGGGGAACGAGTCTTGGCATCATTACATGGTGACGGCAGTGGGGAGCTCATCTTCAGCGAGGTCATCGCCTTCCTAGATCGCCAGTCCTTCACCCGCACACTGTTTTATACAATAGAGACAGAGTCTGGTGCTGCATTAAGCCTCACAGCTGCCCACCTCGTGTTTATAGCTAAGGGGAACTGCTCGGGCTCGGCGCCCAGTGGACAGCTCAGGACTGTGTTCGCCAGCGAAGTCCAGCTGGGTCAGTGTGTGGTTTCGGCTCAGGGACCAGGACAAGAAGGGACGCTGTCCCGGGTAAATAGGATTCAGCTACAGGAGGACATGGGAGTGTTTGCGCCTCTCACTATGCATGGCACAGTTGTGGTTAATGACATTGTGTCTTCCTGCTATGCAGCCATGGATGAACATTGGCTTGCTCATGTTGCTTTCGGCCCACTAAGGGCACTTCATCATTGGGGAGGGCCGATGGGCCACCAGGCTGAGGGGGTACACTGGTACTCCTCACTGCTGCACAGGATTGGAACACACATACTCGACCCGAAACACTTTCACCCCTGGAGTGTTGTAGCTTCTGATAGATGAGAGGGAGAGGAATGAAATGCAAAAAGAGAAATCAGACATAATGAGAGAGCTGAAAGAACAGAATAACTTATGGTCCCATAAAGAAAAAAAAATCAGTTCTCTTTAAAGACTTGAAGATTGCAGTAATTTCCTGGGTGAGTTCTCATTTGGAGGACGTCCCCAAAACTCACATGTAAAATATTCAATGCAAAACTATTTGAAATGGGTTTCTTTTATTTGCCTACACTGGAGCATACTCACGAACACAAACACAAATACACAAACACGCACACTTCTACACATATGTGCATACATGATATTAATACCATTCTTATCCGGACTGAGGTAATGCAACAGAAGTAAGCTGTATATAAATTAGCTCAGGTAAGTAGTAGCTCAGTCTTAGCCTGTCTGATACTGTAGCTGGTTCAGTATAATAAAGTGTTATATGGAGATAACATGGGCTTGGGACACACAAACAAATGCAGTTATTATTAAAGGCAACAAAGAAAATCGTCCAGATCTGCTAGTTATCAGGTATTTCCCACTCCTGATGTTGTACCGTTCTGTAAGTCATGTGTTACGTCCTGTTCGTCTCTTACAAGTCCAAACCTGGTGTCTTTGACCTTTCAGAGCTGTAATGTTTCGTGTTTTCCTGCTGGAAATGTTCTTTGTAACTTTACCATGTATTTAATAGTCACATTGTACACTGTATTTCTACATATAGCATACACAAGGGGTAAAATACACAACATTTGCAACTTTAGCCATACTAATTAAGCTATACTCTGCTATTTACTATTTATTAACTTCACCCAGTACAGATGTGTCAGAGAGCAGCCTGTTTTAGCCAGCATCCTTTGTAAATGCTCAGTATGCTAATTCCCTACGTATGCTTTATGGAGTGATACTTGCAATCTGGCGTGCTTTATTTACCTTTTTTTGTGGCATTATTAACTTTTTACCAAAAAGATGTCAAAATTATATGTTCATAAAAATATTTAAAGATCTATTTTTCAAAATTAAACTATATGGAAATATATGTGTGTTCCCTCCTTTTTTTCTTTCCTGTTACAACTTTCATGGTTATGATATGGAATATGAGAGTGTATATACTGTATATAACCAGATGAACCGAAAGCACTCAACACACCAGTTAAGGTGAACATTTTGACACAGTGCAATGTAAAACCATATTTGATGCAGTTTAACTTTATCAGCAACATATACATGCTTTCATTCAGCCTACTGAGGTAATAAGCTTGACATCTCCGCAGACGTCACTGTGATTTTCTCCACCTCCAGGCTCCTGCAGGCACAGAAAGGAAAATTACGGAGACCAGGCCAGGCCATCATGTTCTTCACAGGTTGTGGAGGCTCGTACACAGTCTCTAAGCTTTGGTTGTTTTCCTGTGGCTTATCAGCTAATGATTGTATCTTCATTGTGCTCTGATCATGTTCAAGCCCCCTCTCAGACAGGGTTCCTGGATCACAAAATGAGATGGAACAGTTTATGATGATGATGACGACAATGCCGCTGCCGCCGCCACCACCAACAACAACAATTAAGAGGATGGTTTACATTTCTGGGGTTAGGGGGTTGGTGAAAGAAAATGAAAGAAGTCAAGCAGAAAAAAAGATGGAGAGAAGAGAGTTGATATAGGGCGATAGAGAAAGGAAACAAAGAGGGGAAAATCAATAAAAGAAAGAAAGAGAAATGGTGACAGGGAAAGAAAAAGGACAAAAAGTAATGAGGAAGTATATAAATAATGAGAAAGAGCATAGGATAATAGCAGTAATAAAAAGTGAAAAGAAAGAAAATAAAGAGTATTCAGTGAGGAAGAGAAAGGTGTGTGTGTGTGTGTTTTGTGTGTGGTCAGTCAGATATTTCTTTAATGTATTTGAATGAGAAAGTCAAACAACTGAATAAAATCCATGGTGTTTTTTTCATTAGTGAATGTGTTTAATACCTGAAACCGTGTGGTCTAGAAGAAAGGCTAAAAAGCTAACTAAAAACACTGGAAGCATCAGACAAGACTGCAAAAAGATGTCAAGACTGCGGAAACCTAAATGCAGAAACATTAAAATTAGTGCACTCCACCCAAAATGATCAAAAACACAACCCTGTTTTACAGTGAGAAGAGAACATTTAAATGTCTTCATCCTACCAGTGTAGATAAATCCAGACTGCATTCTGAACCAGCGAGGAAGCACTAAAGACATGAATACTGTGAAGCCAGTGTTGAAAATGTTGCGCCCTGAGTCCACATCTGTGTACTGGAGGTACGTTATGCCTGTCGCTGCAGCCACTGTGTAGGTCACACTGAGCACAGCACCTTGAAATGAGGACGTAAAGAGATGAATTCAATTGTGTGATCTTCACAGGGTTTGCAGGTACTGTATGATGAGAGTGTGAGTATGAGAGGTTGATAATGATTATGAGTATGATCACCATGAATAGCCAGAGGGACTGAAGTAAGCAGCTGGGTCAGTGGGAGGAACAAACCCAGACCCAGCAGCATCACAGCGGCGAGCTGCACCGTAGCCCGAGACCCACACTGAAAACAGAGAGACAGAGACAAATATTCTTGTACATTATAAGGTTTCGAATAATTTTCCTGAATCACTGCTTAAGACATATGTTGTGAAACATAGAGGCATGGAGGAAGCATTGTACGCTTTTCTCTCATACCTGGCTGAGACTGATCATACAGGCATTAGGCACACTGCTGCAGAGCCCCACCGGAGCCCCCATCAGCCCAGCGAGCACGCTGCCCAGACCCTCTACACTCAGCCCCCTGTTACACGCCTGTGCTGGAGGTGTGGGAGCTTTCACAAGCCGGGCTGTTACTACATAGACCGTCTGAGAGCTTATACAAGAAGACAACCCTGCTGCAATCCCTGCTGCAATACTGTCACCAGACAGAAGGGGGAGCCCAAGACCTTTATGGAAAAAACAAGCCATAAATCTGCTCATATAAATCACATTGAGATTCAGTTTCAATCATGTTGGAAATAATATCATCAGTAAGCCAGACAAAGGAGAGCAACACCAAAATAACAAACCACATCAGGTTAAATATTTTAATATTTTTATGTGAATGAGACACTTCATGATCTTCCATGTAAGAATACCAGGTAAGGGTGGGCTAAACCACGTTGAAGAAAGGAGGTTAGAGGCATTTGCAGCTGTCTGTTTCTGAAACTGGGTCATATTTAAATCATCCTTGAAAAGGAGTTGGGACACAGAGTGAGGAGTGATGTGTCCACAGTGTTGCAGTGCAGCACACACAACCCACACCAACAGCACAGACAGCAGCACCTACACACAAGCACACAAAGCATGTTATTAAACCCTAGTCTGAGTATCGCTCGGGCAGTATTCTGTAGCTTAACTACAGATTGTCTATTAGAGAGCAAGTCACCTTCATTTACCTCATTTATTAATCTCTGGAATACATTAGGCACAATGTGTGTATAGTTAATTCAATATTTAGATTGGTTCAATAATGTGATTTACAATAAAGTCTTTGTTTTGACTTTTTAAATTAGAAAATGCTATACAAGAACATTTACATCACAGCTCAATTCTTTTATAATAAATCAATTAATAAAGTGCATTAAGTAATCAAATTAACATCAGAATTGTTTCTTGAAAATAATCTTAACATTGATATCAGAAGCGCATGTGTTACTATTTGAATAAAATAAAAGAAAGGTAATAAACTATATATATATATATATATGAAACTGGAAAAAAAATTGGGAGTGCATTTTCTCACTATAGTGTATTATGTGTCATGGAAACTTGATGTACTGTATGTAATGCTGTAACTCACCGAGAGCATACTGACTGCAGGGTACAGTGGGAGCTTTAGATGGGCAGAGGGAGTCCAGCAACGCAAGTACTGCGACAGAAACACCAGCAAAACCACAGTCCTGAAAACAAAAGTACAGCTTTGTTTTTATTTCAGCTAGCAGAGCGTATTGGATTTCTGAGCCACAAAGCTATTTAGTCCCAATCCTTTGGGTTCCCATCACATAATGTTATTATTGCAGTCCAATAATTAAACCCTTCTGAAAGTGCTACTCTTTTTAACCAGGCAGGTTAAAAGCCCAGGTCATAAAGCACAAGCCCAACCCCAATATTGTGTGATGCTCACAGCAGAGCAAATCCCCAGTGGTCTGAACAGAGCAGAGCTGCCTCTCTGTAGATGGAGAATCCCAGCATGCAACACACGGGGGCGAGGACAAGCGGGCCACTTCGGGTCAGCGTGGCTCCGCCCACACCAAACAAACCCACTAACAACTGCACCAGGCCTGCTACTACAGCCATGCCCTGCAACTAGACACATAGGAAGAGAAAAATTAATAGGTAAATTCTCTCAGGAATAATCATATCACTTTTGTCCATATATAAACCATGACTTTTTCAAAACTTGTTTTTCAATTTTCTCTCCAGCACACATGGTAGCATAGTGGTTAGCACTGTAGCCTTGCACCTCCAGGGTTAAGGGGGTTAACTCCCACCTCAAGTCTGTGTGTGTGAAGTTTGCATGTTCTCAACTTGCTTGATGGTATATTTCCAGCTTAATTGCTTTTATAGGTTCTGTGGTAAATAGGTTTAAGATTATAGCACACAGTCAGCACGTGTAGCTGATGTTATGAGGTAATAAGAAGAGGGGTGGTCTGAGGGTTCAGCACCACGGACAGCAGTACAGCACCTCTCTCAGCTGGTGTGCAGAGACCTCAAACTGCTCTGATTGATCACACTGCCCCCTGCAGGTTGCATGAGTCCCTGCAGAAACAAAAAAATAATTGGTGTCAGTGCATGATTTACAGTTATGAATCAGAATGCACACAGGCTGAAGTGCACCATAGGTTCTGTTGGTGTAATATTGGTGACTGACCAGCACAAAGTAAGACAAGCGCTGGAACCAGGTAGTCCAGTGATGGAGCCTGGATCAATGGCAAGCTGCGAATAAGCGAATAAGATAGAGAATAGGTGCAATGTTAAACAATGCACATGCAGAAAAAGTAGGAGAGTGACAGAGAAAGTGCAAAGTCACAAGAAGATGTTTACCGTGATCCAAAACAAGTCTGGAGGAGTGCAGAAACACCAGAGTAAAAGAACACAGAAGCAGTTGTTCTTTCCTTCTCAGCCTGAGGCACTAATGCTCCAACTATCAATGCACACAGAGAGGAATGGACCATAACATGCTGCAGAGAGAGAAAGAGAGACAGAGAGAGAGAGAGAGAGAGGTAAATTAGGAAAGAGAACAGAGAAGCCTGGTGCTTTGGATGAAATAACAAAATGCCATAATGTTAAGGTAATAAATGTGTATATACGGTACATTTGATCATTAGCATAAAATGTGCCATGTTGTTGATTTGAAGGTTAAAAGGGAAAATATTTTTCATCATTTACAATTACTCAGTTACTGGCGGCACTGTCGCCTTGCACCTCCAGGGTCTGGGTTTAATTCCTGGTCTGGTTTGATTCCCGCCTCGATGTGCATGGAGTTTGCATATTCTCCCCTTGCCTGGTGGGTTTTCTCCGGGTATTCCGGTTTCCACCCACAGTCCAAAGACATGCAGATTAGGTGTTCCTAAATTGCCCGTATTGTGTCTATGAGTGTATGATTGTGTGTATGTGTGTGAGCCCTGCAATGGTTTGGCACCCTGTCCAGGGTGTACCCCGCCTCGTGCCAAATGACATAATGTTTCTTGGGTTTAGGTTCCAGGCCCCCCATAACTCTGTATACAAGATTAAGTGTAGATGATGAGCGAGTGAGTGAGTGAATTACTCTTGACAAGCTCTTCGGTATTTGCACAAAGTAATTATAGTAGAAAGCCAAACAACATCCAATCATGTATAGTATAAAAAACTAAAAATTATAAAAAATGTATAAAATTTTACACACAGTATTTGAATCAACTGTTTTTGTTAAGAAACGTTTATTCCACATGGCCTCTGCTGTATGCCATGTTATTACAACAATATGTGATTTTTAAAATGTGGAACCAATAATAAAAGTTCTAGAAATGGTTAAATTAAATTTGGTCTCATGGACAGTTGCTAATCTATATACTGATGCCATACCTAATTTAACAAAGTGATTCTTTGGCAATTCTTCCTGTCAGCAGCAAACTGAAATACAACACACCTTACCTGCAATGCCAAGGCTATATTTAGCATGAGCGGAGGACGGCAGTCCACTTTAAGACTCTTCAGTGTGTCTGCGTCGTTGATGTCATGCCGAGGACATGCTGCCATCCACTTATGTCTGTCTGCCTTCACCATTTCTGCGTTACAGCTCTACTGCATGGCAGCACAGAGTAAGTCCTCTTTTAGTACTGCAGCTTTTGCTTTCAATACGAACCGAATCCCTTCAAGAGACTATATCATTGGCAGAACACCTTCAGACAAAGGCCTTAATCTCTCTTTTACTTTGTGTGCTGTTTAAATCTTTGGTGACCTTTGACTCCAGGATTGTGTAAGCTGAATTGTTTGTGAATACTAACTGGATGTTTCCACTTAATCATTATCCTTCTTCAGAGTAACTATAACACAGAACTTTACTCCATAAAGTACAGTAGATTTAAGTTCAGTGTTTTTGCTGCCAACTGTTTTTTTTTTATAGTTTGACAAAGTCACATTTGAATGATAATTTAATACATTGATGAGGACTTCTATTCATCATTGAAAAATATGAAAATGAATTGGAAATGAATGAATTTGGAAATAATGTTTGACAAAGTTAGATATCTTTCACAAATATATGCATGATTTTGTGAAAAATCCCAATATTCACACATTTTTTTTATGTTTAATTATACAGATTATAAGTGAGGGATGCAGGTTACTGATTTTACAAAGTACTGAATAAACATCAGGCCAGCACGGTGGCGAAGTGGTTAGCACTGTGCCGTTGCACCTCGAGGGACGAGAGTTCGCTTGTTTGTGCATGGAGTTTGCATGTTTCCCTGTGCTTGGTGGGTTTCCTCCCACAGTTGAAGGACATGCAGCTTAGTTAAACTGGCATTCCCAATTTCCCCATTGTGTGTGTGTGTGTGTGTGTGTGTGTGTGTGTGTGTGTGTGTGTGTGTGTGTGTGTGTGTGTGTGTGTGTG
>JAQMYJ010000036.1:22711553-22730062 GCA_030014305.1 Clarias laeviceps | reverse complement strand
TATACAAATAAAATTAAATTGAATTTAATTGAATAAATTTACACACACACACACACACACACACACACACACACACACACACACACACAAACGTTTGGGACGACTTTCCAACTCCATGATCGTTCTTAATATTTATCTTTCTCTACAGTACATTGTAAAGCAATAATGTAATGCTGAAGGCGTCCTAAATATGCAATAATCTCATTTGTACAGTTAATGTTGAGATGTATCCGCTACTCACATAATCTGACAAACACGCATGCATGTACGGTATATACAGTACACAGTCTTATTTAATCCAGAAAACATGACTTCTGTATGTGGAAACTCACTGATGCTGGCTGTTCTGTGGTAGCTACACTTTCCGCCTAAAAACACAGAGCAGAAGAAAAGAGAACAAATGGACAGAGAGACAGACAGACACAAAGAATGATAAACACAGACAGAGCAACAAAACAGCAAAGTAAATCTCTGATCTCGAACACATAATAACCACCTCCACTAACAATAAGACTTCTACTACTACTACCACCACCATGCCCCCAATTGCCATGCCAACTGACGTCATGCCTAACTGGTAGTGCCCGCAGCAGCATGCCTTCAGTCTGACTCTTCATCAGCCAGTGAAGGCATGAGCACAGCCTCATCTAGAACAATACCTGAGCCCCATCACTGTGCAAACCCTCAGCCTTCACCGGCTGGGACCCATCATCATCCCAAGTGGGCTCTGCAGCTGGAGCATCTACTGGTTGGCTGCCATCATCATCCCAGGTAGGATAAACAGGCTGGGCAGTATGCACAGGATGACTACCATCATCATCCCATGACTGGGCTGCTTCATTTTGGCCTTCATCTTGCTGTAGTGGGGCGAGGGTGTGGAAGGGTGATGGATAAGGGCATATGGCAGCCAGGTTGAACCATGGCCAGGGATCATTAAAAGGAAGCAGTGAAGAAGGAGAGTGAAAGATCTGAGCATTGCTATAATTGCAGATTTATATACAAATAAATGGTCTTAGTTGACAGTATAGTGGACTTTTGTGGAGAAATATTGGAGATACTTGAAGATTAGATACTGAAGACAGACAAACAGAACAACAGAAACTTTTAAGCATATATAGTGTTGTATAACTATATCCGAAAGTAAAAGGGAAAGGGCAGCCCTCGAATATGGATAAAGGATAAAAGTTGGTACACTCACCTCCCATGAATCCCAGGTCTTCACCATGGTAAATAAATAATAATAAAAAAATTATAAAATGATGATAAATTGTTTAAGTTATATATAAAAACTTTAACGGTTGTCTAACTTTTTGCATAAAGAAATCTTTTAGCATGACAGTGGGAGACAGACCTGTGGTACTGAAGCAGGGGCTACAGGTGTGGTAGCGGCTTGCAGTGCATCCAGGTCCATGTCTAAAAGATTACTAGTGGCTGGGGCATCAAACTATCAGGAGGGAAAAGCAAAGAGTATCTCATTACCTTTTCCTGGCTTTAAATGTTTCAGAAGATTCCAGAAAGTATGTACAATAACAAGCAGGTGTTGAGACAGCAATATAAAACTGACTTGTGTCGGAGATGTAACACTAATGCCAACAGCAGAAGCCTCATCAAACAGGTTAATAATGTTATCTTGCTTCAGATCCTTGGATGGAGTGACTTTTGGTGGAGGAGGAACAGCAGGTCTCAGCTGTTTACACAAAAATACACACAAACTTCAGCAGCATATAGGGAAAATGGTATTCTGCTCTTCAAGTGAAATGCCTAATATACTGTATAATTCTACATCACTTATGTGCACTAATGTACAATGCATTTTAAACCTTAATCGACAAAATTACTATTAAACAATTCTTGAAAATAAACTAGTGGTGTATCCTGCAACAATAATGACCCTGTCAATGGTCAGTACTGATTTAATAATAATAATAATATAAAACGCTTAAAATGTTAATATGAGGGGAGATCAAGTCAAACTCGGACTCGCATGTCAAACTTGGGTCACTAAAGGAGTTCTTGGGAGGCTATCATTGCAGACATACTGTAAAGCAGGCAGTGAAATTGGCTCCGGAGTATTGAGAAAACTTTCGACCTTGATGGTATCCAAGCAATAACGAAACACTGGCAATAAGTGCATTAGTGTAACAGGGGATTATACTGTATAAAGAAATACAGGTAGTCCCCGAATTTCGAACATTTGAGTTACGGATTTTCGCAGATACGGACGGACCACGGTTCTACTTTTGGTTCAATCACGGGACTTGCTCATGTGTATTGTACAGAAAATAGACACTGCAGTGCACCAGATACCAATATTTACCATTATATAGAATATTTTCAATGTGTTAGTAAATATATAAAATGTCTAAAGTCCGGTATAATGTGTGTGTGTGTGTGTGTGGTTTTGAATAATCTCAGATAATCCTCAACAAAACAGAGTTCACAGTCCAATACAATGGAAAACAGCTCTTCGACAAAATACAGACTGGGATTCCCCACGCGATTTAAAGGCGCAGAGAGAACATTTGACATGTAAGATTAATTTCCTTAGATGCAATTATGTTTTTTCCCTACAAAATGGCAGTGTGGGGAAAGGGGACAAATTTAGTCAAGTGGATTGGTATGCTTTACACTCTATATTTGTGTAAAAGGTGTACAAGACTCACTTTGTCGGACTTAAGAACAAATCGGACTTACGAACGTGCTCCCGGTACAGACGGTACCGGACGGTACAGAACTTGTTTGTAAGTCTGGGACTACATGTAAAGGTAGTTTTCACTCTCATAACTGTGTCCTGTTATTCTGTACAATCAAACGTCCCGGTTTGACTTGAATATCCCTTGTATACATGCTGGGAAAAGTGTGCAAGATTAGGTTACTTGAGACAAATATTAAAAATAAACAAATGAATTACAGGGAGTTATAAAGGCTAACAGTGGATATTAGATAATAGAATTAAGAAGATATAAACTTTTGATAACTGGAAATTTCCCTATTCATTTCATACTTGCATAACATCATGCTAAATGTCTTGTGGATGTAAATAAATCTCCTTAGTCGTTAATTGTGCTCCAATGTATGCAAATATAACTGAGAAAGTGTCGATACTGCAAATCATATAAACAACAGAGGGGTTAGTATCTTGGTTTTAACAATGCAACATTACACATACTTTAGATGGAGATTTTGGAATAGCTGGTACCGGCGGACTCAGAGTGTGATTGGTATCTTGATTTCCATCACTGGAAGATGAAGGACAGATATGTTAAATTTAACCACAGGACACATTTGGCGACATGGTACTTTGTACACTCATGCTTGTTACAGGCCAGTCCAAGCCTCACTGATCTGCACTGCAAGCCTTATCCTCTGTATGCAGTTCTGTGCTTTATCTGAATTTTAAACTATAGATACATAAAATCCATGCAAAGAGCGTGATATACACTTGTTTCTCTTATAAAACCATTCCTCACATGCTGGGAGTGAGCTGACAGTAAAAAAATGGTTGTTCAAACATACACCGTGAGGCTACAAAAGCTTACAAAGTTTTCATCTCGCACATGTGGGCAGCGAAAAGAAGCAGACAAAAAAAAACCCCAAAAAAACAAACACACCTACATACTGTACATACAGTACGTACATATATAGCACACTGGCACACAGTCACACATCCTGAAACACACAGACACTGCTGAGCTGCCACTGTTACCTCCTTTGGACTGCTGAGGTCTTCTCCATTCCGCTACATGTTTTTCTGTGAGAGTGGTGGTGGCGTTCATTGATTTGCTCACTTAGTTCTTGAGTTTCAGTCATAATGAGCAGATGTTGAGCTGCTACAGCTCACTTACACTAAATTTATTTAAATATGCCTAGTTTATCTGGACAACACTCTGAACATTATAAACAGTTAATAAATATATTACTGACCTGGACATGTCTTGATTCTCCAGTTTTACCAGTGTATCATACATATTTTGGCTCAGCTGTGAGAAACAAAATCAAAATAATCAATAAGCTAATTTTACATGGTAATAATAATTAGGCAGTAAAACAGAGGAGCAAGTGCTGTTGTGAGGAATATCAGCACAGCCGTGATCACATCCTAACACGACTGGGGGAACTAACTATCTGCAACTGCTAAAGCCAGTGACTAACAGATAGTGAACGACACTGTATTAATTAAGAGTAATTTTGAATTCTTACCGGCACTATGTAGCAAAAAAGTGAGAAGAATTCACCATGGAAGTGGAGGAAGGTTCTAAGAAACTTATGAGATTTACCTCCTACTTTCGCTTTAAATTATCAGGTTTTAGGTTGAATCCTAAATAGCTAAATTCAAAGCTAATGTGCTTTGTATGGTGCAAGTTAGAATGCCTTGTTCTACAAACCAAGCAGTGCCCTTGATCAGGGGTTAAAGAAGGCTTTGAGATTCAGCCTTGTGTTAGATGTTAGTTAGCTTTTTATTGATAAGTAAAAGAACATGGATGAGTTAAAACCAATTTGGAATAACTTAGAAACAATTAATAAGGAGACAAAGTGTTGTTTAAGATGTTACATAATGTTATCAGATGCGTTTTCCCTTTTTCCACTACTGCAGACTGTACCGACCAACATTCAACCATGCTGGTGACTGACAGTTAGTGTAATTAATGATTGTTCGAACAGAGTGATAAATATAGTTAATCAAGCCAGTTCTGTTACTGGATATTATCACGACTTGTGGAATTCCTCATGTCCAATCAGATTAGTTTAAACTTAGTGTTGTATTACATGCATTTAGACTTTGCTTGGCAATGGACATTACCTTTCCAATTTCTCTGTGAAACTTCTCCTCGAGGCCGGCAACGCTCTGGAAGGTGTTCACATAGAAGCCAACACGACTAAAGAACAGAAAAGAAAAAAAACAAAAACAAACCACACTTCAGATCTGTCCAATGTTTCAGCAACAATCAACACTTGAATTTTTAAATATCTAGTAATATTCCATTATAAAACATGCTGCTCAACAAAAATATGACCGCACTGTAGAATATCAGAGCGAAGTTTAATCGTGTCTTGAGGTATTTATTCAAAGTGCTTCGGTGAGAATGCTGTTTGCATTTTCTATTACATTGTTCAGTAATATTTTGTTACGATTTATGTTAATGATTTGTAGAGGACATAAATATTGTACATACCTTTTGGCCATAGCATTAATCATACCAAAGTAGTCTCAGAACAAAATGCATACTGCACATAGAATCTCCCACAAAAGCACTTTGCATAGATATGTCAAGCCCTAAATAAATGATGCTCTGATATTCCGTTTTTACTGATTGTTACTGCTTAAATACAGTAGAGTTTTTGTTTAGAGGAACTTAGATGTCAGCCATCCCCCCTTAACAACCAGCTAAAACACAATGACAGTTAGCTGAGTTTATACTGGAATGACAGCTGGTGAAAGGGATGTTGGCACAATGGTGCGATTAATCCTCCAAGCTATTGTCCTGCCAGTGTTCCGAGGCTGAAATTACAAACATGGGCTCAGCTGGCCAAACAAACAGCCATGTCTGATGTCAGGTAGTAATTAGAAGCTAATTTTAATAGGGAAATTACTACTGAATTAAATTTTTTTATTCTCTCCCAATAATAATCAGAGCACTTCCAGGGTTATGGATGTGACTTTGCACTCACACCGGCTTACAGAATGTCTCAAATGTTGTCATTTATTTTTTGGTCAAAACTGAAAAATCTTAAAACTCATGCCTTGTTTTAAGTGTTACAAATACAAATCCATTAATCAGTATTGTGATTGTGAACAAATGTTCAGAGACTACCCATTTGCCTTAAATGCTGAATTTTACAGACCACTAAAGGACACATCACATGCATACCATGTAAGAGATTTGAATAAACATAAATAATAAATGTTAAAATAGTTCTTGTTTTAAAATAAACACAGTATATTTAGGGGAAAAATGCTGTTATTGGTGTGACATTTTCACATCATGGATATGACATACCCGAACATGTACTTCATATATGTAATATATGAACAACGCTGTTTGCTCTACACTATGACAAGGAAAGTTAAATACTGTGCTTAAAATACAGGTCGCCTTAGATCTACCTGAAAGGTTTATAATAAATGTGCATAGTGTAATGAATAATCATTTCTATACTCAGATGACTATTGGCATATGTCTTACATGCCATATTATACTGTCACCCAACACAACCTGAGAAGTTGGATTGTAACACAAGTGATAAGAAATCAATTTGAGAGTAGGCGGGTCCAGCATTATTAATGTGACATTTGGACTCATATTGGTAAACAAAAAGCATCAGGGCTTTTTGTTTACCAATATTTTTGCTAAACTTTGTATCATACTTTTTATCATACATAACTTTGCATAACCTTTAATGTAAACTCTTCAGCTAAAAAACAATTACTGCTGACATTTTATCTTAAACCTTTCCTCTCTCTTTCTCATCTTCTTTTTAGTAATTTTTAAAAAATCATTTTTGTGCCTTTTAGTAGTTTTGACAATTAGCACTAGACTTTACTGTTTAAGTTACAGTATGAGTAAAAGTTTTGTCAATATAAGCATATAAAGTATTTTCAGCATATCAGTAAGGTTGGGTAAGAACCTTATGGATTATGCCTATGTTTCTTTTCTATGGCAAGGTCAAGACCTGCATAGAATTGCCCAGTAACGTTTTTTTTATAAATTGATTAAAAAAAAATGTTCTTTAACATATTAATTATTGGTAAATTACTCTTGCTTAAGGGTGATAAAACCCTTTGGGAAATGCTGCTATTGACCACACCACAATGTGGATTACAACAGAATGCTAAATGTATAGTAAATCTCACTTGGGGAATATAATAAACCCCACCTGTTTATATGACAAATGTAGACAGTAATAGACAGTTAATTAAGCACTTACCTGTTCCAAAGTGATGGCAGCTCCTCCTGAAGATCTATGTTGATATCTTCAAATACCTTCTGCGCCCTCTCTAGCTCCTCCTCTGCCTATATCACACATAAAATAAATATGAGGAAACAGACAATTATCATGAAAGGAAAACAGGGTGTTTTAGTAACTTGCAACAATTTCACAATCATAAAGTTATGCCACTAGGAAATAGAATGCAATATCATGTAAAGGCAGTGTTTAATTATTTATGCAACTGTGTTAATATATGTACTGATATGCTGCTTCGCTTTCAAATTATAGGTTGATTAAAGCTATACTACACATGTTGGTGGAATTGTCATATTGTCGGATATACATTTCATGCATTATATCTTATATCAGTATATCTTGCAGCACACTTGATTTAAAGTGCATGAAGTATTTATTTTGATTTCTTCGGCTTGGCTTAATTATACAAAAGCAGTGCTAGAAAAATTATCTATATAATCACATGAACATACATTTTATTTATTGATATGCTGCATGGTTTGTTACATTTTACCAAAACATTGTGCTAATCCAATATCTCCCTATGATATTACCACATTTTCAAGGATGTGTACAGTACAAGTTCTGATGGAAACAAGATTTTATTGTATATCTGCTGCAAAAAGCCTTTGTAAGTTCATCACCATGTAACTGATAAGTTTAATCAATCTGTGTAATTACCTGACACCGGGTCAGGTTGGTCTGAGCGACATTGTGAGCAGATAGAATTCCTTGTGCCCATCCTGGAGTGGCCCTCTCCAACAAAGATGCAGGCTTATTAACAAAAGATCAAAATGAAATATAAAAATGAGTTCTGATTCTTGCAACAAATTTATTCAAGACACATTTGGACATGGTAAATAAAAAAATAAATCTGTGCTTATGAATGTCC
Organism: Clarias laeviceps; assembly: GCA_030014305.1. Taxonomy (NCBI): domain Eukaryota; kingdom Metazoa; phylum Chordata; class Actinopteri; order Siluriformes; family Clariidae; genus Clarias; species Clarias laeviceps. Next base: position 22,722,225 of record JAQMYJ010000036.1, on the reverse strand, counting down.
ATCCATAGTTAACCTTGGAAGCTTTAACTGGCCCTTCCTTCTTCTTGCCCTTATTTACTGCAGCGAAGGTATGACGGGCGCTGTCGTAATCCACCAGCTTTCTGTCCCGCTTCGCTATACGGGCCTTAAAACAAAAGTTATTGTACACAAGCTTATTCAGGTATAAGTTTACACAAGACTTATTTATGAAAGAACACAAATGTCTGAATGCCTGATATCAGTTACAATGTCGGCATCACTACCTTTATATCAGGAAACTGGCCCAAATAAGTGTCCATGGAGATTAACGCATGATCAACTAGTTTTTGGTGAAAATCTGTCCACAGAAGGTCAGAATCCTGCAACACACACACACACACACACACACACACACACACACACACACACACACACACACACACACACACACACACACACAGCAGGACAAAATGTGCTCCAGGTTATTTATTTTTTTAAGCTACCTCTCTGTAATGTATACTCTAACCATATACTAAGTCTATAATGTAAATATAGTAACAGAGTAGCAAAAGTCAACTTAAGGTAAGTTAATGGTATACTGTATCTAAATGACTACAGTCAAGAAAAAAGGTCTTAAAGACAAATTTAACACAATTCTATTCTATAATTCTAGCTCTATTTACAGAGATGAAGTTTCACCAAACAGATGGCATGCATTGATTTCTATTGATTTTTCCCAAGAGGACTTTCAGCCTTATGCCACTCTACTAAACTGTTTAAATATAACATGTAAGCCAGACAATATGAAGCTCAAAGACCTTAAAACTCTTTGAATGGAATCAGGAAACATTTTCAACTTAATGATTCGAGTCATTACAACATTAAATCCTAACACATTAAACGTAGGTACAGCAAATTTTGTATTCTTATAGTACATTTCTATTATAAACAAACAACAAAAATATATATATATAATAGCAAAAAAAGCTAAAAAAGACTAAGTGACAGCACAGATATGAGAAAAAAAGTGTAGCATATCAGCACACTGTCTTCCTCACACAGTTGTTTACAGCAATGATGATAAAGTAGATAAAGCAGTAACCTCTACAACAGAGTCCATTTCATCTTTGCCGTACCACTCCGGTTCATACATATCAGCTAGGCACTCATGCACACGTTTGGAGGACTCGTGCATCGCTGTTAAATAACAAAGAGAAAAGCAATAGCAGTGAAAAAAGATGCACATAAAGAATAATAACACACAATACAAAACAGGAGTCATTAATTTAATAAAAGTACCTTTCACAGCAGCCAAATAGGCACGCAGGTCTTTCTGCAGTTTGGTGCCCTCTACCTACAAGAGGAAATCAAGTAGAAATAAATGTGAAATGTAGACAGAGACAAAAGAAGAAAAAAAAGAAACAAAAGAAGAATAATTAAATTACAAGGTAAAAAGTAATATATTGTGTAATTAGTTAATGTGAGTGCTCACTAGCTGTTTGTTGAAGTTAATCACTCCTTCTTCAAATGCAAGGTCTTTGGTCTCATCTGCCTTGCCAAGCTTCTGCATAACCTGAAAAACAACACTGTTTCATTAGAAGAAGATGTGTACACATTTTTCCTGCATTACAATGGATATATCACAATTACAATTTTCTTCAGTATCACAGCTAATTAAGAAGCAGGAGTCCAGAGTAAGTTGTGAAACAACTGCCCTAAAGCAATCAGGATTAATGCCTTTACTCAAGGCAGTTTAAAGGCGCTGGAGCTTGAACCACCAACATTCGATTGAGTAACATAGAGCCATATACTGTAGACAGTAGCCTGAGCTCAGGAGTAACTGAAAGACCGCAAGCTGTGGGACAGCAATGCTACCGGTGACACCACCATGCCTCTGCTTATTTGTTAGATGTTGGAAATAAATGTGAGATGAGAATCCATGGTTTTACATGATAAAAGCACTATTTATCATGAACATTTGTCATGAATATTACCTACATGACATACGCAGGTATAAATAACCAGGGATGTTTTTTGATTACGTTGACGGGATTGAATCAAGGGTCCTAAAACTATCTAAAAATTAAACTATCTTTACTCATTCACTCATCGTCTATACCGCTTTATCCTGTTAAAATATCTTTTAAGTGTATTCTTCTAATGCAATTTTCCTTTTGTTGTAGTGAAATCTTTCTATTCCATCCTAGCTTAACATTTTAGGTCACGGACAGTCGTATAAGCATTTCATTGCATTTTGTACTGTGTTTGGTTGTGTACATCATCATACTCATCTATATAATTTTATCCTATATACAGGGTTGGGGGGTTGCGCCTGGAGCCTATCTTAGGAGACTTAGGGCACAAGAACAGGGTTCCAATCCATTGAATGGCACACACACACACATATACACAGACTCGCACTCTAATTCAAACAGTACAGGCAATTAGCCTAATCTGCATGTCTTTGGACTGTGGGAGGAAACCCACCAAGCACTAGGAGAACATGCAAACTCCATGCACACAGACCGGAGGTGAAAATCGAACCCGGACACTGGAGGTGCAAGGTGACAGTGCTAAGCACTAAGCCACCGTTTCACCTGGTTTTATACGCGATGGTCCTCCTTCCTTGCTAAGGGCCTTTAGAATCTCTCCCACATGCCCTCTTCATGGTTCCACTTGCAAATATGCCAAAAAGTGCACGAGAGCAGATTGTCATTTCCCGAAGATGTTCTTTCATGTCTGACTGATGGGATGCTCTGTTATAGTGCTATCAATAATCATATTATTTTAGGAGAGAAAGAGAGAATTCGAGTCAAGCTGAGAGACAGCAGAGCTCACTGCAGTATCAGTTAAAGGGGAAACCTCGACTCAAGGATCTTCTATTAAAGATTATACTGTAGGCCTGCGTTTTCGGCCCATAGAGCTTCCTCCTTTTTCGTTATCCTACAGTCGTGTAAAATTGCAGCACCCTTTCTGATCGTACATGGCCTTTAAACAGGCTGGCATTAATAACAGGATAGTGATGAACGCCGTAACGCAGATCTGTCACAGCAAACGGATAATTAGAACCTCGATTATTTCGCCTTAACGTGGAAACAAAGAACAACGGACAATTAATCCTGTAATGAAATCTTAGTGATAAACACGTTAATGTGTTCCTTACCTTTTCTTGTGCCCTGGTTATTTTTTTCTGCACATTACTGGCTATTTTTCCTGCGGAAACCCCTTTGCCCATTGACAACTCGGCCATTTTGTCTCTTTTATATCTCTGAAACAGTAGTCTGAATAGATAAAAATGTCTATCGCATTGAGATATCACACGCTTATCTACAGGAATATCGCGCGAATTGACGTTTCGCGTGCCGTGAATAATAGTAATAATAATACTGGTCGTTTTATTATAGGGACACCTGCGCGCGCACGGAGGATGCGCGTTACCCAGCTGAAAAGTCCTCTTAAAGGAACAGCGCACCCTTTTAGAATGTGGGCGGAGCTTGAGTGGTCGCGTGCGTGTGTGTATCCCGGATATTCCATAACCTTCCACAGAAATATACTCTGCATATAAAATCTGAAGCATTTTCCAGTAAACATTTCCGTGTGTGCTTTACACACCTATTTATTTATTATCACTTTTAGATAAAATAAAAAAAAAACATTTTTGGGGTATAAATATACAATCACCAGATTTTGTTTTTATGTCATATTTCATGTTTTGTTAGCAGGGTGGCTTAGTGGTTAGCACCAGGGTCCTGGTTTGATTTGGGAGGAAACCAGAGAACCCGGAGGAAACCCACCAAGCATGTGGGCATGGAGTTTGCATTCTTCAAATAGCATCCATACTTCAGGCCGTATGACGGATTTGCGGTGCATTTTTTGCCACTGTATATGTATATAATATTTAAAAAAAATAGTGTCCACAAATGCATGGCTAACACTACAAAATGTCTGCCCAAATAATGTTTACTACTTAGACCAAACTGGTAGAATCCTGGAACATTTATGTGAAGATCAGTGAAAAGATTTCTCTGGGTTATGTTTAGCATAGATTGTCCTACTTGTTGCCTGTAGATTAAACACTTGCTGGGATCTTATTGTTAGGCATTACAAAGGGCAATCATTTATTTTGTTGAAATACAGTACAAACACTTATATTGAATGGGTAGTGTGAGGTAAATGGTTATGTCCTGTCATGACGTACTGATGTATTTTCACCACATGGTGGCGACAAAACGATCATTATAAGTTTTGTTTTCTACACAGTTTACAAGATGAACTACACACAAAAAGCCCTAATAGAAATCCTAATAGAAATATTTTGTCTTCTCTTCTTGTCTTTTGAACCCTATTCCAAGCTACATAACATCATCGTAAAAGTAAAACAGTCTATTTTGCGGACTAAGAGCTATAAAATTCACATCAGAAAATCCACATATATAACAAACTATTAATTAACAAATCATCCTTTATCCTTTTTTCATGGAAAATCCTCATTTGGGTGAAGCGGATAGCAGGTATTGTTTTGCAGCCATAATGTGTGTTAGGTGGCTGGAAGTTCAATTTAACAGTTGATGTATTTAAGTTAGTATGGAGTCCAGATTGTCATTGGAGGCTCTGGTAGACTGTAGGAAATTTCAGTTCTAAAGCTATTGAGCGACTGCAGTCACAAGTCCTCAGAGAACAGCTGTCTGCATCAGCCGAAGCCAGGACCGTCTTGATGGTAAAGTGAAACCGTCCCCAGCCACCACACGCATCCCAAGCAAACAACACGGGGAATCCATGCAAAGAGATCTCTAACCAGAAGCGGGGCACCAGGACGAGAGGAAGTCAGAGGGGGTCTGTATCACTGGCAGCTCAGGAGCAACATGTATAGCTTAACAGAGAGAGACAGGAAGAGGGAGAGAGAGGAAGAGAGAAGGAGGAGCTGAATGTATATTTAGTGCAAAGTGCAAACATGGACTACCGGAAGGACTACCTATGATAGCATAACTAAAAGGGAGAGCCAAAAGGAAACACAGACATGAGGGCTCCCTGGGATGTAAAGAAACCAATCACTTCACCGTCAACAAAACCGAATGATCAATAAGAGCAGGGAAAACAGCATCTTAACATATCAGTTCACCATAATACTCTATGTCCATGAGTCCACCCGATCTGCTCCTTTACCTAAGGCAAATCTATTCACAAAAATGCTTAGCTAAATAAATAGTTTTTTAGTCTAGCCGAGACTGTATCTTAGTCCCGAACATTAATTGGAAGGCTATTCCATTACTTTGGAACTTTGTAAAAAAAAAAGCTCTGCCCCCTGCTGTAGTTTTCATAATACGCGGTACTGACAAGCAGCCTGCATCCTTTGATCGTAGTAGGTGTGGCAGATCGTAAGACACTAAGTTACTCAGATACTGCGGCACGAAACCATTTATCTGTCAAATGTAGTATTTTACAATCGATGCGTTTATCACAGTTATAATGGCAAACGGTGGAGGACCAACTCATATTATAATATGAGTAATATAATGTTAGGGAGATGGCAATATTAGGCTAAATATACTATATACTGTATTTGGCCTAATATTGCCAGTGGGTTACTTCTTGAGTGGGTTACTTCTCACAGTGCTAACCACTAAGCCATCATGTGGCATCATGTGGCATCAAAGGGTGTGGCATGGTGGCTTAATGGTTAGCACTGTCGCCTTGTACCTCCAGGGTCTGGGTTCGATTCCACGCCAGGTTCGGTTTCCGTCTCTGTGTGCATTGAGTTTCTCACATTCTCCCTGTGCTTGGTGTGTGAGTACTGTGATGGATTGGCACCCTGTCCAGTGTGTACTCTGCCTTAAGGAATAAGATTCAGGCCCCCCACAACCCTGTGTACAGGATTAAGCTGTCTAGACAGTATATACCCACATGCCTTATCTTTACCTGATACACCTTTTTATATTGCATATTCCGCACATCCTGTGTAATGTATATTTGTATTATTATGATATTTTTGAAATTTTATTATTTATGATTAATATTATTTTATTTATCATATTATCATAGCAGCACGGTGGTGTAGTGGTTAGCACTGTTGCCTTGCATGTCCAGGGTCTGGGTTCGATTCACATCTCTGTGTGCATGTTCTGCGCGTGCTTGTGGGTTACCTCCAGGTACTTGGGTTTCCTCCCACAGTCAAGACAAGACTACATCCAAATTGCCCATAGTGTGTGAATGAGTTTGTATGTTTGTGTGCCCTGTGATGGATTGTCACCCCATCCAGGGTGTAGCCCGCCTTGTGCCCCTAGTCTCTGCGACCCTGAATACAGGATAAAGCGGTATAGACGATGTGTGAGTGAGTATTATTATCATATGTATAGCAATAGATTTTATATAAAAATATTTATACAGGTCTTTCTTTCCTTGAAGCGTGTATACATTTTTTGGCTGATTAAATGATATAATGACACCACGCATCTATTCAACCCATCAACCACTCGACAATCCCCCTCCCCAACTCTCTCCCCGCTCCTCCCCCCGCTCTTGTCTCACAAATGGTACACTCCAAACAAAGCCATGAGCGCGTGAGCGACTGAATTGAACTCGACCCGCTGGCTTGAACAGAAGCGGGGTCGCGCAGACCCGGTCCCTGGGGTGAGCTGTTCAACCCAATCATGATTCACAGCAGAAGCCAAGACGTTTGGGTTCGTTCATATAAACGCTAAGGCGTCTGTCTGGTTCTGTACCGTGACTGCGAAAGAAAAGAGAGAGAGAGAGGTGTGGATGAGGAGAAATTCACCTGTTCTGGTTCTCCATAATGGAAATAGCGCTTTGTTAAATGAAAGACAGGATTACAGGAGTGAGAAAAAGATGCTGAGGTTTACACTCGAATAGACGTCAAGGAGGAAGAAAATACAACTCCTGGATGAGCGGAGGCAGTGGAAGAGGAGGAGGAGGTGGGGGTAAGTTATTATTGTTATTATTTTCTTCTTTTGTTTTCCTGCATCATAATATTCGAGAGAGAAAGATCAGAAGCGCTGTTGCACTTACCTGGTTTCAGCTGCGCGTTTGTTGTTTTGAATTTTGAACTGGGGTGGATTAATGACATGAGATCTATTTGTTATCAAGCAATATTGGACAATTAAAAAGATAATAACCAAGAGTGATTTTTATTGTATGCATCCATATGCACGGTTACACAATAATGATATTGACTTGTAGAGCTGGTAAAAATGACCCACGAGCACCTGAAGGCGTTGTTACTATTGTTCTCTCAGCAGTGATATGTCTCCTTTTGTTTCATCGCTCCATATCCTGTTGTGTTCTTCAGCCAGACAATCCCGTCTGATGTCAGTCACTCGAATCTGCAATCACTTTCTCTGTTTCTTTCATTGATTTAATTAGATTATGGATGCAGATACGTGAATCCAATGCCATTTTTTTATGTTGCTTTGTTTGGAGTAGGGTTGAACTTGGATAGAAATAACAGTCTGTGAGCAAGTCACGTGTTCAGTCGGGCAGAAAATCTGACCCAACATTACAGGGAATTTTCTTCCATTACAAATTGTTATATTCTAATTGACTGCACATAGTCAGCACATGATGTGAGATGCCATAACATCTGATGTGATATTTGAGACTGGAGACCACGCTGACAATTTTTATTTCTTCTGATCAGTAATGAGCTAGGCACTGAGGATAAATTCTTACAGAAAATATATATATTGCTTGCTTAGGCCAAGCTAGGAAATAAACTTTTGGACATAAAGCTACCAAATGGTTCCTTGTAACTGAGGTGGTACATTTTATTCTGTTGTGTGCATTTTTTACTTGGAAAGATTAATTATCCTTCAATATGTAGTAGTATTGGTAAATCAGTCATCCTTAATGTCTAATTATGTAACTTACATTATTTACAGTGAGAGTATCTCTGTCTGTCATGCAGAAGTCCTGGTTTCGATTTCCCAATTGGGACCCCACAAGGGGCACAACTCAATGCACTCTCATCATGGGTCCCAAATATGGATATAATGGAGAGGGTTGTGTCAGGAAGGGTATCCGATGTAAAACTTGTGCCAAATCAAATGCACACATCTGCTTAAGGATAAATATGCTTTTAATGGTAGCACACTATAGGAGCATGCTGCATCTAAGCTTTTACTGGCATGCTGAGATGTCACTGTACCTTCCCTGTCTGATGTTTTTGGAAGATTTTATTCATATTACTTTTTACTTGCTTGATAGCTCTCAGTATCACCTTAATTGCTTGTGTTGTAGCAACACTTTTTGAGAAGTGGGCTTCTCCACAAAGGATGAGTTGGCTTTACCAGCTCCGTACAAAGGTTACTGATGTGATGGCCTTTCATCTTTTAACGCATTGAGATGAGTCTGATGATTATTCAATTATTCAAGCTGATTGCTTATATGCCAGATCCCCCTTTTCACTGGCTTTGCATCTCTTTGCTTTGATGAATGGATGCATACAATATATACTGTAGTTTGCTCAATAGTAACAAAGACATGCAAAAAGTGTATTTTTCAATACAACAATGACAGGTTAAACATTATGTGTCTGAATGTTATACTGTATGAATGTGGAAAGTGAAACATTTTAAGTCTTTTTTTAGGTCAGAGAGATGATTCTGAAAGAATAAATATCAAGCTCTTCCAAATTATTTTTTTTGTTTATGATTTTATCACTTTTGACTGCTCACAGCAAACCTCATGAGCCGTACTAAATCCTTAATATATTTTGCAGATTTTGAGTCAGTAGACACCTTAGGTACATTTCACCTAAATGAAACACTGCACATTCATGCTTGTTAGACTTCCTTGCTTGTTATGATAACTACAGAATGTAATATAATTGCATTAGTGGGCTTTCAGACTGACTTAAATGAACATGATTTTTTTAAGATAAATTGTAAATAAAGGTAATGAAATAATGCAGAATAGAAATGGTTGAATGGGTGCAAATTTTTTAACTCGGTTGTAAAACTATGAAAGGTTATCTTCAGCACTAGTCTAATTAAAACCTCAGTAGAAACTAGCATTAGGATGTTGTTGATGTCCCATTCTCACCCAAACTGTAGAAAACTGTCAGAGCTGTGATGGGCAGAGAGCTGTTTTAATCACTCTTTCTCAGTAATTTTTCACTTCGCACCTCATTGCTAACTGCTAATTAGCATGATGTGGGTAAAAGGGGAAAAACACCAGAGGGTGCTGATCCAGTCATCAGGGAGCTATCAGGTACTCGTACATAGAAACAAAAAGCAATGAATTTATAGATGATGCAAATGCCACATTTGTGTCACATCCCTAGTTTCTGTCAGATAATACAAAAATTAGCATGGCATTAGAGCTAATCTTGTAACTTGTATTGGAGTCTCTGGGGTAAAAGTTCAGAGGTGCTGTCTGATTTCCACAATCATGTCATATTGGAGAAGCATGAGATCCAGTCATCAATAATTAAATAGAATCTACTTTGTCTGCAATTATTTCATGGCAAAATCAGCAAATTAAATTACATTAGAGACACAACCTTGCTTAGAAGATTTAAAAGCTTTTGGGCTCTGCATATTTATTGACTAGCAAATGGCCTTAGGGAACTTGGGCAGGATAACGATATAGCGGCCTAACATCATTTCTGTGATAAAATTATAAACCCATTTCTAATGGACTTAAACCAAACTTGGGATATTACAGAAAAAAATTGAAGTGTTAAAATTGATACTGGGGTACTTCTTCATATTCTTTTGGAAAATATGCATTATACAGTTTTACTGGAAATATTAATGGTGATGCATTATCTGTGGAGGAAAGTGTTCTCAAAATAAGTCATTAGTTTCCCAGATGGGCATTATAGTTCTTATAGTGTTTATGCAAGTTTATAAAGTAAAATAGTGTAGGTAAGGTGCTTCAGTGTGTCTTGGTATTTTTTCTGCATTCTATGTCTCTGGAACTGAGCTGGTGGGATAAATGCTGTTTTTCCAGAATGTATTCCCTTAAGGGGTGTTTTGATGATGGTGCTAGCGAGCTCTGTCTAACAGATTGACTGAAATTGCCTGTAAGTGTTTACTAAGGTTGAGATGTAGTGCTTATAAAAGCCAAAGCATAGTTCCTCCAGGACCAAGGTGCTACATACATACAACATAAATTAACAACTATATCTATACCATTTAAAAAATAATAATAATTTAATTGTGGCAGCAATGCGTATGTTGTTTCCTCTAAAGATGTCAGTAGTCAAGAGTTTCACTAATGTTTGAACATCATCAAGTATTCTAGAAAGTTTTCTCAGTACACCAGAGCGATGAAGTGCTGGCCTCCCAGGAACCCATGTAAGGGGCGAGACATGTGGAAATCACTTGGATCAAGGTGAGCACTATATGAGGAATGTGGCAATAACTCCCAGCTGAGTTCCTGTAATGTGTGGTGGTGTATGATTTTGTGTACAGGTCTCAGTCAGATTATTCTTTTCTGTAAATTGTCCATTGATTATTTAGGTTCAGATGCGCTACATGCTAAATGTTCATGGGAATGACTGCAGTGGCCACCGAGCCACCTTGGCCAAGATTTTCATTCATCCAGATGTACAGCCTATTTAAAAATGTTTGCACTATTCAAATATTTTACTGCGGCTAGGAGTCTCATCACTGTACTCTGCTTGAAGGCAGTTTTTATGCCCTAATTCACAAGAAATTTCATCATAAGTCCTGGTTTGAATTGAACACGCGCATAT
>JAQMYJ010000036.1:22696502-22711453 GCA_030014305.1 Clarias laeviceps | reverse complement strand
TATGCCCTAATTCACAAGAAATTTCATCACAAGTCCTGGTTTGAATTGAACACACATATACACACACCTACAATCAAACACAGAGCACTTGTACATTGCTGTAACTGTAAAAAAATGTGTTTTGCTCTGTGATTGGGTGTTCTACCAAAATTCATTCAGAGTTTCATTACCACTGCATGCTCATAAAAAGCTACTCTTTGATGAGATAACGAGATACAGATATGTAAACACCCATGCTGGCATGAAGAGGGGTATTAACTGAGGAAAATGAGAATGAGAAGGAGAATGAGGCTGAATGAAATCCAGTCAATGTCTGGTTTAATAAAAGCAGTTATGTAATATGTGGGGATAAAGACAGCATATGGGGTCCTTAGAGAAACACCTCACATTATGTTACATTACAGTACACCTACCAGTTTTGGATTTCATTTGAGAAGAGATTAAACAAAGACTGAAGGAGAGAGAAAAAATAATGGAGAATGAGAGGCTGAGAAAAAGAGACCTAAAAGAGACAAAGGAGAGGCACAGGTGTGAAAAGAAGATGAAGCTGAGGAGTGAGTATGTCAGTGTTAATCCCATTATCCCTTTTACTGCACTCCTTTTTACCATCCCTCTCACCGTTCGTTTGCATTGATGATCCTCTTGGAAGAATGGAAGGAGGAGCATTGATTTGTGATTTAAAGACGTCATTCTCATTTTACTTACTATAAACTGCAGTAATGTTGCATTTTCTCTATATAGTGTGTACAGTATTTCACGTCTGGTATTGTTTATGTGTGTAGTTGGTTGCACAACACCAAGTGTCCTCAGTTCACGTCATTCATGCTGGACATAACCACAGAGTGAAGGTTCAGTCCGTGTATGTTCTGTCTGACATGCTGTCTTCTCTTGCCTCTGTGCACTATGATGATCCTTCTAGACTGATGCACTGATCCAAACTTATTTATAGTTTGATATTCAGCTGCATTTTAAATTAAATAGCTAGAAATTGTAAAAAAGGAATAAAATCTGACAGGGTGTTCTGTTTATAAACAATATGATTACTGATGGGGAGGCACAGCTTTGTCTTACTTAGTCTGCTCCTCTTATGCAGAAGCAGTTTCCGCACTCTCGTTTCTATTTATTTATTTGACTTGATATTTCATTTATACTTATGTGTGAGGAAACAAATTAGCTAATTTTTCTGCAGGAACAGTCTGTTTTATTTTTTACTATGTCTGATCCATGCCGTTATAATAAATGAATCAATCATCTGACCAGTTGGATTCAAGAATAGAAAGCACCAAAGTTTTAGGGGACATTGACTAAATTGTAACAATCACTTCATCTGTGCTTTTATGAGTCTAGGAGTCAGTGTGTGTCACCATGTTTTAAATGGCCATATTTTTGTATTCTTGGTTGCTTTTATGCTGACTTATAAAGCACCTGGCGGGTTCGGATTTATTATTATTATTTTTTTATTTTTTTTTATTATTATTATTATTTAAAAGACTGAAATGTGCAGTTTGGAGACTGCTGTTACATCAGCCGAAGCAAAAAAAATAAAATATTACATTGTAGAAGAAAACCTAACTTATTTTAGCCCTCAGCCTCTCTGCCATACTATTTGAAATTTCAGTGGATATTTTTTTTTTCATCCATTCATGTTGCAATCCCTGGATACAGCAATTTGACCAACTGGAATTTAGGATTTATTTACAGAGCTGGCAGAAGAGAATAACGAAGCTCAGGCAAACATTAAGGTTATCTCCACACATTTGTACTGAGCTGGGGCCCCTTTCTATTTGACTTTACCCTCCTTTGCTGTCCTGTCCATCTTTCCTCTTTTCTTGCATGACTTCCTCTCTCCCTGCCAGCTTTCCCTACACTATTCTCTTGTGCTCCGTTGGATCTAAGAGACTCGCCAGATACCAAGGCCAAGAATAGCTCAATAGAGGCTCTGTATCAGGCTGAAGCCTGGGGAAAACCACTATGCCATTTAATTTGGACACAAAGTTTGTGTCAGGGGTCATTCTGTCATTTGGGTGTGCATGTTACGAAAAATGTCCCACAGGCCTACAGCTCAACCACAATAGCATTATTTGCCATCCCTGTCAACTTAAATTTACATGAAGATAAAAGATTAAACTCCTGGCTCGTTGCTTGCAAATCTGTCCAGATTTTAAATCCAGTTATGTGTGATCAGCTCAATCCTAATGAAGTAATGAAATAATAATGGTTAGTGTCAATAGTAAAGTCGTTTGATAAAAAGAACAATACATCTTTGCTCCTAACTGTCCCTTTAGTTAATGATTCTTCTTCTTCTTCTTCTTTTTTTTTTTTTGGCAGCAAAGGCTTTTCCAATTGCCTTTCAGCTGTCTGCTGGGAGCTTTGTCCACGGGTCAAACGCGGGCCTCTCAATCAGATCCAATGCCAGATCAGATGCACTGCAAGGCTCAGTGTGAGCTTCTGAATTCTGTAGTAAAGCTTGGGCTTGAACATAATACAGGATACAGGAAAATTATGTGCCCTGAACAAGCATTCAAAAGCTTGATTATGATTCAAGTGCTAATGGTGATTGCTCCTATCAGCCATCAGATGGCTGATGAGACACAAACACATACTGCGTCTGGTGCAGTGTTTACAGGAAGACAAAGATCCTTACCCTGAGATAACCCTCCTTCAGATGAAGCTCTGTCCTACGTAATGAGAATCATTCCCCATCACTGCGCGCTTTGGATGATTGTGTACACATAACACTGGTAATGTATTATAGTCATATTAGAAAATAGTGAAAAATTAAAATATTACATTCCAAGTAAAATTACTGTCTATTTTAAAGCAGCTTATTCTTATGGTACATGGTGTCAGAAATTGCCATTAGCAATATTTGTTTAGCCAGATGATGCTAAATCTATAGAACATTTGATGGTTAGTCTGTAATTATTCCTTCTCAACATTCACATGGATATTAAATACATTATTTTCATCCATTTATTCCACCATAATGATTAGGCTACCATTTCCCATTCTATGGCAGTTTATTTTTTTCTAATTGCAGCTGACACAGTTAAAAGATCCCCAAGTATTCATTTTCCTACAGATGAGATCACAGATGGCCACAATCGATTTGCTCTGATGTCTTGTTCTTTCCCCAGACAGCATAGTCATTTGGACTCTCTAGATCTTTCAGAGAGGAATGTCTGTGATATTGTTGGGGATTGAACATGTGATGTCACCTTCCAGTGGAATCACGCCTTGTGCAGCTACTACATATATTGTGCAGGTCTAAATTTCCCTAAACATTGCAGAAAGAAGAATAATTATTGTTAAATAAGTACAGCAAGCATTGTATTAAACGCTATCTCTATAATTTAAGGAGATGTTTTTTCTTTAATCTTCTTTGGCATTTAAATTTTAATAAAATATCTTCTCTATATGTATTTATAAGATAGATAGATAGATGGATAGATGGATAGAAATCTAAATGTTGGCTGTATGAGAGTTTTCACTTTCTCAGAGAAAGATCAGTGATCATCCTCAAAATCCTCAACTGATATTTCAAAAAGAGGAACTAAAAAGCAAGAATTTAATATTTTGTTTTTCTAATCCTTTTTGTATTTAATTAATGTTTCACAAAAAGGGTTTTGTTTGGCATTATAAATATTGATTCCTTTTATTAAGTAGGTAGCTGTATAGGAGGCTAAAATGGCTTTTGAAACAATTATTTTTCACAAATAATATCTCTCATAAAAAGAAGGTCATATATAATGTTTCATAAATTTGATTGATTACATTTGTGCTTAAAGATTATCATTATTTTTAAAAATTTGCATAAATTCACAGCCAGTTCATGCACTCACACTCACACAGCCTGGCTTTTATATACTGTATATACTGTATATAACACATACTGTATATCTCACATATTGCACAAATAAAGACCAAAAAAAAATCATGACTGCGGAGTTTTGGATGTAGATACACCCATTAGAGTGCTGATCTCATTCAGGTCAGGAGAAGGGGAAAGCCCTCCAGTGCTAATGGATTTTGGAGCAGAAGCTCTCAACAGGATTAACGAGGTTGAACAGAGCCATGGCCCTGTCGCTCAGACTTGCGCACACACACATATACACACACACATATACACACACACACACACACACTCACACATATACACACACACCCCTTTCTGTATCTTGCACATGCACACTTACTCCTCTCAGCAACTCCGAGATTTCACCTCAGGATCCCTCCGTCACTTATCCGCTCTCCAAGCCATTCATGCCAAGAAAACCTGCACTGTGCTGCTCGCTACAGAATAAGGAGACAACAGTGTATGAAGCTAAGCTTTTATCTGGTGTCTGCTTAAAAAATGGAGTGAGTCAGTGTTTTCTTCTGCAGTTCATTTTGAGTGTCCAATCTTACTTTGTTTCTACGTGCTTTGTTTATAAATGCGAATGAATAGTGTTTTATAATTCTGTTTCCATGTAATCCAAGTCTTTATAGGTGCTGGATATGTTTCTATATTGTACATCATGTTTACAAGGAGTATTTTTTTTTTTTTCAGTTTTACATCAGCAATTACCTGAGAATGCATTTTTAACAGTGTGATTTGTGTTTGGTCTGGATTCACGGATGCTGGCTGTTGCTCTGTGACCAGTATGATAATGACGCTGTGGTTAATGTGAAGTGCATTAGTCTAAAATGTAGATGTCAGCACAGTGTACACTCATCTTGAATTACAAAAACAGACAGCAAAGGGCATTAATTGAACCGTGTCTACAAACTGTTGCCTTCGTTTAGAATAAGAAATGTATAAAAGTTTGATAAAATACTGGAGCCAGTCTTTAAGAGTCTTACTAGTATTATATGTAGCAGACTGCTGTAATAATCGATAGAATTCCATTTTAAGTACAACTTTGCTTTCACTCCAACATACTGCCAAATTACACATAATTAGAATTTGTGTTGTAACAGCAGGAATCAAGAAATGCATTTATAATTTGCAGTGGCACATTTCTTTCTTGTTGGATGATGCACATCCAACAAGAAGTGTTGGATGCTTTTATGTATACACATACATTTATATCGACACACTTGTTAGGAATATCGTTTCTATTCTAACAGCTCAGGGAAATGTTAGGTACTCCACATAATGTAAGACTAATAAGAGAATTATGGACAAACCAAACCAAATTCTAACCATTTTGTTTTTAAAAAGAAAAAAAATGATATTATGAGTGTCTTTTGTGACTTCCAAATAGGGACTTAATTGCATTTTATCATAAAACTAAAATGTTATTTGTTCAATTTACTTTTGTTTAAAAATTCCGTCAAATCAGGACAGTTATGATTTTCGCATGTGTTCCACATGAAATCTACCCTCAAGTTAGTTCAAATCCCTATTCACTATATGTTCACTATATAGGGTCTGTATAATTACCATTACAACAGGCCAACACACGCAACAGTAAAATGATCTCATCTTGCTCTTCACCAGGAATGAGCATCATCATGAAACTGGATACTGTGCTCTTGTTTGAGGTTACAGTATGTTGTTGATTTTAGTCCATGGCTTTTTATAATTAATTGATTGATTGTCAAACAGCATACACAGTATGTGTTTTCCTGCCATTAGTACTGTACATATGACTGATTTGCTGTATACATGAGTGTATCATCTCCAGTCCACTGCGAAATGTTTCTTATCTATTGTGTGAGACAGTGCACATGACTCATTTACATCATGTGGCTTTGGACATAACACACAGATACACACAGTCTGGTGTCATTCTGCTGAAACTTCCTCTTGGTGCTCCTCGGTGCATTGTGTAAAGAAATGTATCAGGCATTTCATGTTCAGTAGGGCTTGTTGTGCTTCATTATGACTGACATGTAATCATGCCGCAGAAGAGACTGATGTTTTCTCTATTGTAGCCTGCCGAGGAGCAAAAGAGCTGGAATGGATTACTGGAAAAGAACAAGTGAAGTGATTAGGTTTCATAGCGATGGAGGTCTCGCTTTTTGGTTTCAGGGCTCTTATTAGTAACGCCTGTAAGAGTTTGCTATAAAAAAAAAATTGTCATTCAATCTTTTGGGGATTTTGATTGCATTTTAATATTGTTAAAATGAATCGTTGTTTTGGTTTTTATAATCATAAGGATATTTCATTTTAGCATTGCTTTGTTATCTACCTTGTTTATATGCCTTGAGTGTTGGAAAGTGTGGGAGGGGTGAGCGCTGATCATAAAAAAAGAAAAGAGAAACACAAGGTGAGCTAAAGCACTGATTGGTTCTAGACCTGTTGCCATGGTGGCGGGCCTTTCTCTCGTTTGCTAGGTGCAGCATAACTGAAGGCATCCCATAATGCTGCAGTTGTTATGACAACAGACAGGAAGTAAGACTTATTATGGTTATGCTACAACTTTTGGTTTATTTGATGTTTTCATGCTACCCCAGAGTCGTCTATTGTCTGTGTACAGTCATGAAAATTATATTTAGTACGTGTATAGTAATCACTAAATTACTTTTAAACGTTCCTGCTTCATTTAGACATTGGTAAGGATCCTTCCCAAAAAGTGTATCGGATTAATATATTCTAGTCCTAATGATCTCCTCAGAGAACAAAATCCACCACGTTGACTAATTTTATCCTTCATATTTGTAAAGCATAATTGCACTGTTGACTCATAAGTGTAATAATGCTAGATAAACGTGACACAAAACCGGGTAAATGTAATGCTTCTATTTGTTTTTATTTTTTTCGGTATCACACAAGAAATTAGATGTGAGTTTGCTCATTTAAAAAATACACACGACTAAAGCAGCTGCAGTTCACAGCCAGTTCACTGATGGAGCAACGAAGACGGAATTCTTAAAAGGGACGTTTTTTTTCCTTAGGTTATTCTTGTGCTTCTGTCACCTGTATGATTTTCTTGGACGTGACGACTTTTGATGGTTGTGTGAGTTTTTTTTTCTTTTTTTTGTGTAGTCTTTCTTTCTTTTTTTTTTTTTTTTGCATGAATCATGCCTTTAGACACTTTGTGATCCAGATCAAAGAAGGACATCTCAAAGAGCCTAATCCTAGAATCTTATTTTCTCTTATATCTCTTACTTTCAGGATATTTCAAGTCACACTGCAACAGCTCTGTCTTGTCAGTGAGAGAAACAGCATCCATTAGAGTGAACATAACTGTCCTTTTAGGCGTGGTATATTTCTCACACAACAGTGCATTTTTGTGTGTGCGGGTTTGTGTCCTTGTTGAGAACATGCATTTTCTAAACTCCTATATCAGTAGAGCTAGCACACAAGGGCTCTCACTCGCGCACACACTCGCGCACGCACACACCACTGCAAAATTGATGTGACGGATCTATACACTGAAGCACATGCTCCCACTGATCAATATGACACCACTCCTAAATACATTCCCCGAAACGCAAACACAATCAAGGTTGTCTATGCTCGCAAGAGGATGTTCTACCAAATGTTAACTTGACAAGAGCTTACATCTTCATAGATAAAGATGTGTTTGCACAGGAAATGTTGTAGGGTTTAGGGCATCTTCAGTAAATGTGTAATGTTGGTTTTCAGTTTAGATAATGCATTATGCATAACAGTTCACTCGTGTTTTACTTTCTCTAGTTATTACAGACTTTAAATAGTTCTGTATTCTTTTAGGTCACTTTGGGAAAGAGTCATTTGTCAAATATTTTCTAGTTGAAAGTGATTTTCTAGCAATCACTTTAGTTAGAATGGATTTTGATAAAACATACTTTGCAAGAGAATAGGTTTATAAATGACATACAAACAACTAGAACTTTGTCATTGCACAGTACTGATCCTCAGTACCGAAATGTAGTTTAGTGTCTAAAGTGCAAATAGATTTTAGTTTTTTTGAAACATTAACAAGGTGCACGCAAATGTTCTTCATTCTTTTTGGGAGCAACCAGAAATGAGATGTTATGGTGCCAAGATGTGGACATTTAAGGATGAAGTTGCATGCAGAAAACCATGCTGCTAGTCATTGGATCTCCTCTTTGTAGGCTGAATCATCATTGTTGCTGATGCGACCTACTGCATCTGTATGCAGATGTATATCATCTGCATACTTGATGGTGATGTTGGAGTTATGCACAGGCCCACTGTCACGTGCAAACAGGGTGTAGAGCAGTGCACTCAACCCCCACGAAATGCCAGTGTTCAGGCTGACATGTGATTGCCGAACTTAACAAAATAAGATTTATTGGTTAGAAAGTTTAGAAACAGAGAATCCTAGAAGACTAAAATTAAGGGGTTTGCTTTTATTGGTTGGTACATTTCAGGAAATATTGTGATGTTGATAAGTTTATCTTTATGTACTGTACTAGAATTTCAGAAATGAAAAGCAGGGCTGCATGATATTAGTTTTTATTACTACCATATTGGCATAGCCATGACCGGCAGTATGTGAATATGAGCTATACTCAAATAAATCTTGATTTTTATTGTGATCTCTGAACACTCCATACTTGCAGAACTTCCAGATGTTTTTTTTGTGATCCCAAAAAATAAGTGCAGCTTATGTTTCTTTTAAGTTAACACATCAGTTTTTTTTTCATTAAATAGCCATGTATATTGCACTTGCAGTGTGTAGCTGTATAATAGCAATGCTATTTTAGTCCATGTCTTGCAGCTCTAATACAAAAGCAATCACCTACAGGTGTCGAATGGAAGCTTTCAAACCCAGTGCATCACCATGGTGTTATCCTCTACATGCTCTATTCATTTCTTCATCATCTTTAGCAGCATTTCTATACTGTTCAAGGATCTGGTGCACATCCTAGAAATGCTGGTCATGGGGAAGAAGTACAACCCAGATGTGTTCTGTACTTAACAACAATCACTACCCTAATGCAATATGCATATTTACTGTGTTTGCTGGTAATAAACTTTGTGTGGTCTGGCCTTGTCTAGTTTGAGCAGCTTATGGATATGATTCATCGATGTGATCAGTAAAATGTAAATCTAATGGTGTGAGATGTGCCATTCCAGGTTGGAAACAAAAAAATCTGGAAAGTTGGAACATAAATTGGGCATCTCTGGAAAAGGGTGCAGATCTAGGGACAGATCTTAACTAGCATGTCACATTATGTAACACGTTCTTTCTCTAAGAAGCTGTAAAGCACTATGACAGCATAGAAAGAGTAACTTGTGTGTTGGATAATGTAATGAATCAGAAGGCTTTATTTTAACATGAGATTTCCTAATGAAAATGGAACATATATTTAATAAATATTGCTGTTATTTTTAACATGATTTCTATCTTTTTTCAGGTGAAACTTCTTGAATGGGAAATTTCTCTTGACCTTTTCTGACCAGCCTGACCCCACACTGTTCCTGCCCTCTTCAGCTTTGCCCACCATAAGATCCCCCACGTGATCATCATGACCTCTACGACCCAGCTGCTGGCCTTTAAGCTCGCCCCACCATCTCAGAGTGGGAGCGGTGATCTCTTTAGCTGTGACGAGGAGATTGAGCGGCGCTATGAAGTTGTCCCTTCTGTCGTCTGCTCCATGTGCTGCCTCTTTGGCATCATCTATTGCTTCTTTGGTAGGTGGCATCGGCATGTTGAGTTGACAAGATGGTTGTGGTGTTTTTCTGCAAACCACAAAGCTTTATTAATCCTTTTAACATCAGTTGGTTATGTAAGATAGCGTGATTAAGTGTGTGTGGAAGGAGAAACACACACTCACTATGCACAGACAGCAAAAAATTTATGCAGTGAATAGATTGAGCCTCATGGGTGTTAATGTTTCGCCTCGAGATGTTCGCTTAATAATCCTCTGAATTTGATAATGATGATGGCGAGTGCTTCTTTCTGACCATTACATTAGCTTTATCACTTGACTGTGAAATGTTCCTTCAAAGAGTCAAAATAGAACTAGCAGAGGTTGGAAGTGAAAAATAGCAGATTAAGCATTCATCATCTTTATGATCACACACTTTGTGTTTCTCTAAACCATATCATGGTCCTGTAGTACCACCTGTCATGTCCACTTAAGGCGTGCTCAGACTGTAGGCAAATCCGATTAGTTTCACAGATCTGATCTTTAGACCTGACTGTCCACACTTACTTGAAAAGGATCAGATTGTATTTGGCTCTGTTCAGACTGGAAGCCCAAAGCCGACACATTGTTGCTGTGGCAACAAATGCAGAAGGTGTGGGTATAACTGTGTCATTTGTGTTGTGTGATGTCAAATGCTGGTAACTTATAACAACAGACAGATAACAACATGGCAGTTAAGAATGTTCATATCACAGTTTACCTCATTCTCCGTCCAGGGACTATGGTTCTCCATTTCAGTCTTGATTTCTTCTATTGTCTTCCCCATGAATTCATCTCCACGCTACATGATCGTGTGGACTTGAATTTCTGTGTCACATTGCGGGTGATGTAACGGACACCTCTTTATGAATCCAATTTTTCAAATCACCTGTGGACTTGTTCTGCATTTGCAAAAATCATAATTTTTTTAATTCAATTAAATTTTATTTATGTTGCCCTTTTTCACAATAGTTATTGTTGCAAAGCAGCTTTAACTGTTAACAGACTACATTATAGCAATCTGATTCAAACTGATTTGATTTCAATCTGGTTGTGCCAAAATTCGAATTTGGGCTGGCAGTGTGTACAAGGTCTTGGTAATTTCCCTGCTCCTGGCTAATTAGAATTAGAATGGGTGTGTTAGAGCAGGCTATGTAATATAAAGTGCAGGAAAGGTGGTACATGAGGACTAGGGTTGGTGGGAAAATGTGCTTTAAATTGATAGTGTTAGCCAATTTAGGAATGCCCATAACTATGTTCTTGCTCCAACTTTTTTGCTGTGATAAGGATAATAGAATATAATAAATATGACTTCTGTTTGTGAAACTGGTCTGAAAATTTCCCTGTTGGCATAGGACAACATAACCCAAACATTTGTTTGATTGTTATGCACATTTTTATGGAATATCAGTTTTAAATAAACACATCTGTTTAAATCTTCTTGAATTGTTACACAATTAATTTATCTGAAATGAAATGTTGTTAAACAAATCAACGAACAAATTTGGTACCAGTTGAACGTTTGTTTGTTTGTTTATTTATTTATTTATTTATATTTCATGCAGTGCAGAATAGACCTTATAAAATAGTTAATAAAAAAAGCTTCAACTCACAACACTGCTGCTGAGTTGGTGAGCAGCGGTGGCTGTCGGTAAAGCTAGATGTTTTTATTAGTACAGTGTGTGGTTGATTTAAAGCTATGGTGAGGCAAGCACATTTTCTGATTCCTGTCAGAAATGCATTTTCCACAAGCCAATGGAGCTATGTGAGCAGTAGTTTTTACAACAAATAACATTTTAAAGTAGGATTTAAAATTTATGCCATCATTTCTGTCAGTGTTTTTATATATATATATATACCATATGTATATACAGTATATATAGTGCATTTTGCTTTTAGATGTGTTTATGAATAATAGTAAAAAGTCCACCTCTGCTCTCTCTCTTAGGCTACCGCTGTTTTAAGGCTGTAATGTTCCTCACGGGCCTGATGTTCGGCTCCATCATTATCTTCATGCTGTGCTACAAGGAGCGAGTGATGGACACGCAGCTGAGTGTGGAGGCCAGTGTGGGCATCGGGCTGGGCATTGGCACGCTGTGCGGCCTAGTCACCATGCTGGTGCGCAGTGTGGGGCTCTTCATGGTGGGCCTGCTGCTGGGCTTGCTGGTGGCACTGGCGTCCCTGGTGGTGCTGGAGGAGTTCTACCACCCACGCACGGTGTGGTTGCCGCTCGGTGTGCTGCTTGGTTCAGGCATGCTGTTCGCCGTGCTGACGCTGCAGTGGCAACGCTGCTTCACCACACTCTCCACAGCTGTGTTTGGCTCAGCCGTCGTCACCGTCACCGTGGATTATTTTGTGGAGCTCTTTGCACTCACACGTTACATCTATGAAAGGGTGAAGGTGGCTCCGGCTCAGCCTGTGTGCTGGTACACGTGGGTGGTGATGGGGGTGTGGCCTGTGCTAGCCCTGCTGGGCGTCCTCATTCAGTGGAAGGTGACTGCAGATGGATACTCACACACCGAAGGTAGGGTTCAACACCTATCGAACTGCTCTCATAGAGCTTCAGTTTCTTATCTTGGACCAAAATCAATCTTGCACATCTGCTAGAGGAGTTAGCGAATAAATGACCATTGTTCTTTTTTTATTATTATTATTTTTAATTTTTATTTTATTTAAAATTTTTATTTATTTCTTTGCTCAGACAATAATAGAACTCAACATCTTGAAGAAGGTAGATGAATTCCATGATAGCGGTTTAACACTGTTTAACACTGATATAATTTACAAATGTGTACTGTATGTAAATAAAAGACAAAAGCCATCAAAAACAGTTAATGAGTCCTTCACAACAATCTGTTTGCAGCATTTTGATCTTTACTTTAAAATGGTATTCTTTAAAATACTTGAGAAATCAAATATTATTTTTGTATTAGTGTGTAAATCTATTTAAAATCTCATGCCTTTCCATGTGGCGGCACTGTGGCATAGTGGTCAGCACTGTAGCCTTGCAACTCCAGGTTCAAGGGTTCAAATCGCACCTTGTTCCGTGTGCATGGAGTTTATATGTTCTCCCAGTTCTCGGTGGGTTTTTGGCAGGTACTTCAGATTTCCTCCCACGATCCAGACATGGCAAAAATGCCTGTAGTCTGTGTGTGTGTGTGTGTGTGTGTGTGTGTGTGTGTGTGTGTGTGTGCTCCATGTGATTGATTTGCACCCTGTCCAGGATGTACCCTGCCTTGTGTCTCCTGGGATAGGCTCCAGGATAAGAAGATATAAAAGCTGAGTGAATAAATAAATGCCGTTCCATGTGTCATTATGAAAACGTTTTTAGTCAAGTACATTTGAATCATTCTAAGCCTTTATTTGTCACATACAGATGGCCCAACAATGGCAACTTGGTGGAGCTGGGGCTCGAACCGCTGACCTTCTGATCAGTAACTCAGTGCCTTAGCCCTCTGAGCTACCACTGTCACCCTAAGCTCAGATGAATTCCGGTAATCATCTGTTACCTGAACACAATCACTCCTGTGAAATATCAGGAATAGGTTAACAGAAAGATATTTCTGAATGTCCTAGAGTTGATGGGAACGGGCAAAATAAATGCTCTGTTTTTGTTTGTTTTATTGTAATCTTAATGGACAAGACCATTTTGAAAATACAACATTGTTACCCAAACTATCGATTTGTGCAAGTAAAACATTAGAATGTTATTAATGCCCTGTGATATTATCATGGATGCAACTTAACTGCATTTTGTGTAGTTGCTCATTCTATGCTAAAAATGATCCTAAAAGACCCTTTACTCATTTAATAACGAAATGCAGTCAGGGTCACACAAGAACCCATGGTAAAAACAAAAAGGTGTCTTAGGGTTAACACATTTATGAACGTTTAAATGTATGGTTGATCTAATAATTTAAAAAAGCATTTAAGCGATACAAGTGAAACCACTATCATAGAATCAGGCTGTACATTTCAAGCATGCAGAGCTACCAGCAATGATAAAGGACTGCAATTTCACTGATGATGTTGCTTCCTCAGGGTTTTTAAATGTATTATGTAATATGGACTACATACTGGCCAGTGTGGTTAGATGAGGAGAGAATTATGATGATACTCTATTTCTGACTGTCCTACTTAATTATTCACTTTGATGTTGGCCCTGTAAAGAGAAAACTTGTTCTGCTGCATCCTGTGTATTGGCTTAGCCAGAGCCACTGTTGAGTTGCATGTGTTGCCTGAGGATTTCTATGGCTGCCAAATCATTATGTTTTTCCAACTAAGCTGGAGTTCTGTCAAGTCAACTTTTACTGTCGTCCATTTAAGTACAGGAAGCCTGAAAAAAAATCATTTCAGTATAAATGAACTTAATTGTGGATTGTGTAATTGAATATTAAAGGTCCCACGTTTTACTATTCATTTGTAAGTTAACTTTCCGTACTGAGCAAAAATCTTCAGCCACCCCTCATTTCTTCATATTCAATTCAATTCAATTCAATTCAATTATGCAGATAAGGTAAAGAAATGGTAACAAATGTTTTATTGCAACAGGCTTATTTTGCCAAAAGTATTCAGCAATGTACAGCAGTCATAACATTATAAGTGACTGGGTCAGAGCAACTCAATGGTAAGGACCTCCAAAAATGGTCAAAGGAAGGCAAACCAGTGGACCCAGAGACAAGGTCGGGGGCGGCCGAGGCTCACTGACAAACAGTTCAATTCGATAGAAGAACTACTGTAGCTCAAATTGTTAAAGTAAATGTTAGTCCTGGTTGAAAGGTGTCAGCACGCACGGTGCAACAGTTAGTAGCCGCAGACCGACCAGAGCGCCCATGCTGACCCGTGTCTACTGCCAAAAGCAGCTCCAGTGGGCATGTGAGTATCAGAATTGGTCCACAGAGCAATGGAAGAATGTGGTCTGGTTATGATGAATCATGAATTTTTTTTTTACATCATGTGTATGTAAAGTGTTGCTTACCTGGAGGAAGAAATAGCACCAGGATGCACTATGGAAAGAAAGCAAGCTGGCGGAGGCAGTGTGATGCTTTGGGCAGTGTCTTGCTAGTCAAGCTTTGGTTTTGCTATTCATGTGGATGTTACTTTAACATGTAGCACCTATCTAAACATTGTTGCTGACCAAGTACAGTCCTTCATGGAAATCAGAGGGATAATGCTCTCTGCCAAACTGCAAAAATGGTTCAAGAATGGTTTGAGGAATACAACAAGTTCGAGTTGTTGACATGTCTTCCAAATTCTTCAGATCTCAATCCAATCAAGCTTCTATGAGAGCGGCTGGAAAAACAAGTCCAAACTATGGAAGCCCATAGAGGACTTATCTACAGCTACTAAGATTTACTACTGACAGCTTGGCACCATATATA
>JAQMYJ010000036.1:22644201-22690119 GCA_030014305.1 Clarias laeviceps | reverse complement strand
TATATATACACATTATATATATGTGTGTGTGTGTGTGTGTGTGTGTGTGTGTGTGTGTGTGTGTGTGTGTGTGTGTGTGTGTGTGTGTGGATTTGTGAGAAAGAGTGGGTCTGGGTATGTTTGTGTGCATGTGTATGTATGAAGAGTGTGGAAAAGGAGGGCAAAATGACAATTTGTCTTTTACGGTTTGTTTACATCCTGTCTGATCACAAAACTGGAAAGAACTGAAACACTCAGCCTCACTCTGTTTAATGTCTTTTACCCCAGTAGCGTCTGTTGCTGCTGGACATTTTGTACATTTAGTTGAATGCTGAACATATTTGTACATATTATACCACTAGTGACATGGTTTGTGTGTTTTTTCTCTGATTAATACTTAATTACATCTGAATGCTGATTCAGTGTCATTATGTGTCTGCTGGGTCTGTTCATATTTCAACATTTTTGTTCTGTAAAAATGACTGTCTTATGAAGTCTGTCCACAGGAAACGAGGAGCCCATGTTAATTATTATTATTATTATTATTATTATTAATATTGCATGTGTTTGTACAAACATAAATATGATAAAGTGCTTCTAAAGACCTTTTTACGTGTGTGCTATTTTTGCTCTTGCTTGACAGCAGACTGAATTTAGAGATATCACATTCCCATTATGAATGCTGCTGACTTCAGCCCATGCATCAGCCATAACGTTCTCATGCAGAGCTGGGATGCAAATCAATTTTTCTGTGGAAATGAAAGTTGTATTTCTCTGAATTAATTTGCATTGAGGAAGCGTACAAAATCAGATCATGCTAGGGCAGCAAATATAGTTAGATATTGTGTTACTACTTGAGTTGTCAGCTTTCTGCTTGACAGGGTAAAGTAAATTTTCTGTCCTATGTAAAAAATTGTTCAAATTGAAAACATTATTCAATTGTAATTTTTGTTCTGAGTATACACTTACTGTATCTAGGTATACAATCGCTGTCTTAGTTGAACTGCTTTCGTTTTATTAGGATTTCAGCAGCCATAAATAAAATAGCTGCTGACTGGGAAAAGAACTGCAATACTGTGAGCTCTGTAAATGTCAGAGAAATCTCTAATATTATGGACTACCAGGATCCCAATACTCTTCAAAACATGGAGTGGAAAGCTCCACTTTTGCACTAAAATTTAAGGTGTTCCAGCCGGTGTGTTGCACTTGAGAGAACACTAAATGTCGCTGTCTTTCTGCTTTTCCATTTTAAAGTAACCAGCTCCTACTAAATTCCATCAAAAGCTCTTCAAAGCTTCCCTTTGATGTATTTGTACATGCTGTGCATGTGTATTTTTTTTTTTTTTAGGTGGTCCAGACTGCTGATGAGAGAAACACTAACCAGTTTTAGGATGATTATAAACTCTCAGTTTACAACACAGTGTTTGGGATCCTGTTGCAAATGTGCCCGTACTCTCTGGAGGAAGTGTCTAGACTGCTAGATTTGAAAGTGATAGAGAGGGCATTAGCACCTGCTTCTACTGGAACAGTGCTCGCAGCTGGATACATGGACTTGTAGTCTGATATTGTGCGAGAGTATCTTGAGAGTGTGCATTTTCAAAATTACGGCATGTTGACACCAAGCTGCTGCATATTCTTAGCTATTTTTGCTGTTTTTTTTTGAGTCTTCATTGTGTCCCATAATACTCTGATGGGATGCTGAGACTGAGATCCAGAGCAGTGAAGCTTGATGCATATTTTAAGTGGATGAGGAATAAGGAGAGCTGATTATAAGTAGTGAATAGGAAAGGTCACAGTGGAAGGGATTCCACAAAAGCACACTTTTTCCTGGTATATTGAGCTGACATTTGGCTGCTGAAATGAAACATAATGTTATTAAAAAGGAGCTTAGGGGCAACCTGTGTTTGTGTAAGTGTGGAAAGAGAAGATGAGCTGCTCCAAGGGAAAAATCTGAAGAAATGAGTAGCGCCTTAATGCTATGCGAGGCATTTTGCTGACATGGTTTGAATCCACTTGTACAAAGATCTTCTGATTGAACACTTTTATCCTGAAACATTTATTGATGAAAGAGGCCTCTTCCTGAATGGCTCCACCCCCATTCATAATTTTCAAGGGCTTATTGTAGGGTTTGATGAGGTTGAAAATTATTGTTAGTCTTTCACCTGCTCCTGTCGAGGGGTCACCACAGCGGACCATAAGTCCGAACAACAACTTGGCACTGGTTGCTCTTATTGACTCAACCCTCCCCTTTTATCCGGGCTTGGGAACGGCACTGCATGCAGTGGCTGGGTAGTATGGGGTGTGGCAACACACCAAAGGCAGGGCTCAAACCCAGATCCTCAGATCCCTAAACCAACAACCTAGAGCCTGTGCTGCCTGAGCTACCACAGTTGTCACATCTCAACCCAGTTCAACAGCTAGGGAAGAATTTGAAGTCATGTTCAAATCATTGCACAAATTGATGCTAAGGTACATTGAGACTTTTTTACTGGCATGTGTTGGTTTATAACTTTATTACTGCACTTTATGTTTGTGTGTCCTTTTATTTGTGACCTGTGTCTGTATGTGTGTGTTACGCAGGGTTCTATTCCAGTCAAGCAGAAGCCGCACCTGCATCCACTCGTTTCATCTTTGCCTTCAAGCTAAAATCTCCTATTTGCTGAAATTCTGTTAAAATTCTACATCCTTTCTAAGATTGACGACCTGTGGTGCATTAGGCTGTCATTAAAAACCAGTTTATGAAATCTGATAGGCACAGAGGGAATATGTTTTTTTTATGTTTTTCACTTTATATAATCCTAACAAACAGTTGTTTATTTAACAGGTTTGTATTGTAGTTCCCATTCCCATATCTGTGAATCATTAACATTATCTCAAGTTGCTAAGCCATTGACATTTATGTGATCAAATTATGCAGCAGTTCAAATGATTGTGTTTCAAGTTTCTCTTTAATGAAACCACAAAATCATTTAACAGGCCTCATATGGTGGTATGCGATAAATCATGATGCACATGTAACCCACTTACTCACAAGCACACACATACACTTCCATACAAAATTCAGAGTTTAAGCAGTTGAATATTGACATTCTTTTTAACAAATGACTACCACAGTTAAATCTTCATTCATAATCTTTTGGCCTTTGCACACTTTCTCTTTAATTCCTCCATAGCTGCCTGGAATTGTGGGTCATAGCATCACTAAAGGTATATAAAAAAAGAAAAAGTGGCCTGTATGGCTTGGAAATGTTTTGTTTTAAATTGGAGCAAATTCTACTGCTGATTTCTTTGCATCGTGCCTTTCTTCTCTTTTCTTCTCTTACAGGACGTCCTGCTGGTGCTGTGTGGATTCACTGACAACCTTCAAGAGAAGACAAGAAGAGATCAGTAACTGGTGAATTTGGCAAGGCATACAATTTTCCGTAAAAGATTTAGAAGATCTGTAAAATAAATAAAGTGCTGGAACAGACACAAGGTGGTGTAAGATGAATTCAAGACAAGGTGTGTATCAAATGTTTGTCAGATAATAATAAGGCCAGTGCAAATTTGTAAAATCTAACGATAAATTGTGCATGGGGAACTGAGTTTTTAAGCAGTAACTCTCCTCTGCACTACAGGAAGATCAATGTTTATGAGTATTGAGTGGATTTTAATGATGCTGCAGGCCTATGGTGCCTCAGAGGAATTCGTTGAGTTCAGTGACATTTAAAATAAAGGGGTTGGATTCTCTAAGGAAACGTTAGGAAGTGCGAAGGAGGTGTGAGAAGGATGACAAAATGGAGATGCTACTAAACTTACACATTGAGCACTCATGGCACTCATTGCCTCACGAGACATTTTAGACTAGAGTTGAATAAAAAAATATATGACAGCTGATGATTTCAGGAATAGAACAGCAGCAACTTGTATGCATCTACAATCAAAACGATGAAAAGGTGACTAACACCTTAGAGTGACGTGTGTGTGTGTGTGTGTCTGTCACCTCTCCATCACGGGTCTCTATGGTTTTGATCAAAACTGTTTTCTTGGAGTGGACCTCAGAGGAACGTGGCTGCGAGAACTGCTCTGGACTCGTCTCTGGAACATACATAACCATCATAAGATTACATTGTTGAACTACATGATTTAATTTTCTGTAATGGTAACATCCCTTTTAAATTTTTAAACAGAATTTTTCTGTTTCCATCACAACAATAAGTGTAATGGGTTAATGCATCCTATGAATCCTGTATCCAGGATTTATTACTGTACATGATGAAACATCTTCATAACAAGATTCTAGGCATTATTTATAAGGCATCGTATCACAAGATTGTGTATTATAATCATAGATTCCTGCTTTATAACAGTTTAGCAGGCTTAACTTCGGCCCTATAAGACATAGATGCTATTGTGTATACTGTACTTTATTATGGGTATAAGATTGGAAAAAAGGAAGTAGTGTTTTTGCTCCCCCTGGTGGAGAATTTAAAGAGCTCTGTTGACTGTAGAATGTCGACCTTACATATAAATATATAGTCTATCTACATATAAAGGCCTCACCTCTGAAGCTCAAAGCGGAATATGTCTGCGGAGGCAGAGAGATCCTGAAAAGTCAAAAACAACATATAAGATTGAAATGTCTTGCTCAATAATGAGTTATACAGAAACAATCGAATAAAATATGTCTTTCTGATCAGTCTGTACAAAATATTATTCTAACACCAGACAAGAATGCTTTTCTTCACTATTTCACCTGCTCTCCTCTCCCTCCAGCAGCTTCCTGTATGTGGCGATCTCCACATCCAGGGCCATCTTGACGTTAAGAAGATCCTGGTACTCGCGAAGGTGACGAGCCATGTCATCTTTCATTTTGGCAATCTCAGCCTCCAGTCGCGCAATGGTGTCCTGGTAACCGCCAGCCTCGCGGCCTGACCTTTCTTCCATCTCTCTCATCTGCCTCATCAGAGACTCATTCTAGACACATATTAGAATTAAAGAGTAAATCTTTAAAAAGACAGTTCTGTAGATACAAAATGTTAATCTTCAGAATCTCTCAGTTGATTCAAGTGTGTAAATACCCACTAAGCTCCCGAGCAAACATAATAAAGACCAGCTGACATGGGTGCTGGTAATTGTTCTTGTACGCTTTATGAAGAAGATTAAATTAAATATGAGATTAAGCATGGCTTACAGTGCCCTTGAGGGAATCGATCTCGCAAGTGTAGGACTGGATTTGGTGGCGGAACTCCATCGTTTCCATCTTGGCCTGTCTTAATGCATCATTGTTCTGGCTCACGGCTTGGTTCAGATCTGATACCTGGGGAAGGGGAGGGATAAGATGCAGTCAGTGGGGTTGCTAAAGAGTATCTTGTCCTTCCACATTAATTTTGTCAGGTAATTAATTGACTTTCTTTCATTCATTTACTCAGATCTTAATGAGTGCAGATAGTTCTATTTGCTATACAGTGTTGGTATTCAAATTACCGACCTTAGACTTGTACCACTCCTCTGCTTCTGAAATGTTTTTCGCTGCAATGGCCTCATACTGGCCGCGGATGTCCTTCAAAGCAGCGGTAAGGTCAGGCTTAGACATGTCCATTTGGATCTGGACCTGAGTCTCCTGCATCTGGTTCTGCAGCTCACGGATTTCCTATTTAGACAAAAAAGAAATAAACATATAAACAAAAATATAGTCTAGACCTCTTTGTGGGTTCTTCAAGGGTTCTTCCAAGGGTTCAGTGCTCTAAACTCCTCAGAATGGTTGTACTTGGATGCCTTTTAAATAGCGAAAGCACTTAATTGTATGGTTTTCTGGAGGGGCGGGGGATAGCTGCAGAACTCTTACGTTCTAGATTTAACCTTGACGGTGCATTATATAAACCCTGTAAAGTGATCAATGTAAAAATCAACATATCTATAAGCAATGTAAAGAAAAGTGAATTTGTTTAGACAGTCAAGTGCATTTCACTTTCTACAGCGAGTCTTTCTTAAAAATCCTGCCTGATAAGGAAATTCTCTGTTGAATGATTTTACACAAGAACAGTGAAGAATTTTATAACTTTTTTTTTTTAAGAGTACACTATGTGTACAAAAGAATAAGTCTGTAAAGCTAAAGATTTTCATAAACTAGTACTATCAAAGTACACTGTGAAAATATAAATTATAGTACAGGACTGTCTTTTTTTTCTGTTCTGTATCACAGTTGCATGTGAAGCTCTCTCTCTTGGAGTTTAATTATAGAACTACATCTGTTCCTTTGCATTGCACTGCCCCCTCCCTGTCATAGCACACGCACACACACATACACACATACACACATACGCCAGGCTAATGTTTTACACTTAAATGTCAGACAGAAAAGGAAAGGAGCATGAAAGGCTCTAACCTTTTGGAGATTTAGCATGTGTGTGTTCGTGTGGGCAGGTGGAAGTATGTGTACTGTACTGTACACTTCGTTCCTTTTATATACTAAGTGATTGACATGTGGGCAGAAATAGAACAGATCAGGAATGTTTATAGTCTACTAACAGCTGTGTGACATTTGTGACTGACCAAGACAGAATCGATATGTAACTTTGTGAATGGTGTGGAAAGCACACAAACCTCCTCATGGATCCTCTTGAGGAAGGCAATCTCCTCATGTAGGCTCTCAATGCGTCGCTCCAGGTCCAGTCTGGCAAGAGTGGCGGCATCAACATCCTGTACACATGGAGTAAGCTCAGATTCAACAAAAGTACTGTAAAATGACTCATTTAAAAAATTAAATTTTGATAGATGATCTTGTTATAGAATAATGTGAGGACTTACAGCTCTGAAAGCAGAGAGGTTATTCTCAGCCTCTTCTTTCTGATGGATCTCCTCTTGAAGTCTGCAGAAAAATACAATTCAAGCTCAGTGACCTTCAAATGTGCTCACTTCTGAGGTTTAACAGACATTTGTATCTTTTTATAAATAACAACACATGACAATAGCAACACAACACATTATTGTTACATTACCAAAATCTGTCACAGATTATATTCATTTTTATTTAATAAAGAATAGCAAACTTTGGATTCTTCTTGGCAGTTAGTTAGCTAGTAAGTGATAGCTGTTATAAAGTCATTCATTGTCCATAGAACCCCTCAATTTGATCACCTGCCAATTCCCTCCCACCCCTATCACAAGACAGCTACCAGCTGGAAAGGTTAAAGGGTAACACATGCTTCCTCTGACAAATGTGAAGGCAGCTAATTGCATCCCTGCAGACCGCTGTCCATGCTGTGTCATAGGGTCACAGGGCAGCATAACATACATAGAGAAAAAACTACCTGCACTTTTTCACGTAAATGAACTCAGAGATGCCCACGATCACACTAGTGTCAATCCTAGCCAAAGATGGTGGTGGCATTGTTGGCATTTGTTGGGATTTTTTATTTATATGAAACATATGTGCATGTGAATCCTTTATTTCTATAGAAATAATAAATATTAGAATAACCACATTAATAAAAACTCATGATTTGCTTTGCGCTATTGTCAGAGCTACAGGGAGCACCTTCTTAACAATCAGAACCAAGCATTCAACGGCACTGCGGCATAAAACCTAATGCACAATAATAAATGCACCGACTCACTGAATCATTACTCACAGTAACAAGCACCTATTAAAAGCTTGAAGTGTATTTTTGTTCTGTGTGCTTGTTTTTTGTGCAAGTTTATTTTTATGAAGTATCATGATAAGATATTTTTAGCTTTATTGACCACCCCTTCCCCCTGCAGACGTTCATCCCAAATGCAGTTGTTTCCATTTACAGAGGGCCACTTAATAAAAGAGAGAGAGATAGAAAGAATGTCTGGTGTAATCTTACCATGAATAAGCAATGTAAGGGGTCAATGAGGATATAGCATTTGTCCAAAGTGGAATCACATTGGTTTTTAAAATTGTCCCTGACCTCTTTGAAAAGACTAGGCATACATTATGAAGCACATGTCTGGTTGCACGCACATCACGGTTGGTATGCTGATTATGTCTGATAATATTTCAATGACAGATGCTGGAGTCATGGCATGATTATCACTATTCACTGGCTGATCACTCAATTGCCTGCTGTGCTAGAGAGACATGATTGAATTGCAATGCCACGTTAATGCTCAATAACAGGTGTCATAGGCGTTTTTGTTCTTTTATCAATACACATAGGTGTATGTGTGTGTTTAGTCTATGTTCTTCGTCTTTTTGAGTTTTTCTCATAATGTGGAGATCCATTCTGCTTGAGCAATGCCTACGAATAGCATCTGCTTTTACCAGCCTGCAAACGGTTCTAGTGAATCATTATTGTTAATATAGGGCAGTGATTCTCTAACGCCTACAGTCCCTTGAGTGCTACATACTTACCCTGCCACACACGCACACTCAAACACACTCACTCAGCCCCACCACCACCCAACCCACACGTACACACACTGAGAGATAAGAGTATTTTAGGAGATGAGAATTCTCCACAGTGCTGGGGGGTGGTAATATCAAGGAGGATAATAATAGCTTACTAATCTGGGAGCCATGTTACTGTGAATTCTCTTGCAGCTGGGAAAGCAACACAAGCAAATTCAAATCACATTCCCAGTAACATAAATGCTTCATATATGAGCTGCAGCAGTGGTTAATGTACACCACAAGTTCAAACGTTCCGCTCAATCATATCATGTTGCTTGCTCTGTTACATGCCTTAATTCCTGAGCAGTCTTTTTACTTTCAACCCCCCCCCCCCCCCACAGCTGTGCTTAACGATTACACTCGGTTTTAATATTTTAACAGCTTGAATTGTGTCCAGGGCTTATTGCCCTTTTACACTTTTTGACACTATAGCTGCTAATTGAATCTTCTGTGACGAACAATGCCTGCAGGGTAAAATGGAATTGCTTTTCTGCAATATTTGTTGAAAAATAAAACATTTGATCTTTTCCACAAGCACTCTTTGAAATATTATACGGCTGTTGGAAACTGTGCCCTCCTGTATTTCAGGAATCTAACCGTGAAGGTCTTTGCTCATATCTGGGCAATTTTCATGTCAAATTCTGTAACCTAGACCATGAATTTTCATTAAATTCAAATAACAGTAGTTCACTGTTATTGCTCCAGAAAATATAAAGTTATAAAGAAACTCAGGTATATTATTGGATATAAACTTCCACTATAATATAAACTCTAAAATAAATAATACATCTTGTATCACCCTTTTCTCTGGTCTCTTTAGGTATACACATACATGAGTCATGGAAACAGTCTTCTGGTTTCCAGTCTTAACTAGACCTGTTGTATTCAAAGGTCAGAATAGTGGAGAGCATGCTAAAGACTTACTGTGTCCTTGAAACGACTTTTCACATCATTAAATGGTTCAGTGCTAATTTAATGTGTACATTTTTTAAAGGATGTTGTCACACTGGAATCGAAACATATGCATATGTTTCCCCATAGGTCACTCCTAAGGTGGTTATTATCTGTTTGTTTTCTGTTCTAATAAAGAATGATGCATCTCTTACAAGAGCATTTTCTCAACAAAACATTTCAAACTTAATTTGTATGATACATGGTAGGTTTTCTTAACCCATTTTACAGATCTTCATATTATTCTATTTCAAAATAAGTATTTAAACCTTAGGCATATTAGGCAAACGTCCAACACTATTTACATACTTTTACATCAGATTTTACCTCAACATATATAGAAACGTATATAGAAAGCATCCAGCTTTTTTAAAAATATGTTTTGGAACTGATCTGCTTTTGAAATTTCTTTTACCTTAGCTTAAGTTTCTGTAGGTCGTCAGCCAGGTTGTCGCGCTCCACCTCTACACGAGCTCTCTGGTTGGTCAGAGCATCCACCTGCCTACGCAGCTCCCTCATCTCCTCCTCAAACATCTCAGCAATACGTGTGGGCTCACGACCCCTCAAGCGCTCAATTTCTACAACCAGGCCCTGGTTCTGCTGCTCAAGGAAGCGCACCTTCTCAATGTAACTGGCAAAGCGGTCATTCAGGTGCTGCAGCTCGGCCTTCTCATTGGTGCGTGTGTGCAGGAAATCCTGGTTCATGGCATCAGCCAGGCTGAAGTCCAGCTTCTCACCTGTACCTGCATAGGAGTGTTTCCCAGCTCCGCCATAGGCGAAGGAGGATGCTCCGGAGCGTTGGCTGGAGTAAAGAGGGGAGGAGGTCTTGGTCATTTCATAGACCCTGGAGGAAACACGGGAAGTGCCAGAAGAACCTCGGCCAAACATAGAGCTGGACATGGTTGAGCCCAACCCTGAACCAAAGGTACGACGGTAGGAAGAAGCCGTCTCAGCAGATGAGGAGTAGGTCTTGCTCATAGTTGTGAAGTTATGGAGTGGGGTGTGTGCTGGAAAGAGGGTAACTGTGTTGAGAATGAAGATCAGTGGCAAGCTCAAAGCTTTTATATGCCTTGGTCACATTTACCCCCTCCCTCACATTTGTCACCCCTCTTCTTAGCCCACCCTGTTCTCTCAGCTGTCATGAGGTTTCCAGTAGTTGGGTGGAGTAGATGCCAGTAAGTATGTGAGCTAGACAGTGAGTTACTGGTAAAGTGACTTACTTAAAAGTTTGAAGTATAGTATTCCATTCTAAATAGATGGTCAGTGACTGTAACTTTACTGACAATTTAAACTATTAAGTTTTCAGTTATACGCAGTATTGTGTTTAAAACAAGATGTGTCAAAAAATATATTTATATGCTTGAACGCATGAGGTAAAAAAAAAACCTCTATGTAAAGACTTACAGCCCAATAGTTTCTTTTAGACTTTTTAGCATGTATGATGTAAATCTCAGTGGCCATCTGCCATGTGAAAAATCATCCATTTCAGTGTTTATATTAAATCATGGCTCCAAGTTTTGTGGAACATTCATTCACACCTCAGGCCTTCCATGTGTGGTGGGTTGCCAGATATTCACACATAATCAGGAAGACTGTGAGTGAGAGGCTGTTAGGTGAAATATCTTTAGGCATGTGTTTTGTCTTTCAGAAGACAGTGCTTCATTCATGTTTGTCTGTGTGGCCTTGTCTTGTAGAACAAAAAATAAAATCTTTTGGATCTTTGGAGGTGATCTTTGGAGTGAAAGCTATTTGTGAGGTCTTACACATTAGTGATAACACAAAAACTTTAAGGTTAAGTGAATGTCATGTGTTTCATTAAAGAAATATTTATTGCTAGTCAGGGTATCAACGGGCCAAATTCACTTCCCATTTTGTGGCATTCTATTTAGGGTCCTTGTATTACATCTTATTCAACAATTTAGATGACTTTACTCTTAAGAAAACAGCTATAAAACCCTGTAAGACCTTTGGCATGCCCACTTCCCCCGGTCTGCAGTACTGTTCCCTAGGCAGAATGGTCTGTGTTACTCCACAGCTGCTGCTGTCACTGCTATTAATAGGCTTTTAGTCTGAACAGTGAATATTCTCCTTAAGGCCCCAGAGTGCATGAGAGCTTGGGCTTGACAACTTTAAACACTAACCTCTTCAAATGGAGCATCTCTATAAACACTGAAGCACTGAAATTTACAAAACAGAGCTATCAGGTAGCTACAGTACAAATTAGACTATTTCGATGTAGAGTAGAGGGAAAACCAAATCTACCATCTCCTAGCCTTTCATGTAGGTTGAATGAATCAAATCACTCCGCATTTGGGATGACTAGTGTTAAATTTGTGATAATGCATCGTGTTTAATTTGAATCGTCTTTCATGGAACATATCACAAGCAATGAGAATCTTCTAGACTTTCAAAATGCAGTGTGCAAAGTCCTGTCTGACAGGTGGCCCCAAAGTATCCAGTTATATACAAGCAGGTGAAAGCTCTTTTTTTAAAAACATGCAGGCTATTGGGTTACTGCATAGACATAGTGCACAGTTCATTCCCTCAATATCATTGTCACTAAATCACCTTGTAAGTGTTGCTATAGACACAGGCTTATGTCCCCTGGTATATTTACTGAAAGTTTTGGATTTTTATTGCACTCTAACAATAAAAAGGGGTATTTTGAAAGTAGAAAGTTTGTAAACCCTGTGTCTTCAAGGTCAAAAATGAACCTCCTCTTACTATGTTTAACAGCAAATGAAATACACTAAATTATCTCTTTTCAAATATAATTACTTTTCCTAGAGAGACCCCAACATTAAAAACAGTGAGGCATCACCTTTGTTTATGTTTCAGAGAAAGCTGTACACCACCAGGGCACAAGGATTGACTTTGGGTCATTTTTGACCTGGCAGATGGAAAATAGTTTGCACATCACAAGAGCCACAAAGATACACATGCACACGTACATGCATACACACACATGCATGGATGAACCCAGAGCTCAGAAGATATGCAGTCTAGGACAGTGCCTGAATGCTCTATGTGTTCACCACACCAGGTGTCAAAAAGATCTTCCTGGAAATAGCACAGTTGGAAATATAAAGAAAAACCTGGAAAAATATCCATCCATCCATCCTTCCACATTTGTAGAAGATTGACCTTCAGGCCTACATAGAGCTGCTAATCTTATCAGATGTGTATAGGTCCTGAGGAGAGGTTACATCTACTCCTATCTTTGTGAAACTATTTCTTCACATCTTATGAACTCAGCCAGTAGCTCCTGAAGAGGCAGATTCACTCCTTGCAACCAGGGAGACTCTAGCTTCATATCTTCCATAGGGTAAAAGTCCTGGTCTTTTTAAGGACAAATTTATCCACTGTGAAGAGTTAAAACAGAGTTATTCACAAAGTTTGTGATTAATAACAGGTTGTTTGTTCATGCAAAATAGATTTAGGGTTCAAATATTGGTGAAGCAGCTTTATTTTAGAGGTTTAATGAAGGTGGGTCATTTTGACCTTTAAGACAAGTAGTCTAGAGAATGTGTAGACAGCATGAGTAGCATTTCAACATACAAATGTCCTTGCTTGGTGTTTTGAGTGAATGCTAATAAATCCATCTTTTTTTTTTCATCTTCCAGTGCTGTGAATAGATTTGTACTTGTTTTGTGTTTCAGGTGTCACAATAGACCAAAGGGATTTAAACAACACCTCATCTAATGTAGTGTACTGTAATTTTTTTTACTCCGGTTCTCATGCTGTACCAGGGAAGCTGTTAAGAGAGCTAGAATGATAAAAGCAACATAGCCTTTTTAGGGCACGGGAACTCAGTGAAACGCTGACATTTTCAGGTTTGTGGGTGCCAGGTTTACTGAAATAACACAAAAACTTTAGGCTAATGTGAAGTTGCTCTAGTTTGTAGCAACATTCTGGAGGATTCTAGCAGCGCAAGTGGGTCAGCAGAATGGAAATAGCTTGATGTAGCAATTTTAGAAAGTGACATGATAAGGGAAAAATTCAGAGGAGTTCCCTTCATCTGTGTTCAGAGACATACTGTAGCATATATTACTCTCACTAAGGGTCACCACACTTAAGAAATTATGTTAAACATTACATAAGTAGCTAAAATATTGAGTTACAGGCAGGATTACTTTGTGTACATGTCCACCAGTCCTCCACATACAGTCACGTTGAAAAGTTAGTAACCCTTTATTTAATCCAATGTATTTTTGTATAAAAACATAATAAGAATAATCTGATCATAGTAGGTCTTGGTTTCAGGCAAATACAACCTCAACTTTTTTTTTTTTTTACAACTTTTTTTTACAGTGCCATTATTCGTTTAATAAAAATGAAGCCAAAAACCAAAAAAAAAAAAAAAATGTGTGAAATACTAAGTACCCCCTTGATTCAATAGCTTGTAGATTCACATTTAGCAGCAATCACTTGAAAGTATTGTTTCCTTTATAACATTATCAGTCTTTCACAACGGAATATTCTCCTCTCAAAGGAATTTTGGTCCATTATTCTTTGCAACATTGCTTCAGTTCATTGATGTTTTTGGGTATTCACTTATGCACAGCTCTGTTAAGGTGCTGGAACAGCATTTCAATTAAGGTTGAGATCTGTACTTTGTTTAGGCCATTCCAAAATTCCTTGATTCTTTTATTTTTCAGTCATTCTGATGTAGATTTATTTGTGTGCTTTGGATCATTGTCCTGTTGCGGGACCCAATTTTGACCAAGCTTTAGCTGTTGGACAGATGGCCTCACATTTGCCTCTAGAATACTCTGGTACCAGTATATAGAGAAGTTCATGGTTGACTCAGTGACTGCAAGGCACACAGGTCCTGTGGGCACAAAACAAGCCCAAATCATCACCCCTCCACCACTGTGCTTGACAGGTGTTTCTGCTGAAATTCTGTTTGTTTTTCACCAAACATGGTGCTGGGCATCCACTTTGGTCTTATCTGTAGGATATTGTTCCAGAAGCCTTTTGCTTTGTTCAGATGCAGTTTTGTGAACCACGGTAGTGCTTCTCCGGTCTTTTTTGTACAGAAGAGGGTTTCTCCTGACAACCCTTTTGAACAAATCGTACTGTTCAGTGTTTGTCTAATTATGCTGTCTTGGACTTTAACATTTACCATGCTCAGTTAGGCCTGTAGGGTCTGATAAATAGCTCTTGGGTGTATTTCTCTGAGAATTGCTCAGTCTGAGTTTGAATGCTTTCCGCTTGTAAATAATCTTTCTTACTGTAGAACGGTAAACTCCAAATCATTTGGAAGTGGTCTTTATCGCTTGGCATTATGTTAACACATATCTGAATTCTCCAGACCAGCAAACTGCCAAAGCCTTTGCTTTTACAGAGATCTGCACTCCTACTGGTGATCAATTAATGAAGGGCTGGTTAGCAGCAGCTGGCTACAAGTTATCCTCTTAAATAGTGGGGAAGCATTAAGGAGATACTTAGTATTGCCCACATGTTTTTTTCTTTTTGGCTTAATTTTTGTTAAATAAATAATTACCAATTAAAGAAATGTTATAGGTTGTTGTTCATCTAAGGTTGTATTTGCCTAATACTGAGACCCACTATAATCAGATGATTATTAATATTATTTATTCTAACTTTTGAACTGACTGTACACCCTGCCACCACATACTGTACAATCATGATGTCATCGAAGAAGAAAAAAGGAAAACTGAAGAGTGTTTAGTCCAGTTCCTAACCCTATAGAAAATTATAGTATAGTATGAATAAGATCAGTCGCTGTTGTAAGCTAGTGTGGTGTGCTGCATTTAGGTCATCCCTTAGTGTGATCATTTGCTCAAGCTTGCCTGTGACACAGAAAAATCCTGGGCTCTTTGCCAAAACAGAAAATGAACTAGCGGATGTGCCTCCATGTTTATAGCAACTGTGTCATAGAAACAGTCATGCTTTTCAGCAGATGGAAACTAATCATATCTAATCCCTTTGCTCAAATATGATTAATTTATATAAAGAGTAATCATAGTCTAAATAAGATAGCTGAAGATTTGTTTTTGTCATCATCTATGATTATATTAACTAGAAACCTCAAAGTAACACCCTGATTATTTGGAGCATTCAGCTATCATATCCTGAATATAATTTGCATGTGACACATTATCAGAGTATGGCATAAAAAAGTAAGGGAGGAAAGCACCGGCTGGTAAATAGGCTGACAGGTCAGACATGATTTATCATGAGGTCAGATCTCACAAGAAACTCCTGTTGCCTGGTGACCACAAATACAGGCTCTGACATGTGGACTAATCGTGTAAAAGCCGGTCTGCTCAGGAGTGGTCGTGTGTCCACTGAATGTTTGTCTATGATATTAAATCATTGTAATCGATTGCAATTAGGCAGATAATCTTCTTAATCAAATATCAGAGATGTATTATTACATTTGAATGATATGATAAATAAATGATACATGCCAAATAGTAAAAAAGGGGTTGAGTTTTGTTTTTTGTCTACTGACCAGCTGTGTGAAGCTGTAGATAACAAAACAGAGATGGAGCAGATATCATGTTTGGCGTAATTCAATATTTCACTGAGTGCCACGTCACATTATAGATTTTTTCCCTAGATTTTTACATAAAAGGTTCTGTGTTTCCACAAAACCAATCTGAGTTCCAGGGATCCTGTCGTTATTTAAGACTTTTCCATTTTTATAAAAGAACATTGAGGTCATGTTAATCCTTAATGTCTGGGTGTAATTAGTAAGTCCACTCCTGATTTTTTATCTACATACCATTTTCTATTTTCACTGTTGCTATTGAATAATTCATTGTAGTTAAATTAACATGCTGATTGAGACTTTAATGTAACAGCACTATACATGAACGTCTCACTTTTCTGTATAACAAAGCAACTTTATTGTGATGACTTGTTTATCCTTCTCTGTAGCATGGATCTGTCATTAGCACACAGCCTGGCCAGCATGTGCCAGCATAGGGGTGGTGAGAGAAAGAGAGCGACACCTCTGAGAGGCACTGAGGTCTAAATGCCATGACATGTGACTCCAAACATAGGCTGGGGGGTTAGGGGACAGCGTGGGTGGCACCGAAGGTCTGCTTTCAAAAAAAGAAATAAGAAAAGGAGTTGCCCCAGCAACCCTTCTAAACAAACTTCAACAAGGAATGTGATTTCATATCAGCTATTATAAGTAGATAAACGCCACAAGCATGAACCACGGGGAAGTCCGCATTAAACAGGGAACAATACTCAACTTTATATTTTTCAGCGAATATTCAGTTCAGTAATTATTTATTAATAAAATATTTTTGGGTATTGTACTTTTCAGTGTTGTTTTACTTATTAGGGTAGTAGCCATGTACTGGACAAGCAATGTCTACATGTAGACAGTGGGTGGCACTGTGTCCTCGGATTTTCTTGTGAAGTTTTTTAAGTAGATGAACCTTACAAACATTGAAACAATTTCGAAACAAAGCAAGTTATGGGAATTATGTTATGTGATTTAACATACTTTATAGATCATTGAAAAAACTTATTATTGTATAGGGTGTTCGATAATGGAGAGGCTTTATGATTAATATGGTTAGTCAAGAATGAAATTTTAATATTACCCCTGAATATTTTGATTTAGTTAGATAAAAGCTGTCTCAGCCCTCGGTAGTGTGTGTGTGTGTCTGTGTGTGCGCGCGAGAATGAGTGGCCACCAGTGGGAAATTTGCACAGCGCTCCCCAGCTGTTATCCACAGTGCTGTGCAGCACATTAAAACGAAACACTGTAAGTGGAAGGGGTCACAGTTATACTGTAGTTATTATAAGGTGCATGAAATAATATTAAGTTTTGAAAATAAAGTAAAGTAAAAGTAAGAATTGTTAAAAGAAATATTTCATGTTTCCCAAGATGGGATCTATAAACTACCAAAAACCTATAAGGCAAAAGGAGATGGAATGTTTTTGTTGTTTGTTTTAATATATTATGCCATGGTGATCAAGATCAACCATTATCAAAGTTAGTCACAATAGCAACAACCTCAACCTAGTCTGTTAACATAAATATATACAGTAGTTTTAGATACAGCAATGTACCAAATTTGGCAAATATTTAGGTGGTTTTTAAAAT
Organism: Clarias laeviceps; assembly: GCA_030014305.1. Lineage (NCBI taxonomy): Eukaryota > Metazoa > Chordata > Actinopteri > Siluriformes > Clariidae > Clarias > Clarias laeviceps. The sequence goes on along the minus strand of JAQMYJ010000036.1, from coordinate 22,672,696 downwards.
ACTTAGAAATGAAAATATACATTTACTTTATGTTTTTATTTTTATGTCTGTCTAAGCAGACAAAAACATAACTTACCACAAATTGTTTACTTCCTGGGAAGTCCAGTAGTTATTGGCACGAACCCTTAACTAATGGGAAAAAACAGCTGACAAAACACAGGGCTGCTAAAGATGGAAAAACAACTTAACCAGCTGGTACATGCTGTTTGTTGGAAAGGGTATGTAAGTTACCACTACTGTAAATCTGCAGAAAGGTGTTTAAAAAATAAAGCAAGTCACTTGCTGGAAAATGAATTTAAACACATTATTTAATTAACAATACAATCTGGTCTATTGAGCAAATCATTTTGGCCAATCTACTGTAGTCTGACCCAACTTCATAACGTTTCATTAAGTGGAGGTAAGAAATGCACAGTAGATGCCATGGAAAACGGTATTTAAAAAAAGGGCAGAATATAAAGTCAATGGCAATCTTGTTAAACTTAAGCAATTAAATACAAACACGCACATAAATGAAATAGAAATACGTATATTATTGATCAGCATATCAATATATAAAAGCTACCTACGGCTATAATCCTATCTTAAAAACTTCAACAGTGTACTGGTTAGTGCATCAGACATAAAAAACTGCAACCTCTCTCTCAACCTGCATACAACTACGCAACTAATGCGTCATTAAGGTGTGCTTTGGGAGGTCTCTTTTTGGAAACTCAAAGCACCCATATGAGTGTCCATGAGAGACTGTACGGAAGACCTCAATGCCCATCCCTTGTCCCTCTTCCGGGTCCGTTGATGACGTCACGACGGGTTCCCGCCACAGCGACAGGGGGGGTGGGAGACGGCCTGGCGCTCGACTCCCGATCCTGGTCTCAATCCGCGCTGCACATTCCAAGCTTTCTCCATCATCTCCGTGCGTGTATGTGTGTAAGAGTGTGTTTTATTGCCTAACCAAATCACGCTCGATTTGGCATTAACCTGACTGGTTCGTGAGCTGTATCAACTGCTCCAGCGACCACTGGACCAAAATGCGGAATTAAACCGGAGATCTCCAAACTGCGCTCTGGTGGACCGTTTTGCGACGATGCGTCCGCGGTTATGGAGAGCCCTGTTGGGAATGACCGTGCTCTACCAGTTTGTCACCGCAGGCAAATACGGTGAGTAGCTATCTGCAGCCAAGGCAAGAAGGGGAGTGGGCTTTAAGGGGAAAATAGGCAACGAGACTCGTTTGAGCTGATCCGCGACTGCAAAGATGAGCAGAGCTAAGGAGACGTTTGGTTGTAGGTGTGCTTCTAAACAAAATGTAGGCAGGTAGTGCAAGTAGGTTATATGCAGGCGACAATCCTTCAAAAACAGCCATAATAACATGAAGCTGTTTATTCTGGGGTGGAGCAGAAACAGGAGAGTGTTTACGAGGACGCGCCTGAGCGAGGATGCGCGGTCTCTTCTGATACGCTTCACATCGCCCTCGTTACATCAAACCTGACGTCTGTTTATCCAGATCACGAACCCTGACGTTGTCGTAGTCATAAAGTCGTTGGTCATTTCCGTCATTTCCGTGCACCTTACGGAGCAACTGGTGGAAAACTCAGCGCTGCTTCGAGCTCGAGGCTTTCAGCACCACGGACAGCGCTCTCATTGCAGTCCGCTCTTCCTCTCTCAGGCTGTTCCTCTCGCTGTTGTGTCCATAAGGATCCCAACACACTTGATCACTCTGGTGTGAGGAGAACACAGAGTCCAGGAACCTTTCTTTTTTAATCCTCCTCTTGTGCATCATACTGTAAACTGCCTGGTAGATTCATGCCAACATTTCAGTGTCAATTAAAATAAATCATGCTTTGGTTTGAATTTGCTTGCATAATCCTTATTTGCCGCTGCATCCTGTTATTGTGTGCTAACAGAGCATTTTTGTGAATTTGTTCCCTTTTCCACAGCTAATAAATACCTATCCAGTATATGGTTGCTTTATTTTACAGTTTGCAGTATGCGTAGTAAATCGACTGTAGGAATAAAATCTAAATACCACATATTTTATTTTTCTCACCACGTGAGATTGCTATACTTGTTTTTCCCTTTTTTCTGTCCCTGTTTTTTTCCCCTCTACTGTGTTCCCTGTGCAGTAATGACTCACTGAGTACATGAAGACCCATCGCACCCTATTTCTCATGTCTCCACCATCACAGGTCCACTGATACATGTGGATCAGTAATTTGGGCTGAATTCCTGTTGATGAATCTGATGTGTGCTTTTTTTGCATAAGTTGCATTTTATTATTATTATTATTATTATTATTATTATTATTATTATTATTAGGTTTTTTGATGAATAAGTTGTGTATGACAGAGACCAGCCATAAAACTGCAGACAATGCATCCAGTGTGAGTGGGAAGCTGTCACTGCCATATTCAGACATGAGATAACAGCCTTACTCTCTCTGTCTTCCTCTCTCTTCCCTTCTCAATTTCCTTCTGAATCACTCATTTGGTTGCACAGCTCAGATCACCACCTGTTAGCAAGTGCGGGGATGTGAGATTGGCAAGCTTTATCTCATCCCATTAATATTTGCCATGATTAATTCAAATGGGATACGTGCAATGGGGCTGGTGAGAAATAGCTGCCACATTTGTCCATTCGCTATGCTGGAGAAGTGATGATGTACCAGCAGTGTTAAAACCTTTAATACTAAGGGGAAACTATGTGGTTTTATAGTTTATTGAAGGAAGAGCTCATGTTTTAACAACTGGCAATGCATAAAAAACATACACAAATATACAATATATTGGATGGATTTGGAACGATGATATATAGTGTTTATAGTTTAAACATATTTTGCTGCTATCCAACTGCTGCCTTTTTTTCATTTCCAATCAGGCCACTACAGGTTTTCCTTCTACCCTGTGGTATCACTGCAGCTTTTTATCTGTGTTTGTTGAAGCTCCATGCACTTGTTAGGAGCGTTGTTAGCCATTTCAGGTTATTTACACACACACACACACACACGCACACACATACGCACACACATTGAGACAGAAGAGTGGTCAGTAGCTGACTGGTCACTGAGCAGTCTCTGTGTTTGATCAGCTGTGTCCTGTACACACATTAAGGCTCTGGCCCAGTGAGTGTCCACAGAGATCCAGGTCATCAGCTGTTTTTCTGGAGCACTGTGTGTCTAAATGCTGATCTGTATTAGAGCATTATGTGTTTTTGTTGTTGTTGAGAGGCCAAGGCTGCAGACTGACTGTGACAGATTCAGAGACATAGCAAGACAGGAAGAGACCGATTTGAGCTGGGGCTGTTTACAGTTCACTGATGCAGAGCTGCATGTAGGAGTAGGGGAGAGGTCAGATCACATCAGAGTCCAGCGACAAACTAAATACACATACGCATACATATATATGTACACCATACATAAAGTGACATCCAAACCTCTGAGAGCACATTGAAAATATGTTTTATTTTCATTCAAAGTGGGAAAAAATTGCAGATTAAAAAATTTCTAGGAGAACACTATGACAGATTAGATCTAAAATTCATCATAAGCTTTTGCAGTACGTGCCTGCTCGAGTGCACACTGTCGTTAAAGCAAAAATGGGATGTACCAAATACTAATAAACTCTGAAATCCATTTCTGTATTTCAAAGATTCTACTTTCCTCTCCGGTTGTTGTCAGTAATACCATTTGTAATGAAAATAGTTGTTTAAAATTTTAAATGAATGCAAAACAAAAGTATTTTTACTAGTACAGTCAGACTTCTGGATCCCACTGTACATACTAGTAGATTATTTTTCAGTTCGTGTTTCTTTTTCATTTACTTATGGTACTCAAAAATATAGTAATGAAATATTATCAATATAAATACAATTCTTTTCCCTGCATCAATTTGTTTAGTAGTTAGCACTGTGGCCTCGAACCTCTAGGGTTGAGGGATTGATTATCTGTTTGTTTGGAGTTTACATGTTCTTCCTGTGCTTCGTGGGTTTCCTACATGTACTCCAGTTTTCATACGACATGCAGATTAGGCTCATTTGCACACGTCTGCTTCACATTCACACAGTCTCTCAGAGTGGATGTTTTTCACTTATGTCACTTCCCAAGTTCTGTCCCATGAAAGTTCCTAATAACCTTTATTTTAAGGCTTAAAACTATAGGAGCATGATTTAGTAAATATAGTCATATTTGAACAATATGCAGTTACAGAAGTGAAATATAATATAAATATTGACCAAACAATGGGAATTGCACTTATGTTAAGTAGATTTATGTGGTTATTATTATTATTATTATTATAATTTTTTACTACTTTATATGTTACTATACATTCTATCCATCCATCTAGGAACCTCTGTAGTCCAACTAGGGACCGTGGAGGCCAATGGTGATGTATTTATTCCTATTTGTACGAAGCCTCCGAGTGGCGCAGTGGTAAAGTGCTCGCCCTATCATCCGGAGATCGCTGGATTGCTGTAAGCTCTCACAGCCGGAGGCCTAGAGAGAGCTGATTGGCCGAGCTCTCTCCGAGGGGAGGGATGAGAGATACTCGTTACACATTAATCACGGCTCTACAAGCCAATCTGGGGCGTCTGTGAGCTCACGTAAGCGGAAGGAGCGGATAGCGCTGTCCTCCGAGTGTGTTACTCCGCCCCCAACGGTACGTGAGCGAGCAGTTCGAAACGATGGTCGGTGACATCACGTGGGTCGGAGAAAACAAGTGATAGTCTGCGTCCCTCCCGACTGAATGGTAGTAGAAGCTTAATGTGGGAGCCCCCTAGTGACTTGGAGGAATAGGACACCACTAAATTAGGGAGACAAATCGGGTAATAAAAAAAAAAGTTAAATTTATTCCTATTTGTACGACCATGATATGATCTCCGGTCAACATTCACATTCACATACTACGGGCAATTTAGAAATGGCAATTATCCTAATCTGCATTTTTTTTGTACTGTGGAAGGAACCCTGAGAACCTGGAGGAAACCCACCAAGCATGGGGAGAATATGCAAACTCCATGCACATAGAGTTGAACTCAGGACCTGGTGTTTGCTAGGTGACAGTGCTGCATAGTTTGCTACTGTAGGTGACAGTGCTAACCACTAAGCCACTGTGTCTGTACTATACCTTAGATGTTCTAATAGTTATCTCTTTCCAACTTCTTTCTCTCTCTCTCTCTCCTTCTTTACTCTCAGGCTGTCTGTTTGAGAAGAGGCTGTGCTCCAGAGAGCAGTTCTGCTCTGATGGTGAGTATATCAGAAAACTTTCTATTGGTTGAACATAGTACACAGCTGCAAACTGACTTAAAGATGTATTAACTTCTGTTATATCTAGCTCCTTCACAGATACATCCTCACACACACACACACACACACACACACACACACTTTCATACACATTCACACACAGACACACTAATGCAGATCTGCGATACACCCACGACAATACACATGGCTGAATAATGGGTTACACTGTCAGACCTATCAGTGGAGTTTCACTCTGCTTATTCTATGTCTGTCTGAATGTGTGTGTGTGTGTGTGAGACGGAGATAAAGAAAGTGTGTGTCTGTGCATATTTTAAAGAAATGGGTGTGATATGTGTGCCTGTAGTGATGATGTCCGAAGGATCATTAGTGGATTTGGTGTTCTGCAGATGATCTTAATTATTGTTATATAATTAGAATAATTTAATTTTAAATAAATTACATCATTTTGTTTTTGGGTGTAGTCACCATGTTATAAGACTGACTGGCTGCATTGTTGCTTATATTAGCTACCTGCAATTTTTTTTATAATAAACAAATAATAAAAAGAAAGAGAAAAGTTTAGCAATACTGTACTGTATATCTTGCACTAATATTAATAAAACCTAAATATCAAAAATTACTGTATGTACATTAATGCATCATAAATCTATCAGCTATTATGATATTTTTATTCCAGTAGTTTTGCCACACTACACAGCCCATCCTCATATTTCCCTGACTCCTAGCTGCTACATTCTACTGCAGCGAGTGAATCACAGTTCGCCTCCTGCCTTTCACCCGTTCCTCTTTTTCTGTTTGTCTGTCTGTTTCCCCGTTCTGTCTTTTCCTCTATCTCATCTTTTTTCTCCAACCTTCTCTACAACCCCTCCTCTTAAAACCCCCCATCCTCCCCCCTACTGCTCTTCATCTCCATGGCAACCCTGACATCATCAAGCCCATTGCAACTCAGCGCACGCCTCCACAATCACTGATGAGTCACTACCCTTTGCTTACGCACTGGCTCTCCTTTTCTGCTCTCAGAAAAATCATACACACACAAACACACACACACTCTTTCTAACACTTACACAAAACTGCTGTTGTGCAATCATATTTAAAACTTGATCTTGAAACTACAGCAAGTGGACTTAGGCGCTAAGTGGACTAAGTAAACAGGCAAAATGGTCAAGGGTTTCTAAAACAGTATGTGAGCTGTGCGTGTACATGGCTACATTAGGTCCTGCATGTGGGTGATCTATTCTCTATACCCGAAGAGCAGATTCTTACAGATCTCCACACATACACACACACACACACAAAATATTTTATGATATGAATGTGTGTGTGTGTGTGTATATCCAAAAGTTAATCCCATCATTTCATCAATATGCAGAAAAAAAAGACACACGTACATATACAGTACATACAAACACAGTACAAACACAGCGTGAGTGTGTGTGTGTGTGTGAGTGTGAGAGAGAGAGAGAGAGAGCAGGTGCTCTAGTCATACTTATATTACGTATGCGCAGAGGACCTGGGTCTGAACACACACACAGAGTCACACCCCAAGCAGACAAGCGGCACCCCAGAGCACCGTGTGCTTTTTTTTAATTAGGGCTTTCCGTTGGTTCCCTCTGTCTCTCATCCTTTCACATATCTCATTTTTCTTTAACTTTTCTGCTCTTTTTCTTTTAGTAAAGCTCACAGTGCTAACACAGATTTGACATAAAAACCTTGCAACTCTGTGTATTTTTCTAAATCGCTCTCCCTCCATTATGCTCTCCATTAAACATTTAATAGCTGTGGGAGCTGAAATCTCCACTCTAAACTCTAAGCACCAAAGAATTTTAGGATAATTAGGTAAAACAGTAGGGTAACATTTTTGTAGTTGTTGTTGTAATTGTTGTTACGATGTCTCTGTTATAATAGCAAACAAAAAGATACATAAATCAATATTAATTCAATATTTTTCCGATAAAGAAGATAAAACAAATGGTTAAGACATTCTCAGATATGTGAGCGTTCTGTGGTGTATAAAACCTTCTGAACATATAATTTTATAATATATTCTTCCTTTGATTTTCCTCAGCAGTGTGTCAATTCCCTGAAAAAACTCAAACTTTTATATTTAGACGTTTTTGTCTGTAGTGGTAACGAATCATTACTTAAACAGCTGCCCCCTGTCTGATAGCAGCTCATATTTCCACTAGTAAGTGATCCATCTCCCCCTATATAGGGCTTCTCTCTCGATAGCCTCCGCCTTATAAATAGCAGTGAGTCATGTCAGCTCGGACAGAGGAACATGACTGAGTTCAGACTGAGAGCTTGCCCGCTCTGCCAGGGGCTTTTTATACATGTTTTAGTCAGGGATGAGTCAGAGAAAAAGTGAGAGTGAGAGAGTGAGAGAGAGAGAGAGAGAGAGAGAGAGAGTGTCTGTGTGTCCATACTAAGGCTAATGTGTGGATCCAAGAAATTGCGTATGCATAAATTATATGTATTATGTTTAATGAGTTTTATTTATTCTACTAAGAAAAAATATATTTTATTTTTCTCTATTTAATATTTTTTCTTCTTTGTGTCATGATATCATCTGTTATTTGTTTATTAAAAGAATACTCCAGTGTCTTTTTCAGCCTAATCTTTGTCTACAGCATCTGTAGCATATGGCTGATTACCAAGAACAAAAAATATTCAACACATTTCCCTGTAATGATGGAAAAACCTTGTTTATTTCAAACTCACTTTCATTGGAAGCTGTAAGAGCAATGTTTAACCCTTTATAGGATATTCTATGAAATATTTAGAAATTCCAAGTGTAAAGATTTCAAGATAATTTCCAAAGGTTGTTCTTTTAGTTTTGATTTTTGTTTATTGTTATCATTTTTATGCTGCAAATAAAAGTCCTTGAAGTTTAAGTTCTAGTTCTATTGCTCTTTGCTCATTTAGGGCTATTATATAATAAAAATAATTTCCTAAAAACCAAAAAAAAATAAAAAGATTTTTTTTGTTGTTGTAGAAAATACTTATTTTCTACAAATATGATTTTTTTTCTTGAGGAGCCGTTACTGGTTTAACACATGCATGTTCATGTATACATGTATAGTAGATGTATTTTTGTAGCAAGATTTTATAATTTATTTTCTACCTAGACAATGTTTGGCTTTAAAAGGGAAGAATTTGTTGTGTAATTGTGACCCTGTATAATTTTACATTTTACACACTAATTTTAACTTGTCATAACAGCAGCTTAAGTAATAACTTAAGTAATAGAGCATTGCTGGATAGTAGCTAAAGTGATAGAACATTGCTGGATAATATAATCACATGACAGAAAATATTTTTTTTGTCTCCTGGTTGTAGGGAAAATGTTATGTTGTTTCATGTCAAAGCCAAAAAATAGAAATAATTAATTCTTCATGGATTTACTCTCATAAACAGGTTTTAAGGTAAACTTGAGTTTGAGTGTTTTTTTAGATTATTATTGCTAATTGTGTAATTCATATGCTACAGAGTCTGTAAATAAAGATTAAATGTAATAATACTGGAGTATTTTTTTGTTATGTCTTTAGTTCGTTGATGTAGAAGAGGAACTATTTATAAATATTTAACAAAGTCCTTTTTCCAAGATAAAACAATGACTTTCAGTCTTGCTGTATATATATATGTACTGTACATGCATGCATATTGTGTGTTACAGACAAGTTGTTCGGTCAGTGTCGGAGATCCAGGCATGAAGAAATTCGGTATCAAGTCTCTGTTCCTGTACTGCAGAGGCTGCAGGAAGTGCTCAAGCAGCTGATGATGCAAGGTGCACACATCCACAGCGGACTCGCATGTTATTACTCATAACCCACGCACAGAGTTCTTTCAAAGTCGAATATGTTTTAAAGTGTCGATATACCCCCACGCAAAAGTGACTCATATTTTCTTATATATTTATAATTCCCATGTAACCCATACATGAGTCAGAATATTTGCTCCCAAATTGCTATCAATGTTCGAAGTGTCATTTTCAATCGATCTATAAAAGATCAACACAACAGACTAACTATTGTCTGACACGTTTCCTGTTGTGTTTTGTGCATTTGTATATGCGGGTGTGGACAGGATTCTCCTGGCAGGATGATATCACTCAGCACATCATAGCTAAGGAGCTGAGCCGGATTCCTCATGCTCGAGTGCAGACCTCTCAGCCAGCGCAGTGAGTCATGAACACTGGCATTCATCTTTTGTGTGTGCATGTGTGTGTGTGTGTGTATATGTGTGTTGATAGCCCAAACTGTTAACTAGACTTCCTTCAGAAATACTATTCTATTTTTTTTTTTACTTCATTCGATCATGTTATTTTTGTTTGTTGTGTTGTCAGAAAAGGTATAAATGTTGGACTTTTCATAATTGGACTCATGTAGTTATTACAATATTTATTAATGAATATATTTTGTTCTGTTCACAAAATACAAACAAAATAAATAAACTACTTGACAAATTTGAACCCTAACCCTAACCTGACCTCTACACTTTTCCTGTGAACTTGCATGAAAGTAAAAATGAACTGCTAGTGTGAATTTATTGGTGCAATCCCAGTCCCAATGCTCAACTCTAGCCCAGGTTCTCAAACTATGAACCTTTTTGGTAAGGTTAAAAACAATCATATTCATATCTGACCATTTTGATTCATACACATTCACATTCCATACAAACTTAAATAATTATTTTGATTGTGTAAAGCTGCTTTGCGACAATGACAATTGTTAAAAGCGCTACACAAATAAAATTGAATTGAATTGAATATCTGCATTACTATATCTCTTTAGAGCACTTTATTTGTTCATTGTGACTAATGTATTCATATTTAACACACATAACACACACAATGCATATTGTACCACTACGGACACTGTTATTCCATCAACATTTGATGTTTTATTTTTTAATGTAATTATCTGTTTATGTGTCTCCTGTTCAGGTCTACACAGGCTGCTTCTAAAAAGACCTATCTGAGCTCTAAGTCTGAACCCAGCGTTGCCCAGAATTATTTGGATTATATGATTTTAGATCCTCGGCAGTCCTCGTCACTCCGCATGCAAGCTTTACCATTAGATCCGTACACATATCTACAGGTAGAGCTATTGATGTGTGTGATGTGTGTGTGTGTGTGTGTGTGTGTGTGTGTGCATATTAATACATGGAAGAAAGGTTAGAAAATATGCATGTGTGTATATTTTGGCATGAATTTCTTGATTGAGATTCATTTACATTTGCAACCTGCATTATTATAATTTAGTTTAGTAATATACTCTTTATTCTCACATAAGGTTCAATTCCTGATCACAGCACATTAGACTAAGCATCTGTGATTGTTCTCTAACAGGATGACATGTCACACTCACTGCACCCTCATGCTGGCGTAGGCTACCAGCGTCCCCCGTCTCGCTCCGGCTCACAGCAGCACCAGCGAGACCGAGACAGGCAGCTTTTAGAGGAAGCTGTGTCGCTCTACCTCTCCTCTGCACAGCCTTCTTTCCACCATCAGGGGGCAGCAGGCCTCCCCGCTGCCCCTTATTACGAGGATTTGGACTTCCCACTGGATTATGGGGAGGACTACACCCTGCCGGAGCGACCCAGCTCACGCCAGCGGACCAACAAAAAGGTTCTGCAGGACTACAGCTCTCTGCCAGGGCTGGATGGTGAGTGCCGATGTGTGCCAGCGATAGGGGCGAAAACGAGACTACTGCTGTCTTTTGTTTTCTAATTTGATTATATGTATTTCTGAATGGGTCTGCATCATAGGAGGAACGCCCCTCAAAATAGCTTTACCCTGTCTCTTTTATTTGGAGTGGTTTTCCTTTTATTATTATTTTCTATAATTTTATATAGAATGCATAAAAAGAATCGGATGCAATTTTTGGGAGGTTCAAAGCCGTAGATCTTAAAATTTGCAGCGGTAATTCAGTTATGCAATTTTAGGGTGTGTGTATATTTTTGTTTATAATGTTCTAGCTGTGTATGTCTATTTGTTTGTGTGTGTATGCATTGTAGATGAGACAGTAGTGCAGCTGTCCTCAATGTTGGAGAGATCTGGGGTGGATCCACGAGAACTGAGCCCTCAACAGTTAACCAAACTCGCCCAACTGTTCAAGCTCCTGCAGATAGAGGACCCTGAGAACACAGGTACAAGGCAAAGCATCCATACGCTCACTTACACCGCAACACAACGATGCTGTATTTCAATTCCCATCATGTGTAATTTTAAAACAAATCTTAATTTTTTTATGCAAATCATTTAATGTTTGCTTTGTAACAAACTGCACTGTTGTACTTTCTATGAGAAGGTAATGAACATGATTGTTTTGTTCAGATTTTTTCTCATCTTCTCATTTTCAGATAAACGTCCAGGAACAGTCGCGGTGAAAGAAGTATGTCCTGTTAATATAATACTGTATATTGGCACAAATATATGCTTCTTAAATAGTTCTGTGATTTTTCGTTATTGAAAGCTAAATGATACTGTAAAAAAATTTAATGCATGAAATATCTATTAATTGATTCATAGAGCACTCATCCTCTGAAATTGTTAAGTGTGTGATCAAAGTGAGATTTATTTATTTGTTTATTTATTCAGCTCTTTAAAATAATTTTGTGTTTTAATTTTTGTCTTTAGGGAACAAGTAATCATTGGCCTTATGGGTCGTGTGTGCTTCCATAGCAACAAGTGGATGTAAAAATAATAAGATTATGGCTAATATCTGTAAAAGGCTAAAGCAGATTAAACATAATTCCAATGGTATTAAGTTGGTCTTTGATGCTGCTGTTTTTCTCTTTCAAAAGTCCACATTTCTAAGTACTATTAGTGTGCAAATATTTTTTATAAACCATAAATTCCCATATTATTCAAACAATAAGTTCCCATCCTATATTTCTCCACAAATATATTAATAATTTCACATCATTATCAGTTTAGCATTATTTTTTGATATGGTGGTTCTGTACTGTTCTAAGAAGTAAAATATGTACTTTTGTGTTTTCTTATGTCAGACGATCGTAGAGGGCAGTGACAGGGTGTCACAGAAAGGTGCCAGACCAGTGTCTCCTGTAGTGACCCAGCCCACCACCCCGGGGCTCCAGCTAGCCTCGACACCATCCCCTTCTTCCCCGGCTATCATCACTGTGGCGCAGGGTCCTGGGGTGGCTACACACGAGCCAGAGAAGGAAGCTGAGCTGGAAAAGGAGAAAACTCAACCAAGTCCTAAACCAGGAGCCAAGGATGGCTTGAATGTCCGAGAGGAATACGGTTACATAGTCACAAATCAGAGGTACTTGATCATTCAAACTAATATTATTTATTATTATGGTGATCTTTTTACATATCACAGCCCTTTTTTTTCATAAGGCAGGTCTCAATAAATTGCAGAAGGTTGACCAATGACGTATGAATACTGATACTTATCAACACGCACTATTATAGTGTGACTGAAAGATTGTCAAGATGTATTTGTTAATATTTGTTAAGGAAATGTATTTCACTGACAGTAAAGGAGACCGAAAACATGATTTGATCAGTGTCATTGAAGAAGATTAATGATTCATTCACTGTTTAGCTATACAACAGTTTCCAAAGTGTACTGAGAATGTTCTGTGTGTGTGTGTGTTATCCTCAGTCCTCTTAGCCTGTATGATGGTGTAAAGCTATTAGAAACGCTGGCAGAAAGGATTCATCTCACAACAAGCAGCTTTATCAACATCAGGTAAAACGAACATGAATGTAATCATGTGTGTGTGTGTGTGTGTGTGTGTGAGTGAATGTGAACACATGAGTCACAAAAGAAGGACACTGAGAATGACAAGGGAAGACAAAGTGTAGTACATTAAGTGTAATTTCGGCTGCACAGAGCACATACATCACCGCCCGTGTGTGTGTGTGTGTGTGTGTGTGTGTGTGTGTGCAGCGTGGTGGGGCCTGCACTTACGTTCAGGATCAGACAGAACTCTCTGAACCTCAGCGCAGAGGACGTGGCCAATAAAGCCGGTGAGTGACGGGCTCTCACACTCCTGCTCACCTCACATTTGGGTTCCAGTCTGCGAGCAATTTAACATAAGTTGTACACAGAGCATCACACACACTCCAGATCTAATTCTTTCAAACTTCAGCTTCTTCACTTCAAAGAGCATTAGATGTACTTTGATAAAGTCTTTTTTTTTTTGTCAAATGTGTAAAATCATATCTCAGGTTATGTTTATTAATAATCTATTCGACATTATGACTAAGTATTTTACATTTATTATATATATAAGAGCGAGTGAACATTTTGCTTCTGTTTGCTCTCTAGTGGCTGAGAAGAATTTCTTGGAGGGAGAGACGGGACTAAAGATCATTCAGACGGGGGTGGGAGAGGTGAGTGCACTTACTTGTTACTGTATTTATTTTTTATTATTCTCTGTCTGTGTCTGTCCTGAGTGAGATGATGCACTCAAACATCCTGACTGGAGCATGGATTGGAAGTCTTGTTAATTGCTTTGCATGATAGGCCTCTGTTTTTTTGGTACATGTGTATTGCTTGGTCATGCTCGAGCTGTTCGCCTCAGTAGAGTTCAAACAGATGAAATTAGCTTATGCTTTTTTAATTTTAGGTTGCAAATGGTATATTGTAAAATGATTTACTCTATGCTTTTTAGACTCACAGTTCATTAACAGTTCCTGCTCTTGTCTTTACTGTATCCGTCTCCCGCCTAAAATCCTTTTTTTCTCCCCCTGCTGCTCCTCACTTTTCTCTCTCTCTCTCTCTCTCTCTCTCTCGCTCACTCTCCTTTTCTTTCCCTGCTATTCTCCACTCTGCCATTCTTTTCGTCCCTTCTCTTTTTGTTACCTCTGCCGCTGACCCCTCCTCTAAGCCTCCCCCTCGCTCTCCTTCAGCCCCCCCCCCCCACTCTTTCTCTCGTGGCCTTTGTGCTTGCCCGTGCATATTCAAGCGTTTGTCCCTCTCCATCGCTTTCACTCTCTTTTCACTGTGTACAGCTGTTGTAGACCCTTCAATGCAGTCGAAGGTCTTTTGTTGCATCCGGCTGCTCATATTTTTAATTATTCGACATTGTTCAGTCGGGGGCTATGACTCTCTCTTTGCTTTGAGATGTGTAATGTATGAATGATGTGTGTATGACTCTGTGTGTGTGTGTGTGTGTGTGTGTGTGTGTGTGTGTGTGTGTGCGTGAATGTGGGTCCTTCTTTTGTGCCCTATCTTTCGTTTTTCTCTCTCTCTCTCTCTCTCTCTCTCTTTCTCGTTCTCTTTCCCTCTGCTTCGGTAATGAGACCTGGTTGCACCTGCTTCTTTTTTGTCTCTCCATTATTAGGACCAAATCCTCTTCTGCACCTCCCCACCATCACCATCACCCTCTCTCTCTCTCTTTCTCTCTTTCTGTGTGTCTCTCTTTCTCTCTTTCTCTCTCTCTCTCTGACTCTCCTTCATTACTGAATTGAATTAATCTACATGGTTTGTTGTTCTGCTGAGCTGTACCCCCTGCAACCCTTACTGAGATTATCCAGCAATCTTGTTAATTGTGCTGTCTGCTAAGCACAACCTGCAACACATACACTCACACACTCACTCACACCCAACCACCCACGCACTCACACAAGAGGGGAGTGCATGTTCTTTGTGCTAGCACTAAAATTCACAGGACCCTTAACATTTTATTTCAACTGAAGGCCTGTGTGTGATGTATTTGTTCACTGCTGTATTGAAAATGGTCACTGTTTCAAATCGAGAACGCCCCATTGAATTCTCTGCTTCATCTCATCTGCTATTATTTAGGGCTGGTACAGATGTGCAGATCAGAGTTTGTTAGATAAATTCATCTTTTTTTCCCATACCTAAGACCATGAGAATTTCTGTATACTCCAGTAGTTTTATCCCCCTCCCATGCCAACACCCGACGTCCTTTTTTTTGAGCCTGTTCAGTCGGGGGCATCAGTGTGTCGTCCCCCTCTGGCCCATCAGTAACACGTGGAGCGGTTTCCATGGCAACACCGTTTGATGTGACATAAGTGGTGGAGGGTGAATGAAGGTGGGAGGTTACAAGGCCTTCAGCTTCATATGGGATGGACACAGCTCAGGGACGCATGTATGCTTCCCTCCTTTTTTTTTTTTCATCCCACTGATTCCCCCCTTTCTCTGCTATTCGTCCCGCGCGCACAGTCCCTCATCGTCTTTAAAGCTTACACACAAGGACAAGTCTCTTCGTGTATAACTTCTCCACTCTGTGACCTTTGACTCCATGCCGGCTTGTGAATGTAAGCTGCAGCGCTGTGTTCAGGATGCAGAAGAAGCGTCGTCCCTCCTCGCGTTTTTCTCAGTCGAGCTTTATGCTGGCTTGCTGCAGAAAGGCTCTAACAAACTCTAACACACTCATAAGTGTGTGTTCACAACGAGTATCCTCCACCACTGTGGATTCAGGCTCAGGTAGGCCCTATGTAGAGTCTTAATTAAATTAAGAATATAGGGTTTGTATGTACTAGTTTATTTCATAGTACTGTGATTGTTATAATCCTTTTTTATGTTTTTGATTTCTTTAGTTGTTCTGTAAATTTTTTTACCTATTATCACAATAATCTGCTCTTGGTGTAAATTGTATCACTCTGATGTACTGAAGAAATGCTTTGAGTTTCATATATAAAAGAAAGGAAATTATTAATGTGATGAAAAACTGTAATTAAGCAGTGAATTATTCCTACCTGACAAGTATTGTTGCTTTTTGTATTAATTATTTTATTATATGAACAGCACAAATTGGGAATTCAGGCTCAGATTTTTTTAAACAGAGCCTCTGTGGGAATGCTTAATTGTTAAAGTGTAATGTAAAGAGCTTAGACCTGGTCTTAGATTTAAGTCATAAATTATTAAGAAGCACAAACTCCACTCCTCCTTTACTCTGATTTATACCACTAATTAGAGGCTGAACCACACCTTTATGAACTGTTGATTAATGACTTGTATATATTTGTGTGTATTTTAGTGTATGGTCTGTTCGTATAGTCTGTGGGGAAAAGGATTGTCCTTGGATAGTATAACAAAAATTAATATATGTAGATATTTAATATTTAATATATGTAAAATATATTTAATAGTATCTTTTTTTTTTTACAAAATTATATATTTGAAATCAATAACATAAATTTATTATGTATAGCTTTGATACAAGGTTGTAATATGTTTTGAGAGAGCATTACATTTTATTATAGGAAATAAAGCAAAATATAATCTAAATTAAGCCAAATATTATATAAACTGAGTCATCCATATAGCGTCATTCTACAACAAGTCTTTTTATATGCTTATCAACATAATGTGTCAGACACTGGCACGCTTTGTGTGTCTGGCGTGTGGGTGTGTGCGTCCTGTGTATGTGTGTGTTTACCCATTTGAAATGAAACGCTGGTGTTAAGCACTCGTCCTCCATCTCGGACGGTGATGTCAGGTGGATTGGTTGCTGTAGTAACCAGACAGAGCAGCCTGCATGAGTGAGATGATGTAATGTGCTCGTAGCTGTTGCAGGTACACCGGAGTTTGCTGGATTTTTTTTTTTTTTGTGGCTTTCATTTAAGAATTAGCACATTGGTTATCATTTGTTATGAACTATTATCCCAGCTTCACTCAGTGTTAGTCGTGTATGGGAGTTGAGATTTGCTCTGTGCATTCGTAATGTGAGTCAGAACATGAACAAGCTGGATAGATAGATAGATAGATAGATAGATAGATAGATAGATAGATAGAAAGAGAGTTATTACATGATTAGGTGTAAAAAAAAAAAATAATCCTAGGTGTACGGGGACATCTTGCATATTTCAGATGTTATGCTCGGTTCCTATTTTGAGAAAAATAACACTTCCTATTTTTTAAAAAACTTTTACTTTGAGTATATAATTTTCAGTAGAGTACTCCTGGTGTAGAGAACGCTGACGACTTTTGACGAGTCATGCCCTGAATGATATTTCAGACAACAACGCCGTATTGGTGAGAGGGTGAAGTAAAGTTTCTCAGATTCAATAATAAACCACTAAGAGTTGAATGCAGGCCCACACTGGATTTCTGCACCACTATGTCTATTGTGATGCAGATAGTGAAGCTCTGTGTGAACGTAACCCCTGCAATCACCCAAAAAAACATACACACCCACCTTCAAACACACACACACACACCCTATATGTGTGCGTGCCCTTTATCTTGTGGAGGTTAAAGGGTACATTTGAGGTCAAGGGGCATTATGGGGGATGGTCATGAGGTCCTGGGATCCTGCTTAATATTCTTGCACCTCTCAAGGAACAGATGTTATGTCATCTTTAACTTTTTAATGTGCATCCATTTGTTTACATCTTTTTGAGAGAGTAAAGTAGGATACGTGAGCAAATGACAGGCCAGCGTGCAACTCTGGCAGAGACAGATTCTCATGTATCATGTTTAATCAGCCGCTAAACACCCTTTTACCCTCCTCTATCTCCTGCCCTCTGTGACTGCGATTTGACTCCTTTCACCCCTCCGTGCCGTTGCTCTCTACTCTCCTTCGTTCCCTCTCTCTGCCTCTTCGCTTCTCTGCCTGGCCCTCTCAGACCCTGGGGGGCCTTTGTGCTCCTGTCCTGAACCAGCTCATTTTTCCTCGCTGGATTCTGAAAGCCTGTCACTCTTCCTTTCGAGGGCCTCTCTGGAGTAGCAGGTGAGGCGCCCCACACCCCGTTCCCTCCTCCCTTCCCCCCTTTCTCCATTGTCCCTCAGTCCAGTTGCGCGCTGCCTACCCCCGCTAACCCCTTTTCCACACCCCATATCCACTCTCCGGAACATTCTTCAGCTCTTTCAAGAGAAAGGGCCGAACTCAGGGAGGGATGAAGGGGGACATAGAACCGGGCTGAGAAACATGTGAGGTATGAGAGGAGAATAAGATGTGTGAAGAGGACTGAGAAAAGAAAAGGGGGCGAATCGGTTGGTGAAGTTTGAGAAATGCTAGAAGGAGGAAAGGAGAGGGTGCCTCAGCGTTTCCGTGGTGAAGCAGAAGGATGTATTCACACTCGTCTCCCATTGCTAAAACAGTGCAGCCCTAAGCCCCGCTGTGTGATGCTCTGCTTTCGGATGGATGCGAGCAGCGTGTCGTTGGTCTGCAGGGAGATCGGTAAAACAGCTGCTTTACACCCTTGAACAGTTTTAGTTTCAATTCAATTTAATTCAGTCAATGATAAGTGTGTTTAATCCATTAGGCTCAGTGATGTAAAATAAACAGATTTAAAAATTTAGACATGATGCAATATTTTCTCTCCAATTTTATCCCATTCATACCGTCAGCATCGGCCTACAGTAGGTGGAGTTGTGACCATTGCAAAAAAATTGTTGGGATTTAAAAGTATGTGTTTCACATCATTCAAATTTAACAGTTAGGTAGAATGGAATTAGGTAGAATGTACAGAGAGTGTAAATGTACAGAGTTCCTATTAAGTGGCCAGAGTTCTGCCAAATGCCTAAATGTAAATGTAAATGTATTATTTGTGCACGATGTTTAATTTCAGATCGATTTTAATTTTTCATTTAAATTGTCCACTACAATGTTGCTTAATATATATAGAAATATATAAAATACAAAATTGTTACATTTATTTCATAGACAGCGGAAAATAAAAGATAAATATCTTTAGAGATTTACAAATAAATATAGAAGAATGATGCGTACTTTTTATATGCTTCAGTAACTGCATACTACTAAAATGAAATTGAGCTGGACATTCAAATGTGTGGTTATCATTTTCTCAATTTTTATTTTTTATATAGAGTTTATTCTCCATTCTTCTTCCACTCACATCTTCCCGCTCTTTTCCTGTCTCTCTCATACTTGCTTTATTTTTCTATTTCTCTCTCTCTCTCTCTCTCTTTCCTCCTGATGGCCGTTGATTACTCGGAGCTTTCTCCTGTTGCCATGGCAGCACCGGGGCCTGTTCTCCCCTGCCGAGGCTCAGAAACGCCATGGCAACATCAACAGGCAGGTTTGGAGGCTCGGGGCCCAAACCGCTTTTCCCTCCCTTTCTCATTTTCTGCCCTTTTCTTCTCATTCTTGTAAAGAAGTAACATAATTAGAGAAAAGCAGAGTGACACTGAGAGTAAATAAGTGAGTGTAAGCGATCTTAGGATGATTAACCCTAGTAGGAGGGGCTTGCTTATTTGTTTACTTGTTAATTATGAAAAAAGAGGAGGGGGCAAGTAATTCTCTCTAATTATTGAGTTGAGGAGGCCTGGCACGTGGCTCTGTGTGTATGTGTGTGTGTGTGTGTGTGTGTGTGTGTTTGTGTGCGCGTGCATTGCTTGAGTAATTAGTCGCTGATGATGGCACTGACATCCAGCTTGTTTACACAAACAAAGAGAGAGACAAAAGAGCCGTAGTGCATGAGTGTGGGGGCGATGCCGTGTTAAGTGTGCCAGAGGGACCACCCAAACACACCCTCTCTCGTGCCCGCTCCTCTCCTGCACTGCTGTCCCAGACATGTTCCACTAGGCCTTTGACTTCCTGGCATGTTCGTGAATAATCGCTTCATTTCAAGTTGAGCGCGAACGGCTGTTGAAACAAATAGTCTTTTCTTCATTCCGTATGTTTCTTCTCAACTGCTACTTCATCGGTTAATCGTGCTCCGCAGATGAATTTAATGTTGACGCTAAAGTTAAAGATGAGTTTAATTGATGATTATTAGCTTCTCAGTGTGCCTTTTGCTCATCCTCTCTCCATCACTGTTTCCCTCTCTCTGTTTCATTCCTGTTTTCCAGAGGAGCGAGGGACGAGGGCTTCCCCAGGCCACACGGATCAACGATGGCTCACGTGGCGTTGTCCTCACCGTGGTGGCCATGGCGTGCGTGTGTGTGGTGGTGTTGGTTGCTTTAGCCATTGCTTGTCTGCGTCATCATGCTCGTCAGCTGGAGTCAGGGAAGCTGGGCCTCGGCCCCGAGGCTGGCACCGAGACCCATTTTGATTACCAGGTGGGAATTTGATGAGAATTGATTGTGTTTATTCGAGAATATGTACGATGTAATTTTGAATATTAAGTGTCACCCTCTGGAGAACGCAGGCATGTGTTTGCTCTTAAGAAAATCCTTAGACGCCTAGTTTATTATTCACATATTCATCTTAAAGCACATTATTCAGTATCTACAATTAATTATTCAGTATCTACAGTGAAATCTGTTAGAAAAGGTGTGAAATTATGTATTAGATGTAAATCTATGTGTATGCACGTGTGTTTGCGCATGTGTTAGGAGCTCTGTCGGCAGCACATGGCAGCCAAGTCGTCTTTCAGCCGTCCAGAGCCGGGCGGACGGAGGGGGACAGATACGTCTCGAGTGAGTAGTGTGTCGTCTCAGTTCAGCGATGGGCCACAACACAGCCCCAGCTCTCACAGCAGTACACCCTCATGGAGCGAAGAGCCCGCCCAGTCCAACATGGACATCTCTACTGGACACATGATACTGGTAAAAACAACTTCAGCTTGTAAACAAAATACAAACGTATTACAATCTGTGTGTACATGCAATTTTAGCATTGTGTTGTATATTTTGTACTGTGCACAATAATTGGTTTCTGCATCAGTAACTGTAAAACGAAATTAGTTTGCATACTGCCATATTGCTGCTGCTCTCACAAAATAAGCATAATTGGTAAATGGAATTGAAATAGATCGCTTGTTGTTTGGACATCTCTCCAGGCATACATGGAGGACCATCTGAAGAACAAGGACCGTTTGCTAAAGGAGTGGGAGGATCTGTGCTCGTACCAGGCTGAACCAAGCTCAGTTTCCATCGCCCAAAATGAGAGCAACCTGGAGAAAAACCGCTACCCTGACTTTGTGCCCTGTAAGACACTTTTTCACCTTTTTTTTTTCACTTTTCACTCTGTTCTGTTCCACAGGTTGTCCCAAAAGTCTCTATACATGGAGAAAATTAACATAATTAAGCAATAACATGCATAACACCAGATGTCTTAACACAAGTTCATAATGAGTGGGAGTGATTTGTGTGTTTGCAAGGGAATGGAAAATAATGTAGAGGATGTTTTGCTGTCTGCATTTCGCTTAAAAAAAAGAGTTAATTTTCCCTGTGTATTTCGACTTTGGAGACGCATTTGATGCTTGTGATTTTACATAATTGGAGAAATATCCAGGGTTAGTGAAGTAAGTGCAGTGACTTCACGATGAATTTATTACAAATCACTGCATGTGTTATTGAGTTTGTGAAAAATCTGTGCTAATGTGTGCTTAATGTGTGTGTGAGACCAGATGACCATTCCCGGGTGAAGCTGAAGCCGGAGACAAACCCGGCTAGAGAGAACTACATCAACGCCAGCATTATAGTAAGGAATTGAGCTCCAAGTCCATTCTCGGGAATGTTGTTGATGTGCGACACAGAGTCAAAAGACATAAACAGAAATTCTTAAGTGGAAAAAGTTAAATTTTTCCACCCTAGTAGTTAGTTTAATAGCCTTGTCAGAGACCATTACCCTTTTCCTTCACAGATAGACCATGACCCACGCATGCCTGCTTACATCGCTACTCAAGGCCCCCTGCCACACACCATTGCTGACTTCTGGCAGGTCGGTAACAGTTCAGTGGTTAACAATTAACTCTCATACAGTTCTGCTCAATAACCATTAACTCACTAAAAACAGATGGCTCGGTAGAACGCTTTTCTGCTGTGTACAGTCTTTCCTTTGACAGCTTTGGGTGGTGTATGTGTATGTGTGTGTGTGTGCTGTAGATGGTATGGGAAAACGGCTGCACGGTGATCGTGATGATGACTGCTCTAGTAGAGGATGGTGAACAGCAATGTGAACGTTACTGGCCTGATGAAGGATCATCTCTTTACAACATCTATGAGGTGAAAATTCTCATGTGGCTGGTAATGGATAAGTTCAGTTAGTTATTAAATAGTGACATAAAATGAAAAACACATGGAGTTAAAAAACATAGCTTAAAGGAAACTCCAAGGTCCTCCACATAACTATTTTTGACTACATCTGGGATTACCACATGATAACTTTGGTAATTAAAAAAAAAAGCTATTTTACTCAAGCTTTAAGTATAACGGAAGCTTAAGAGCAGTTTACTGAATTGGGTCATGGGATGAAACAGACCTGAGACAAGCTTTTACCCAAGATGTTCTTATGTGATCTTAACACAATCACACACATGAACAACAGAGTACTTGCAGGTTGCTTGCACTTTTCCTGTTTTGTGTCCCCTCTGCTCCTTCAAGCCGAAATTCTTTCCCTGTGAAGTTATAAATTGTAAAGCATTTATTCAACTGTTGCAAAAAAAACAAACTTGCCTCTCATGGGGCAAGGCACGGATAGTAGCCTGAGATAGAGATAAATGGTGATGTCTCACTGCTGCTTACTCCCAGAAAAGGGCGAAGAGGATAAGTAAATAAGTAAAAATGCTTCCCACAAATGTTTACTTTCTTCCCCAACAACTGCCCTTAGACATCCGTTATAAGTGAGCTTTGGGTAAACACGATTTTCTGTACGTTTCTCAATACAGGTGGTATTCTTTCAAATAACCACATATTACAATATATAATTTAAAAATGCATTGAATGGTTTCCATAAACCAGTGCTTCTCAAACATCTGATTATGCTTCCTAGTCCTCCCTATTAATTGCATTCAATTAAAATGAATTATTAAAGTTATTGGTTAATAAGTTGTTATAATTATTATTCATTTTATTATTATTCTTATTGCTTTGTTTGACTGGAATCTGGAATTGAATAGATTTATTATATTTATTATTATTATGATGTATGAATTACCTCAAAAGGCCATCAATAAGGCAGCTTATTGCGACAGCGTGGGTCTGATGTGCCCTGATGAGGGAAGGTTCGAAAATAGAAATCTCAATGGATGAAATAAATAAACAAAATATAGTAGCTGACATTTAAATAATATTTAAGAAATAAATCTGTTCCAAGGTGGAGCTCTGGAGTCTGAAAGATTTTAGAAGAAAAGCTACAAATAGTTTGAGAACCTCTGCCGTAAACCGCTTTGTCTAAACGTAACCAGTTTAATGATCATCCCTGAGCTCTTAGTCTAATTAGACTTTTTCTTTCTGTAATCATCTGCTGGATCTTCTATCAAAGATCACATAGAGCTGCTCTAGGTTTGCCCAGATATTTCTGTGTGGCAGCACCAGATGGTTTTCTTCGTTCTCACTGAACATCCCTGTGACTCTCAGGTGAACCTGGTGTCTGAGCACATCTGGTGTAAAGACTTCCTGGTGCGCAGCTTCTACCTGAAGAACGTGCAGACACAGGAGACACGTACCCTGACCCAGTTCCACCTGCTCAGCTGGCCAGCGAATGGCATCCCCAGCTCCACGCGACCCCTGCTGGATTTCCGCAGGTACTGATACAGCTCCACTGAACTGATGAACACGAATGTGCAAATGAACACACCCACATACACACAAGTGCAATCTGCTATGGTGAACTGGTGACAGTCAATCCTTGCTTTTCCTCTCTCCTTCCTTACCTCGGTCCTGATTCAGTGTTGCTGAAGCCCTGCAAAAATGTTCTCCGTTTATTACCCATATGCATGGGGGTATTCCTGGGTTATGCTTTTCTTTTTTCTATCTCTCTCCCTTTCTTTCTCTGTCTGATGGAGGTTGGTGGACTCCTGACCGTTGCACACCTCCCAGTGTCATTTTTGTGGTTTGCAGCTAGTAGTCTCGGTCCAGTTGCATAGTCACAAAAATGATCATTGGTAGGTGTGAGTGCAGCAGGAACAAGGCTAAAAGGATGCTCCATCGCCTCTCCCTCCTTTTCCTCCTCTTCCCCTCTCCTCTAAACATGGCAGCTGTGACATCTGTGCTCCCCACCCCGTCTAGACACCGCACTTTCATCTTATAGATAGCACAGAATAAAATAGTATAGGGTTAAAAACAAATGGCTCTATGACCAATCTATTTTAATCCTGTTTTTTTGCTTGGTCGGTTTTCTTTCAGGAAAGTGAATAAGTGCTACCGAGGCCGATCCTGCCCAATCATTGTGCACTGCAGGTAAACAACTGCACCACCAATCTGGAGCTCAAGGGGGCACAAAAGAACCTTCATGTCTTACTGTTATGGTTAAATGTGTTCTGCCTAGGTTAAAATGATCCATTTACATTTTTCACTAACTTTTTTAACATGATTGCTAAAAAATACTATATTATTACTGGTATAATTACTGTAATACGAGATATAAATAGAGATATAAATCTCTATACTAATAAGTTTAAGAGGCCGGGGTAGCTCATCGGTTAAGGCATTGGACTACTGATTGGGG
Organism: Clarias laeviceps; assembly: GCA_030014305.1. Lineage (NCBI taxonomy): Eukaryota > Metazoa > Chordata > Actinopteri > Siluriformes > Clariidae > Clarias > Clarias laeviceps. Next base: position 22,648,131 of record JAQMYJ010000036.1, on the reverse strand, counting down.
AGGGTTCCAGGTTCAAACCGCAGAACCACCAAGTTGCCATTGTTGGGCCCTTGAGCAAGGTCATTCCTTAATCTTCAACTGCTCGATGTAAAATGAGATAAAATGTACAGTAAGTGACTCTGGATATGGGTGTCTGCCAGATGCTGTAAAAGTTTTATCATCAGAGTATGTTACCTCTCTGTTGCATCATATGTACATTTGCAGATGAAAAACTAAAATTAAAGAAAATTTGAAATTTTCTTTAAAAATATATATATATTTTTTTTATTCCACCACATGCTGACTGTATTTCTGGTCTAATTCGCTTATTTCTACTCTCACATGTTCACACATGCCTTTGGAAGCTTTTTGACTTCATTTTTTATAGAGTTCATCACAGAGATGATATAATCTACTGTAAAATCTAATGTTTGATTGTAGTGTGATTGTAATTTTTTTGTGAACCTTTACAGTGATGGGACCGGAAGAACTGGTACTTACATTCTTATTGACATGGTCCTGAACCGCATGGCGAAAGGTATGTAGACAGTCTATCTCACACTCTAAACACTGTAATCATCCTTCTCATACTTCAGGCTGATACTTCTGTCACTGTGTACTGTATGTAGGTGTTAAAGAGATTGATATTGCTGCAACGCTGGAGCACATTCGTGACCAGAGGCCCAGTATGGTGCGCACAAAGGTACACTGTAGTCTTGCTTATACAAGTTTGTGGATGTGTATGACGTGTACATGCTTCTCTTTAATAGTTGTGTGAATGGATAGAGGTACATACAATCTTTTGTTTTTCTGTCTGTATAGGACCAGTTTGAGTTTGCCCTCACAGCTGTGGCAGAAGAAGTTAATGCCATCCTGAAAGCCCTCCCACAGTGAGCCATTCTGCAGTGTGGCTCCCTGATCATATGCATCTCGCCCTCTCCTCACACATACTCACACAAGCCATTACACAGACTGAGCCAAGCTCGAAAAATTTAAGAATACATTTCTAATCATGGCCTTATTCATTTAAAATGCAGGGAAGGTTCCGTAAAATTTTCATCACTGTGTATACAGTATGATGGTCAGAGATTTGTGTGTGCGTCAGTCATAGCTGGATCAAAGGTCATAACAGTTACACAAGCTTCAGGTACTGATAAAAAACGGACCTAGCGTCAGCATGGCAAATTTGAGCTTTTTTTTTTTTTTTCCTGCGTCAGGTGTTGCCAATAAATACACTATCATTCCATCATCATAACACACTTAGTGTCCGTTACAGGCAAACATGGTTATTGTATGTATGTATGCACAGTACTACACAGGAAGACTCCTTTTGGAGTGTAATTTACTGCCTGGTTAATGTTTCACAGCGCAAAGTGTAATACTCATCACGCAATGTGCTCGCTTTTCCTTGTATTCTTTATGACTTGTGGATATCTTCTGTCACGTGATTATTGTAAATAATTCATTGATAAGTCTATTTGTTTATTCCTGTAGCAAATGTGTGGAAAAATTATATAAAAACAGAAATATATGACTATAATTTTTACATTGTTCTGAATTAAATGTGGTGTGGTGCAGCAGCATGGTGTGAGATATTCATGTTGTCCCGTCTTTCTTTTGTCTGTCTTTTATAACACTGAAGTCATACATCATACAGTGTATTATTATACAAGCTGCATCACCACTGACATGGATGAGGAGTGTGATTCTGAATGCACGAATGATAAATTAATACCACAACACTGTTGGATTAATGAATCTGACTGGTGAGGCAAACATGCAAGCTTTAAACTTTAATGCACTCATTCTAGTACATTGTCGTGTCTTTTGTAACAACTCATTCACTAATGCTTACATGACCAAGGATGCTACACATTATCTGACCATATATAAACAGATTTAATACCTTTTAAAAAAAAAAAAGTCTTCCATGGAAGGGATGCGTCACCTGCCCATTGATCTACTTTGCTTCTAAAACTAAAACAGCTAATGCACAGCTATGCTTCCTAATAAAGGTCCTATGAAGATTTCGTCAAATTCCCATGAATGGTTTAGGAGGAGTTGCTGATAGCATTGGCATTTTAACCCAGAAACCCTGGCTTCCCTAGTTTTTCAGACTGTACTTGACAAAAAAAAAAAACGTCTAACATTTTGTCTCATTAATAAACTCCTCTGTGTTGTTGCTGATGGCCATGTCTTCTCTTTTTTTTCACTGAGTATTTTACAGTGAGTGAAACAGCATACCCCCTTCTGAATTTGTGTGGTGAGACTGCATTGCACATCTATCTTAGATTTGTCTAAAAAAATCCAGGTTAGTGGAGAATATGGTCAGCGAGGTAGTGGCATCATAGCAAAATATCTTCTCTGAACACACATTCAGCGAGTAGTGGATCTAGAAAGTTTTACTTGGGGTGGCAAATGGGTGGCAGACATTTTTGGCAAGGTGGCATGGGAGGGCGGTACAGGGAGCTATACATAAACAAACTTTTTTCAATTACAGTATGCATGTATTCATTACTGATTTTACATTCTTTCAGATCTATCATTACATTTTTAATCTACAATGTTATTTTACTTAGTGAAATGGTGTGTTACAGATGAACAGAGAATGAACAGAGAATAAAATTAGGCTATTATGTGGATAATGAGGTCCAACTGGACTACAGCAGGATCATCTGTCTCCCTGTCATCACCTGTCTCATCATCAACCTCTGCTTCTGTCCCTCGCTTCGATTCATCTGCACTCTCGTCTTCATCTTCAACACATTAATTTCTACTTCATCTCCTCTCTCATTTCTTTCCTGTGTGTCCTTTTCTGTTCCACGAGAACCACAGTTTTAAACCATATTTTAGCTCCTTTTCATTTCTTCATTTCCTTTTTACTACTGTGACCTACACGAGTCAAAGTATTAATGGGTCTCATGGTTAAAATCCACATATTTCAAAATCCTCATGTGGTTAATACATTACAATAAATCTATGAGATCAATAAAGACGTAACACAGAGTGATTGTGGTGGCAGCGGGGGCATGGTTGCACGTCATACTGTGAAGGGAGCGACATTCAGGTGAGTGGCATGGAACATGTTGCAGTGAGTCGGAGGGAGCTATAAAGAGCGAGGACGGTGAGTGGGCAAGAGAAAGATTCGTGAGAGAGCGAGTATATGCACTGAAAAGTAGAAAAGAATATTCACAACAAGCAAGTGAATGAACCTTTAGATATTTAAAGATTTTAGATATACTCATCTTTAGATCTAATTTCATTACTGTTGATATTCCCAATTTGGGCCTGCGTGTTTTCTAATTGTGTAATGAACTTTTTTTTTTGTTTAGTGAGTGACTTTGTAAAATACACAAACCACAAATATTAAATGATAAATGTTACATGTAACTGAGTTTAACTGATATAATCCTTCTGTTTTTTCACAAAGAGAAGCTCTTTCTTCAGCTTGAGATACCTCAGAAGCTCACAGTGTGTGTTGAGCTGTGCAGTGTGTGTGAGGCGTTCATGTGCAGTACAGAGTGCAGCTCACCCCCATTCTGAAAGTTTTTTTAAAATCTTAAACCTTATGGACATGCTGTGGAAAGTTGGTATGGTGAGGGAAGCTGTGGGGGCAAGGCATATAGTAGGGAGGCATCTGCCCCCCCCCTTGCCCCATGTATTAAGTTGTAGGCACATTACTAAATTACTGTTACAATATAAAAAAGGATTATTATAAACTTAAATAACTTATCTATGATTCCTAATACAGATTCTGTGAAGGTTTGGTCAAATTCCCATGAATGGTTTATGAAGAGTTGCAGATAGACCTGTGACCATACCTAACTGCCATCTCTTTTGCTCTCTCCTCTTCTGCTCTCTCTCTCTCTCTCTCTCTCTCCTTTTTCCTCTACCTATCTCTCTGTCGAGCTATACATGTCGCTCCTGAGCTGCCAGTGATCCAGACCTCCT
>JAQMYJ010000036.1:22598917-22621773 GCA_030014305.1 Clarias laeviceps | reverse complement strand
AGGCAGTTCAGCATAACAGTTGATGTTGATTGATGTTAATATGGAGTCCAGGTAGTTATTGGAGACTCAGGTAGACTCGTAGGAAGTTCCAGTCCTGAACTATGGAGTCAAGTCCTCAGAGAAACAGCTGCCAACACCAGTCGAGGCCAGAACCGTCTTCATGGTAGAGTGAAACCGTCCCCAGACACGAGACGCATCCCAAAGAGATACACGGGGCATCCATGTGATGAGATCTCCAACCAGAAGCGGGGCACCAGGATGATTCAGACAGGTCCAGAGGGCAGAGGGGGTCTGGATCACTGGCAGCTCAGGAACGACATGTGTAGCTCGACAGAGAGAGGGGAAGAGAGAGAGAGAGAGGGGGGGGAGAGAGAAAAGGAGAGGGGAGAGCAGAAGAGAAGGAGAGATAACAGGTCTGGTCACAGTCACATAATGTATAAGGTGAATGTATATATAGTGCAGAGTGCAAGCAGGGACTCCGGCAGGACTAACTATGACAGCAAAACTAAAAGGGTGATAAGAAGAGACGCTCCTGGGCTTTCTTCTTTAAAGGCATATTTGTTTCAAAATATCCAGTGGTTTGCGAGAAATCAAATGGTCTAAGCCACACCTATTCCTGCTAACTAAATTTTCTGCTACAGTATTTAGAATTTTCTCAGCATTCTGAACAACAATGGCTGTCTAACTGGGGAAGTTGGTGTGCTTCCTGCTATGGCCTGCTATGGCAACCTCTCTCCTCTTTGGAGCAGCCAAAAGACTAACAACAAATATGCAATTTTCTAACTTTCAAACTTCTCCTAGTCCATACATTTGGTCATTAATGCCTACAGATACCCCTGACAAAAACTTTGTGGGCGTGGTTCAAAGTAAGATGAAAAGCCTTATCATGTGAATGTTCACAAAACTTGGTGTGAACAATTAAAAGAAGATTGTGAGGAAATGAAATTATAAAATTACAGAGGCCGTTAATGTATTTTTAATGTACATTTTGCATTTCTTCCAGTTTGCTGAAAAATGTAATTCTATTTATTATGTAGCTTTGTTATATCATGTAATTTTGATGTGTTTCCCATAGACTTATCTTTGGCGTACAGTGATTGAACTGTTTCTAAATAATTACCACTTACCAATTTTTAAAAAAAAATAGGGTAGCCATCAAAATTTACATAGATATTTGTAGTCTTGTAGTCTGTGTTTCTAATAATAATGAAGTTAGTTAATAATTAAGTTGTTTCCAGTGCTATATTAGGATGGTTGAAGCATAAATAAAAATGCGAGTTTAAGCTTAAGTTATGTAATGAGATAATGGCTCCATGTTCGTTTAGGAAATACACTAATGTCAGTATTTACGATAGGCTTCTGTGAACTCACTAAAAGAAAAGATCATATGACATTTACCATGTTTTATTTTATGCAATAATTAAACTTTTACCGGTTTAAAGAACAACAATAAACCTTTTTCTAAATATTAACATATGTACTATCTTATATTCAAATTTAATTGTGTTACTATCGTGTGTGTGTGTGTGTGTCTGTGTGTATTGTGTTTGTGTACCACACTAGGCAATTTTTGTTTCCTAGTTTCCCATGGGCCACTTGTCAGAGACTTGGAATTGATTACCTCAGAAACATAGCATAGATTTTTTTTATTAATATTTTATTAAATCAATTACAGAAAGGTAACAAGAATATGAGATTAATTTGACCAAATATCTAATTACTGCACACTTTGCATTGTAGTTAACATAACATTGGCCAGCATTTGTTTTCTTAGTATTCTTCTCCTTCTTCTTCTTCATCTCCCACACTGTCAGTGCCCACTTCTTCATAATCCTTCTCTAGAGCAGCCATGTCCTCTCTGGCCTCTGAGAACTCACCCTCCTCCATGCCCTCTCCAACATACCAGTGCACGAAGGCTCTCTTGGCATACATGAGATCAAACTTGTGGTCTAGACGGGCCCAGGCCTCAGCAATAGCTGTGGTGTTACTTAGCATGCAGACTGCTCTCTGCACCTTAGCTAGGTCTCCCCCAGGGACAACAGTAGGGGGTTGGTAGTTGATGCCCACTTTGAAGCCAGTTGGACACCAGTCCACAAACTGGATGGTGCGTTTGGTCTTGATTGCAGCAATGGCAGAATTCACATCCTTCGGCACCACATCTCCACGGTAGAGGAGGCAACATGCCATGTATTTTCCATGACGTGGATCACACTTTACCATCTGGTTAGAGGGCTCAAAGCAGGCATTTGTGATATCAGCAACAGAAAGCTGCTCATGGTATGCCTTTTCAGCAGAAATCACAGGAGCATAAGTAGCCAGAGGGAAGTGGATGCGAGGGTAGGGCACCAGATTTGTCTGAAACTCTGTCAGATCCACATTCAGAGCGCCATCAAATCTGAGAGAAGCAGTAATGGAGGAGACTATTTGGCCGATGAGCCTGTTAAGATTGGTGTAAGTAGGGCGCTCGATGTCCAGATTCTTGCGACAGATATCATAGATGGCTTCATTGTCCACCATGAAGGCACAATCTGAGTGCTCCAGGGTGGTGTGGGTAGTCAGGATGGAGTTGTAGGGCTCCACCACTGCTGTGGAAACCTGGGGAGCTGGGTAGATGGCAAACTCGAGTTTGGACTTCTTGCCATAGTCTACAGAGAGGCGCTCCATCAGCAAAGAGGTGAAACCAGAACCAGTACCTCCACCAAAGCTGTGGAAAATGAGAAATCCCTGAAGGCCAGTGCACTGGTCAGCCTGTAGGGGAGAGAGAAATTTGAAAAAAAATTACCATTTACTACCCTATATATATATATATATGCCTGTCATGAGTGCAATATTTTGCAAAACCTAACCAGTTTACGAGTCCGGTCCAACACCAGGTCAATGATCTCCTTTCCAATGGTGTAGTGTCCACGGGCATAATTATTGGCCGCATCCTCTTTGCCAGTGATGAGTTGTTCAGGATGGAACAGTTGGCGGTATGTGCCGGTCCGTACTTCATCTGTGTATAAAAATAGCACATAAAAAAAAAACATTACTGTAAGTATGTAGATCTCAATACACTCATTAAATTTTGTTTGCAAAGCAGCAAAATATTAATTCAATTAATATTCACACTAACTAAATTAAAGTTACCTTACCAATCACAGTGGGTTCCAGATCCACAAAGATGGCACGTGGAACATGTTTGCCTGCCCCTGTCTCACTGAAGAAAGTGTTGAAGGAATCATCCCCTCCTCCAATAGTCTTGTCACTAGGCATTTGTCCATCTGGTTGGATTCCATGTTCCAGACAGTAAAGTTCCCAGCATGCATTTCCCATCTGGGCCCCAGCTTGCCCAACATGCATCGAGATACACTCACGCTACAAGAATCCATCAGAACAGAATGCAATGGTTATGTATTTAATAAGTATGTTTTAGGTTAGTGCTGGAAAATGTATCCATTTGAAGTGTGGACTATTGGGAGATTTTTTCCATATATGGTATCCGGTCAAAACAGTGCTGTATCAAATATCCAAGAGTTCTTTACTATCTAAACTAAATTTCTTAATTTATAAGATGTGATTTAACGTGACCTAATTTCCTGGACCAAAATCTCAAATTATTGCTTAACTCACAACAGCTATCAGATGAATTTACAGTACTTTTATCAACTCTCATCTATTGTTCGGTTCACCCACTGAAATCTGTGTATATTTCTCATCATGAGCTAAGTCATATGAAAGGAGAGAAAAAGTTATCATTTACATTGTACTACAAATAAAAATACACCCACAATTTCCTTATTGATTCAAATTCCTATGTATTTCTTATAAAATCAGGGTGATTTTTTTGCCCGTGCGTGTCATATTCAAACTTTTTTAAAGGAATGTATGTTAGACAGCAAATATCGCAGTTCCTTAGCGGGCAGCTCTCACTCCACCCCCCTTCCCTGTCCCGCTGTGCTGCATACTCTCCTTTGTGTAACATGCAGAGATATCTCGTCTAGGCCGCTTTAAAAGAACAGGCATATCTATTCATCCGCAACATGCCAGTCTCTTTAGTCTTTCTCAATCATGATCTCATCTACTGCCAGTGAATCTCTACATCATAATAGCACATGAATGCATTCATTCTTTTATAAATGAGACATTGCTGTCAAACAAGTTCTCTTTGTTTGCTGAGTTATTAACAAAGACATTCAGGGATATTTTGGGATTGCAGAATACTTGAATATGCTATGTTGCTCGTCTAGACATTAAGTACACAATACTAAGAACTCATTCCCAAATCTGTAGTAGCGTTGAGGCCTCTTTGAAGGCCTCACCACATCCTCTTTCTTAGGACACACATGGTTTCTTTAACCTTAACAGTACTATATTTAACTGTAGCTCTGTCTAAACATCCCCTATGCTATTCTTTTAGCAAGGATTATTTCTCAATTTGCAAAATATAATGGACTTTAAATTGAAAGTCTACAGATTGGCAACCTATAGTATATAGTTACCCTTTGTAACATTATATGTCTCATATTAATCAATACACACAATATGAATGTAGATATAAATGTTATTACTAGTAATTTATTTTTTGCTAGTAACAATTGATCTACATTAGCACTTACCATCTTGAAAGATTTTCCTTCAGGCCGACTTCAGGGTTCGGAAAAAGAAGGCAGATGTGGAGGAAAGACAGAGAGGTGGGGTTTTTATAGAGAGGGAGGAGGAAAGGAGGCAGGAAGCAAGATCGCCTGTTGGTCCTATAGAGACTTCTATGCAAAAGAAGGCCGTCCTTTTCGTGCAGAGGAAGACCTCTCCTTCCTCTGGGGAGTACTGAGTGTATGAAAAAAACATCTGCCCATTTTACTGGGTGTGGAAAATAACTATGGAGTAACTATTGAAACTACATGCTAACTTTGTCTGTGCTGAAGAATTTTGTGCTGAGAGAACACAATTTAAGATGACTTATACACACGGAATGTATTTAATAGTATTTCTCTTTTTAGAAGCTGTCCCATTTAGTAGAATAGTATATACAGTACTAAGGCTTTCAAATTGTGTAAAAACATTGTGTTGGGTTACTTACTGTAGCATTCTGAGCTGAGTCTTTTTTTTTTGCAGTAGAGGGCATCAAAACACAGCAAAGAGTGTTGATAATGCATTCCCAATCTAAGGAAAGTGGGTGAAAATAAGTGTCCTGGATGCTGATGATGAACTTTCAAATTGACTTTGTATTTTTATTTTATTTGGAATGGGGGACTTTGAATTTGTCTCTGTAATTGTATTTTCCTTCTCAGAACTGCTATAAAATGCCATTTTCATATTTAAAGCCAACAGTTTTACTACTTTATTTTATATAACAAAACCAGGCTCAAAGGTCATGAGAAGACAAAAAAGGCTTTTAGCTATTCATTTTACATAAACACACAGTGGTCTTCTGTTAAAAAGTAATGAATGATACACAGTTTTGTTTATATGGTAGGGAGCACATGACAAAAACATTACTGATTATGCCATAATAACAAGCAAAAATTCTTACAGATGGCAAAAAAGGTCATTTTACTGTTTTTCAAATAAATTGTTTATGGTTTAAAAATATTATAAATCATTTCACTAACAATTAGTTTATTTCACAATAACGAGTAACTATTAACTAAGATTATAATCTGTAATTTAGTCATTTAATTGTAATTATTTAAGTTGAGAGCTCAGTATTCAGATTTATGACAGATATCCATGATGGCTTCACTTTACACCAACAACCACTTCTGTGAAAATCTTGGGTGATGGGTGGATAGTGAATTGGAGCTTGGACTTCCTCCTGCCATTGAGATTTTGAATGAAACACTACTGCTTCCAGAGAAACACTGAAGGACTATCCCCCACTCCTCATTGACCAGGGTAAAGGTTAGGGTTGCCAAACTGGTTGGATCCCATGTTCCAGACAGTAAATTCTCCATCCTGTGTTGGCTCAGCATGGCAAAATTAGGATAAATTGGTTCATACTACAGAGAGTAATAAATTATTCCTAGCATCTGCTTTAATCAAAAATACATTTTGCTTTACAAATCCAATAAGCACATCTCATGTCCTTTAAAGCTTGTGTTTATTTATTTATTTATTTTTAATCTTTTTTATATTATAATTTATAATTCATCTTGTGTGTACTGATGGGCTGGTCTCTCATTTGATATGTATGTATTCCCACCTCAAGTCCACTGATGCATAGGCTCTGGATCCAGCTTGACCCTGATCAGGATAAAATGCTTTCTAAAGATAGATAAATTAATCTCAAGTATTTTTTAAAGAATGTTTTTCTACATCATTCACTTTGTTTAATTTCCTTGTAGTCATTCATGTAACAGTCCTTATACCATTTTGAGTAATCATGTCTTCGGGATGACCCAATTTTTTTTTTTATTATACCATTATATCATTTTTTGCAAAGTTAAATGAAGAAAGCAACAAGATTAGCACCTCCTATATATAAATGACTGGTTTTCTTAATATTATGAAGTATAAAACTGAACAGATTATAACTGTGCTGTCCATCCTACAGAAAAGTGTTCTGGCTGTTTTAAAATGTTAACAAATCCACCCTGGAGAATATGAACTGCTTTATGTTAAGAAGCACTGAACCATCAAATTGATTTAAAACTATTTAGCCCTAAAGTTGAACTTCTAATTTACCATGTGTTTATACTATTGAGGAACGACTGAAATGCATAGTGTATGCATACAGTCTTTCAATAGGGTCTGGATTAGTACCATGTCTACACCACCTTGCATGGAGGACTTTTGCAGACTCATTAACATGCTAAGTACATATGAACATTTTAAGTGATATTTCTTTTTAATTCATTAAAAGAATAAAACATAAAGGTAGTCATCAATGGCAGCTTGTATTACACATTCATATTAGGGATGTGGTATAGAATTAGCTTTTTATTCAACATATGCCAGCTGTTTGATATTTAACTGTGGTTATTTTTATTTTTTTGAAAGAGGTTCTAAAAAACATTACAGTATCGGGCATATCCAGTATCATAAAGAGTCTAGGAAGGAGACACCATCTTGCATCCTGAGGACAAGTTGTTTTTAATATCAAAACATGATTTACAGAGTTTCTGTTTGCTTCATAAAGAAAACCTGAACAGGCATTAGGTTTTGAGTTATGACAGAAAATCCCTGAAGGTTAAGCTTGTCTTTCCAGGCCTCAGCATGCTCCTCACATACTTATCATCAAGAAGATACTGTTACATAGCAGTTTTACAGAAACCTGATTCCTGAATTTTTAAGAGTGATGCCATCAAAGATTCTCTGAAATGACTGAAACTATCTTGCCTGCATGAAGCCCTGAGAAATGCCCAGCCGAAGTCACAGATGAAATTACAGAGATAGGAGCTATACAGAAGCACTTGAATTGCTCAAGGATACTATTTAAGAAAACACAAAATTATATACTGTATTTTTTTTTTCTTTTGGCAATACTTACTGACTACATTCATATTGTACATTTATTTGCAAAGTTCCCATTGTTAAGGATCCTCTGGGAGAAAAGTTTTATGCAGTTCCCTACAACAAAATGTTTCCACAAAGCTAACCCTCAAAGAGCTATTTCTCTTATATTATATTTCATTTAGTTTATTTTTATTATTATTTAAAATATTCAATGTGTAAATAAATCCATAATAAAATTATTAACAAGTAGAATAACGTTGCAGGGAAATTGAGGCACTGTTTGCCATAAGGGCAGTACGGTGGTGAAGTGCTTAGCACTGTCTCCTTGCACCTCCAGGGTCTGAGTTCGATTTGTGCGCATGGAGTTTGCATGTTCTCCCTGTTCTTTGTACCAGTTTCTTCCCACACTCCATAAATGTACAGATAAGGCTAATCGGCATTCCCAAATTGCCTGCAATGTGTGAATGAGTGTGCGTGTGTCTTGAGATGGATTGGCACCCTGTCCAGGGTGTACCCCATCTCATCTCCTAAATCTCCTGGAATAAGCTCCAGGCCCCCAGCGACCCTGTATACAGGATAAAATGGTATAGACGATGAGTGAGTTAGTGTTTGCCATATGCTGCCATCTAGAGGATGTAGTTTGTGTATTGGGTCAGTTACTGTAGCAGTCTGAGCGTTGAGTCTTTTCTATCAGTAGAGGGCATCAAAACACTGCAAGAGTTGTAATAATCCATTCCACACCTAAGAGAAGTGGGTGAAAATAAATGTCCTGGCCACTGATGATGAACTGTCAAATTTACTTTTCCACTAATCTTATTTGGATTTAATGTTACTTGTAATGTTACTTGTTACTTGTTGGATTTAATGTTTACTTTGAATTTGTCACAGTAATTGTATTTTCTTCTCAGAACTGCTGTAATATGCCACTTTTATATTTAAAGCCAACAGTGTTACTACTTCATTTAATATTTTCTTAAAACAATATCAAGGCTTTTAGCCTGGTGTTACTACAATAATTTATGAGAGAAATAAATATTAATAAGAATTATCTTTTACTAAGTATTGTTTGGGTTGCCCTGGACTTTAAGACTTTCCAAGTCCATCAATATGCATTAATATTTACAGCTAGGACATTAACACCACCTCCTTGGGAAATTATAACATTGGTTATCAATTATATATCAGAAAACTGCTAACAGGATCATCACCCAAGGCTCAAGGCCAGTTTGTCTAGTTCAATACCTCATGTATATGTCAATTATAAATTGAATTTGAATTAAAAAAGCTAATGTGGCCTGAATAGCTGAAAGTTTTTTATGCTGGCTGTGATAGAAAGGTATATCAGGACACTTAATGCATCACAAATCTGCATAGCAGATCTTTATAGATCATTTTAATGTTATGCTGATCTGTGTATATCATCGCCACTAGGTGGTGGATTCATTACGCTTTCCACCTGAGAGTCCTGAGAACTTGTGTTTGCAGAATTGTTTATTTATGATTAGACTTCAGGATTCATCTAAAGAGGATCAAGATCACATCAAAATGTATAAAATAGCATTGTTAGTTTGTTAATATTCTGTTCAATAGTTTTCTGCTTAATTTCTTTATACACTGCCTGGTCAAATAAAAAAGTCTCAGTAGGGTCAAATTATTGGGCTGCATCAAGTAGCTCAACAAGCAGCCCTTGATGCAAAAGTCTCTGGAGACAGTGTTATGATCTGGGGTTGCTTTAATTGGTCAGGTCTAGGCTCATCAACATTATATGGCAATCAATTGAAGTCGGTGGACAGTCCGGATAGAGTTTTTCTTCCCTGATTGCAAAGAGTAGTTCTGGGAGCATCCGGTGTCATTAGCCAGAATATTATCAAGTTTCAAGACTAGGTTTTTGGAGACAATGGCACCCTGATCAAAAGAAAAGGGAGTGTGAGTATAGTATTTCGACTCTGATTTCTAATCAATCTTCCATTGTAGGATCTGAAATAAAAAGTAAAACAAGGAAATATAAGGAATAAATAAAATACCTATGGATTAAGAATTTTGCTCTACTATGTACACATTAGCAAGTGCAGTGGATAGAGTTGCCTCACAACTGCAAGGTACATGTTTTTTTTCTGATCCTTACTACCCATGTAAAGGTTCACATGATTGTTACATGTCCATGAAGGCTTACTCTGGATTTTTGAATTTCCTCATATCTCCCAGAAACATGACAGAGGATTGATTACATTAAGTCCCCTAAGTTTGTCTGAATGTGGGTGAACATGCTGGAGAGTGATGAACTGATGTCCTATATTGTGTGCATTCTTGACTCATGCCCTTTATTACCAACAGAGGACCTCGATCCACTGCAAGATAAATGTATGTATAGTACATCCCACATTACATTCCACATCTTGCTGGTGCACTTTAAACTTACTCATATGTATTCTTAACAAGTTTGATAACATTAATTTATTCATCTTCTATACCTCTTATCCAGTGTACAGGGTCATGGGGCCTGGAGCCTATCCCAGGAAAACACTCACACATACTACAGGCAATTTGGGAACGTCAATTTACCTAATCTGCATGTCTTTGGAGTGTGGGAGGAAAAAGAAGTCCCTGCAGGAAACCCACCAAGCAATGGGGGGACCATGCATATAGACCTGAGGCGGAAATTGACCCAGAAGGTGTGAGGCCACAGTGCCAAGTTTGATAAGTTAAATAAAATATTAAAGTCAATTTTTTATAATTTTATTAAAGTACATTTAAAAAAGGGTTAACCAAAAAGAGAGAGAGAGAGAGCTCATGTTTGTACCCCATGGTGAATGCGAGTAGCTGATATAAATCCTGAACTCTGATTTACTGTGTAGCCCCTAAAAACATGAGGTCAAAGTATAAGGGTAAGTTTAAGAGGTGACACTAAGGCAACGTGTCATTTTTATTTATAAAGCACTACTATAAACTGTACTGTACATGACACTGACTTCAAGTCATGATCCTGAAAATAAAGCAGTAAGTACTTCATCATAAATAGCTCCTGGTTTTGCTCACTGATACTTTAAGTGCTTCAATGAGATGGTAAATTAATTTTAGTTTTATTTGTAGAAAACCTTTAATGAACAAGCCAGAGGTGAAAATCCTCTGAGACAATATGAAAATGTTACCTTGAGAAGACCTGATACAAAAGGGAATCCATCCTCATCCATGTGGCATAAAATAGTGAGATTATAAATAATTTCCCCTGTATGACTGTACTGTATATTAGATATGATGATTTATGTGAGGGTGAATTACCAGCTTACTCCGTTCTCCACTATGGGATGTGGATCACAAAAACCTTAAATCTGTCATCCCTCAAAAATGATTCAAGCAGGTTGTGGATTGGTGTTCAAATGACTTTTCAGGGCATGCACTGTTCCATCTATCTAAATGCCTGGTTCTTTTATTTATATTTTCAGGTGCAAATTGGACTGCCATTCATGAAAAAAAAAAAGTCTTCATTGCACTTACATTACTTACACTTATACACAACTTACATAAGTGGATTATTTCACTTGAATCCTGTGGATTTATATCACCTAGGAACTTCTGCTATATTAATAAATACTGCATTTTCACAATGTGTTTATACTTAACTGCTTTTATTTTTCTTTTGCTCTTCTACACCTCTATATGATAATGAATTATAATCCTACTGTTTCACCCAGAAAATGATTCAGAAAATGATTGAGATTCCTCTTAAGGCATCATTTCCTTGTCATTTTTGTTAGATTTGTTATTTCTAGACTCTTCGTTACATTTATATGTCTACATCTGACAATGTCTATATTACAAAGTTTCATTGAATACAGCATAAAACATGCATTAAAACCTATAGCTGTCTACATACATTAAAAGGATTTTCATCCTTTCCATTCTGTTAATTAGCAGAACATTTAAAGTAACATAAACATAATTTAATAATAGACTTGTCTACCATTTTTGGACTATCAATCCACTCAGTTTTAACAATATATTGTTATTTAGTTGCAATTACACCACTAGAGGGCAATGCAATCTTTAAATACAGTATTGTACTTCTAATTGTCTGTACCACTTTATCCTGTATACAGGGTCGCAGGGGACCTGGATCATATCCCAGGAGACCAGGGCATGAGACACGGTACACCTGGAAAGGGTGCCAATTCATTGTAGGGCAGATACGTGCACACATGTTCACACACTATGGACAATTTGGGAACGCCAATTAGCCTAATCTAAATGTACTTGGGCTGTGGGAGGAAACCGGAGCACTTGGAGGAAACCCACCAAGCATGGGAAGAACATGCAAACTCCATGCACACAGACCTGAGACGGGAATCGAACCCTAACTCTGGAGGTGCGAGGCAACAGTGCTAACCACTAAGCCGCCATGCTGCCTGAATATTTTGCACATTAAAGCGAATTCTTGTACTTAAATATTTGAAAGTTTTTAATATTGTATATTTAGTTCATTATTTTAAATGTATACAATTGATTAATAATTTGTTTGTTTGTTTTAACATTATTTGCTTTTGTACTGCAGGTAGTGAAACGTAGCTGATGCTGCTTTGGGCAAAACAAACCTGATTAATGATTAATCTTTAAATTGCATCCTATTAGACATACAGTTCACCGATCTAATGCATTTCTTTAGGAAGTAAAGACACATTAAGAGTCTAGTTTGATTAGGCTGATTGGTTTAAAGCAGTGCTGTAGGCCAAAAGGTAGGCCATTGTTTAATCTGTGCTGTGTTTCTAAAATTTAATTTAAAGGCAGAAATATGTCAAGTTTCACATCACATCACTGAAAGTATAAAATCAATATTTTTTGACCAAATATTGTTTGGCCACATTTACTAATGTGTCAAAAGAGAAATTTGTCAGGTACATACAGCTTTACTTAATCGGGTTGAAAGTTGGGTGATTGTACTAGAATTATATTATTGATTGGAAGGTAGTAAACTTCTCTAATTAGACCAAGGCCTCACCCTGCTGTACCCTGTAGACTGGAAGCAATCACTCAAAATCGGGTTGGTCTGCAGATTTAGAGCTGCGAAGGTCAACAAGATCAAAATGACGTCGTACCTCACACTAGGTCCTAATCAATTGTGCTAGCACCCTCAAATCTGCACACAGGAAGAGGCCATAAACTACACTACTCACACACACACACACAAAGTCACATGCATGCACAAACATGCATACGCATATGCACATGCATGCACATACAAACATACACACACACACAAACACACACACACAAAGTGCAATTAATTACTCTTTGATTAAGATTTTCCCCAGTCACGCCCTCTAGCAGCAGCCTTGTCCTGTGCGTGCCTGCCATCCGTCATGTTTTATTATGGTTTATTTAAGGCAGTTAGGCTAATGCACACCATTCTAGACTCGTGTGTGACACGATGTGACCGTGTTCTATGAAATAAAAGTAACACTTTTTTTTTTTTTCATAAAACTTATCATAACATCCTATAGAGAAATACACTGCATGCTTCCCAACTGTGTGTGTTTGTATGTGTGGTTAGATGGATGAGTGGACGTGTGTGTCTGTGAATTTTAATTCAGTGCTATGTTAGTTTATTGTTTCTCCTTTAGTGCGATGAATCGAATGGAGTCCATAAACTATCCCTGCAGCATATTGATCTGGTGATGAATCAATTAGTGAGTTATTTAATTAGCCAGGCATTATGGGTCAGTGTTGAGTGCCTTTGATTGCATAGAGTTGCCAGGTCCTCCTAAATCACCCATTAGTATTTGGCATAGTGGGAGAAATTCTCCCTCAGCAACAGTAACGGTGATGAAAATTGAAATGGATGAATATTGAAATCTCATCTCGCAAACGGTTAGGAGAGGCTGTCACTGCCTCGAAAATGGAGACATGTTCTAAATCACTGCAACTCTGTAACCTTGAAATGACAAGCAGGTGTATTGGTAGTTACTGAACATTGACTTTGGAATGTTAGATGATTGTGTGCACTAATCCATTTGATGGAGGGACAGACATGGCACTGATACACTAAATAACATATTCACAACTTAGATTTTCAGTGAGTGGCATTCCCCTTCTCTTTTTAAACCCTCTTGCTTTATTTACTCAGTAATCCTTAACTATAATGCATATTTGGACGGATGACACAGTGGAGCTGAAACGTGCCAGGTGCACTATACTTATTATGTAATCTAATTAAGCACATTCCTCACACTGCTATCAGATGGAGCTCTGGGGAGCAACTAAGGCACAAAGACTGTGACACGGCCACCAGATTGGCCGTGCTGTTCAGCTGTTAGCTGATTACATTGATCTCATTGATTTGTTACAGCTTTCCAGTCATTCCATACCCAAAGGTGAGCACTTTATCTTTATATAAACATGTTGGGTGGAGAGCACTATATATTTCACTCGGTCATTAGTTAAAAGTGTTCTAAACATAAACATAAGTATTTTGAGGATAATCAATATTCATTCTTTTAATTAATTATTGCACAGGGTTTGTGTGTTTCTATGAGCTGCAATATTTATTCACAGGTGCTTTTTTAATGTAAAGGTGAATATGCACTGGCTAACTAACTAAAACATGTTATTTTGTTTTAGCACTTATGTCTGTAAATGTTTATTATTGTAATTACACCTTTTTTGACATATCCCTATAATAGAGAGTCCATCCATCCATTGTCTATAGTAGTATCCTGTTCAAGGAACTTAGGGAACAAGGCAGAGTCTCCTCTAGATGGGGTGGCAACCCATCTCAGGGCACAAGCACACACCCATCCCCGGACATACAACAGAGAGTCTCTATTACTATTACAAAAGAACAAATTTACAAAGTAATGTAATTCTCACTTTTATCTATCATTTAAATGAAAATGTATTGCATTTAAATGTACATAATATGACCTTATTAACCACTCTCTTAAATATTATTTGTTTTTAAATAATATTCTAAAATAACAAGTAGTCATACTCTCATACTCATCTAGTCATTACATTCACCCTTCCAGGTGAAAGGTTCAAGGGATTGTACAGTTTAGTATTCTTTTTGAAGTGGATATGTCAAAGTAAGTTCAAAGTATAATTCCTTCAGTAAACTAAGAACCTATATTCTATGCATTCCATGCTTGAAAAACATTTTATAAGAGAGCACTCGGTATCAATACAGTGCAGGTTTGAAAACATTTTGCCTTTGCATTGCAAAGAATCTTGCATTGAATCTACAATTCTGCAGTAACTGCATATTGTAGAAAAGGGAAGAGAGAATATTTATGTCCAGTGAGCAAATAAGTACTTTGATAGGGTCTAATTGGTGGATCAAGACTTCATTAAAGCTGATTAGGAGCAAGAGCTGATGAGATTACATGGCATTGCAGAGGAACAGAGAGCGATGGCCCTGGCAGGGGGGAATTAGCTGATGAATAAAGGCAAAGCACTTGCGGTGGACAGAGGAGGAGCAATCCTGTGATTAATGTGTAGTTGTGGGTGGTGAAGTGTTTGTGTATTGTGTCACGCAGTTGTCAGAGAGTGAGTGAAATGTCTTCATCAATTTGTACCCATTATCATGTCAATAGGCAAAGAGGAGGAAGGGGGGAGAGGCAGGCTTGTGCCCAACCCATCTGCATGCTCTGGCTCTTCGGATGCTCAGCCAAAGGTGCTGTGCTTGCTCTCTCTCTCTCTCTCTCTCCCCCCATCACTCATCATTCACACAAAGACATATGCAGAGTCCTCTTACCGTAAAGCTCTTTAATTTCGCTGAAATAGTGTGCTGACAAGGCGCTCATGTTGATTAAATAAAAAAGCAGGCGGTGTCAGAACACCAGGACGTCGCCATGCTGCTTGTTTTATTCATTAGGATGGATGGTTTGAAATGTTACACGATGAAACATGTCACCAAACGCCATCAATGCATTGAATACGCTTGCGACCCTGTACTGCATGATGCAATGACAGATGATGAAAATGTTCATCTCACTGAGGATACGACCTCCTGGAGTATGATGCAAATCAGAACTTCACTGTGACTAATTCAGATGCTGTTGCAGAAATAAAAAAAAGATTCTTTACGGGCTCTTTGGGTGTTTATGAACAGTAGTTTTCTTAAAGGGCGGTACTTGGAAAAGGAAAAACCTTTTTGAGTGGTCTAGTATACACCTTTAAGGCATCTTTAAAAAAAAAAAAAAAACTTAAACATTGTGTAACCTTATAGCAAATAAGTAAATAAATAAACATAGCAAACCAAAGACCTACTTCTTGTTTTAACCTAGTTGTTAAAACCTGATTATTCCCACATGGTTGCTTATCTACCTTTTAGAACATATCGAAGTATCGGTTATTAAAGGTTATTAATTAAATCCCTCTCACCTTAACCCATTATAGATGTCTGTTCTATCTTGCACATCTTTGTGTCTTAGCAGTCCTTCAGCAGGCTGTTGCTCATTTGTAAAGTACCTCCAGTTCAAGGGCAGGTTGAGTGTGACTGATCTGTGTGGCAGTGTGTGTGAGTGGTTGGAGAGTCAGTTCCAGCTGGATGTGTGTCTGTGGGAAACAATGATAGCTGCAGTGCTTTCCTAGTCGTTACTGGCCCATTTTGAGGCTTGGTGAACAGGTGTCTTATCAGCACACGCTGATGCACAACAGGTTTTATCTAAAGACTGAGGTCAGATAAAGTTTGCCAGAGAGTTTTGTGGCACATTTCAAGGGAATTACTGGGTAGTAATTCAGCCCTGTAGACTTAAATGCATAAAAATTTAGTGATTTTTTTTTTCTCCACACATTCACAACAGAAACACAGATTTCTATATTTATGCATTATGCATTCATTACATTTCTATATTTATGCATTTATAAAAATGTATTTTCATACTGACATTTATTCATTTGGAATAAACATTTGAAAAAGAATGCAGTAAAGGAATTCAGGTTTTGCTCAAGGACTCAGCATTGGCTGTCTGACAGTTTTCAAATTTGAATGCACAAATTTCTGATCACAAGCTACAGTATAAGCTGTACACATGTATTTTAAATAAGCAATATTTACAGGTTTATGTGATGCACATTTAATTCCCTTTTCATGCAGAAAAAAAAATCAGGATATAAAAAGAGAAAGTGTTTAATGAAAATGAAAAAAATTGTAATAGTAATAATTTGGTGATTTTTTTTTTTTCAGGCTTTTCCATTACATAATGATGTTAAATATCTCTATTTAATACCCTTAATTGTGTGTGTGTGTGTGTGTGTGTGTGTGTGTGTGTGTGTGCGCGCGTGTGTGTGTGATATCTGATGTAATCAGTGAGTAAACAGGAATGTCTAATTAAAATGAATGATGACAGTCCAGCCTTTGATGCACAGCCATTGAGCTTGAGAAGCACTTCAGGACGAACACAAGACTTAATGAGGCATTTTAGTTGTCTCACACAATATTATTGCACTATACCAATGCAACAGAACCCGAATGCCTTCTATAAATACCGTTTTATCATTTATCTATCATTCCGAAAATTCAGTTTGATTACCAATGAGAGTGTATATGGTGCCCTGAAATGTGCTGTTGCCACATATAGATCATTTATAGTATATTTTATAAATTCCGCTGAACATCATCATAAACAAAAAACAATCATAAACAAAAATGAAGCTGTACAATTTTTTTTTTGATCTGCTTGTGATTGAACATTGCTCATGTTTCACACAAATGAGGACTAACTGCACTCAGTTAAAACTTATCCAGCATAACCTACGCACTTAACATCTGATGCACTTCTGTTATAATTCTATCCTTTTATTTGTACATATTGTAAATTTTACATCAAACGTTTTCTATATTTGTATAATTTTTCTCTTATTTTCTTTTATTTATTTATTGTAATTCTATTTTCTTTTTAAATAGTAGGTCATGGGTGGTCATATAAGCATTTCACTGCATATCATACTGTGTATGGCTGTGTATGTCACAAGTAAAATTTGAATTTTTGAATTAGATTTAAATTAGTCCTTGTCCAAATGTGTTAAGAGGCTTTAACACAAAAAGGACAGTTAAATATTACTTTGCCTGTATAATATCTTAATGAGTGTTTTCAGATTTACACTAAAACCAGCCAGTGACTTCTAGCAAATGGTTAATTTATCTCTGAATTGTGCCAGGTTGCCTTAAAGAAACAGCAGATTTTCATTTAACAAACCACCAGATGTGCTCCCTAATAGTGCTGTAGGATTTTAATTAGTTCAATTGCACTAGTGCCCCGTCTTTAGCTCACTCTAAGGAATTCAGAGGTTAAGCAGTCTAACAAATTGCCTTTCCATTGAATACAGACTGTTTGGCTGGTGCTTGTATTCTCTACCTGACACGCCCCATCTCCTCCTCCTCTGTGTCTTCCCCAGGTCAGCTAGCCAAGAGATAATTGAGAGATGTCCAAACAGTAATCGCTTATCTGCCTGATTGACCTAAAGCCCTATTCACAAGGAAGCAACCAAGTGACATCTGTTAACTCGACTTGAAAAGGAAATTGCAGACTACATTTGTTTAAGCAGCTACACCCTGTTTGTTATTGCTGTGTCGTTTGCGCTTCCAAAAAAAACATGCAACTTTTTGAGGCAAAGGAAACCAAGTATCGATTTATCAGAATTATCATTTTGTTAGTTAGAGTGTAAGTATATTTGCACATTGTTTATATAAAACATTGGAGAATTTATATGAATTTAACATTGTTCAACTCAAGCTGCATGCTTTTTTGTTTGTAAGTGTGACCTTCCCAGGTTGGACCGCTGCATGGGCCGGGCATAGTTATGTTCTTGTCTCAATAAATCATGGGTCTTAATCAAAGCGGAGACCTCCTCCATCACATCAGTGCTGCTCCCAGCGCAGCTTGCAATGTGCTTAATGGAACTATTTATTTCCATAATGCCGCATTGTCGGCACGTTGTTGCGCCCCTGGGCTACACAGCACTGTGCAGACACTGGCCTACCAGAACCCACTGTGTTGTGTGTTCCAACCCAATCACTCTCTAAAGCTCTCACAGTTAGGTATAAAGAGGTCCAACCTGTATTTGTGCCAAAATAAACTGTATAGCACATAAGGTCTAAAGAGAAGGGGAAAATACATATAAGTGTCTATAACCCAAGCCAATTTTCCAGACTCACATGTATAAATTGTTAAGATGTACAGGAAACTCTGCAATCTTAACTGAAAGGAGTGGCAACTGCCTAATCTTAAATGCCTTTCCTTAAAAATGTGCTGCATAAAGAATGAAATAATGCCTTCTGACTTCCTACTCTATGTTTGTTGTGGCACAAGTCTGAGAGTGTTGAGCATGTGTGCAGGTTGGTGAGATTGTTTATTATCATTTGGCAATAAATAAATTTTATTCCATATTTATTATTCCAAAAATTATGTAAAGTATGTATCTTTGTTGAACAATACATTTTAAAATTATTATGTTCTTAAACATGACAGTTTGCAAATGTTACAAATAATATTTGCATCCAATTCAGATCATCAAAACTGAGATTTGATTTGGATCAAGAAAAACTGAGATTTGATTTGGATTGTTGTTCCAGGATACATTAATATTTCATTCTTGCCTTCCTGTATTTTTTTTATTTGTAGATTAATTGTCATTCTTATTTGTGAAATTCAATGAAGTAAATTCCTTACTTTAATAAAATGTGTAAAAATAATTGCTCTTAACTATGAATTATTTTTAAAGGCTTCCCTGGCATTATAGTTGCAGTTCTTTAGAATCTGTATATATTTTCCCCATACTTTAAAATCTACATGATAAATTGCCAAGGCTACAAAACACAGGGAGCTGATAATTCTTTCAAAGCAACTGTAAATAGTCTTGATTAAGGCTTGTCTAACTTTCTCAATATAATAATAAATACAACTTTATTGGCAATCTGTTCTTTCTGAATTGAATTCGTCCTGTCTTGGCAATGATCATTTACTCCTTATTTAAGGTTTTATTTCAAAACATGGCAAAGCGCCACTTCACAAAACCTCTTCTATGACAACTAACAAATGCTTTTACAACATGATCAGAATTAAAATACACTGCATTGTCACATGTAATTTGTAAACTCATTTCTGACTTTTAGGATCACCTGGAGAAAATGTTTGCCACTATTTTTTTTTTTTTTCTAAATTGTTTAATGCATGATATAGGAATAATAGACAAATATACATATCTGGATCTCTGACTTTGTGGAACTATAAGGTCATGGCCATGAATAATATTCTAAAGTAGTCAGTAGAGGTTTCCTTTTGGATTGCTGTCCAATGGCTTGGCTCTGAGACCTTTATTCTCCCCTTGCCCTTGACTTAAGGGCCATAGATCAACATCAGCCAGATCATTTAAATACAACTGACAGCACCATTTAGAATGAGAGGCACTCCGAAAATTGCCAGGGATCTTGTGAAGTAAATATTGCCTTTTTAACGACAACTTTAGGACAGAGAATCACAGATTCCCAAAAGTATATAACATTAGCTTGCTGAATATGTTAATGAATTCCTGATGGAAGAGGAGGTGCTGAAATTTATGGATGGCATTTTTATGGTGTAAAAGCAAACACATAATGAGAACAGCTAAAGATATATGGTACATGCAAATTGCATTTGTTTAATAACTGTATTTATTGTCATCTGTATATATAGGCAGACAAGACTCATGAGTGTACGTTAAAGACAATTTGATCTTCACTGTATTCGGGTCAAAAATGCTTTTTTTAGATTATATTGCTAAACCAGCCCTTGAAATTCTCTCTTGTAATTTTTTCACATGCTAAAGCAGCTTACTTCAGTTATTGCCTGGAGCATGTACTGAAGAGGTGAGCTACGGTTATGAATTACTGCTGTTTATTCCTTTTCATTTCAGCCACTGTTGAGACCCTCCTGATTAAAAACCACAAACTCTGTCAGTGGGTGGAGCAGGCCATCCCAGAGCAGGATCAGGTGCCACGAACAGAACAAGCATGGCTAATTGAACTGTCATGCACACACACATATAAATATATAAAACAAGGGAAAATTCCTGAACTGCCAGTTTTTTTTTATTGACATACTGTGGGAGAGTGCCCTGATTAGATGTCATGGTAGTAATCTTATGCATTGGTGTTCTATCACCTCCTCCAGATCCGTGCACACATATACACAGAGGACATGACACACATACATGTTCACTGTAGCTTGGATGTGATTTCTGTTCTGCCAATTAAATTCAGCAAGCACATATGGAAACTCTGGCCATATTTTAGGACTCTGTCTTATAAGTCTTGTTTTCAGACATTGGTGATATCTCATGAGCACTGTAAGGAGAAACAATTTGATTATACTCACATTTGGTATGACCACATTTCTCCTATGTACGTTCTCTTTGTTTGCCCTTTAGCATCTTTTCACTCTGCATATAGATCACTATCACACATCCATACCACCCACAGTGCTCCAGCAGAAACGTCTGAAATGACTCTGAGTTTTCCAAGAGCAACAGATGCTAGCGACAGCCCTCAGTACCTAATTATCCACTCCAGCTTGGCTTTTTATACGGCATGTGCACGTGTGTCTGTTCCACTTTTCTGCTTGACTTTAACATGTCAACAGGAGGATTTGCCAGTAATTGTCTGGTAACACACCCTTCAGCTTCTGCTATTGTCTTGCCGTCTCTGCACGGTGGCTATCATTAATCAAACCATTGAGGAGTGAGCTGAACCCGCTAACCTGCACCGCCCAACCCTGGTTACAGAGGAAGTTTTCAATTTCCCTGGTAAATCACAAGGACACAAGCATCTGACAATAGGTCATATATGTTAAGTGTGAAAATTAAAAGAAGATTGTGGAAGGAAAGAAGAAGGTGGTGATTTTTATTTCCAACAAGTCCTGAGGTATAGGATTGAAAGGTGTTTCAGTGATACTCAATGAGACTAACTGAGAATTCCTTTAGCTTTGCTTTAGCTATGGCTTTAGCTGTGGCACTCAGCAAGGATAAGGGTATGACCTAGTGCAACTGGTGACATGGAGAGGTCAGACAGTCACGCAGGGGGCAGCCTGTCACACCGTGCTACATTTGTGTATGAATAGTGGTCTATTGAATACTACTTCTGCAATTTGTTCTGTCCAAATGCTCATGCTCCCTTTGCACAGTCACTTATAAGGCTGAATTTATTTGTGGGCCTGCTGTGTACTTGCACTTATACCAAGCCTCAAGTTTGACAGAGAATTTCTGTTAATTGTTATATTGATATTTGGCACTTATCTATGGTTAGTTAATTTTAATACATTTTAATAGTTGTGATGGAACCTACCTCACTTGTATGTCAATGTCTATAAAATGTACATCACAAAATGAAGACAGACTTTCAAGAAATATCTAAGATATTACTGAACATGAAACACACAGGCTTATGCTATAAAAAGAAAATCAGGCTTGATAAGATTTTGTTTAAGAGCTCAGGAAAATGAGTTTTTTTTTCTCTCTTTCCCCTTTTTTCCTGGTCAAAAGTAGGCCAACACAAAGCTTGTCCTAGGTATGACTCTCAAAGGAGAACTCTCTAGACTCAGTTCTCTCTTGATGTCATGTATTGTATGTACACAAAGGAGGAAGCAGATCCGATGGCTGGGTGAAAGTAATTATGTACCTTTGAGTGTAAGATAACCTGTTTATTACATCTGATATCAGCACAGCTGCACACAGTTGCTTTATTTTCATTGCCTGACGTTGAGCCGTTAGCTATAAACGATCATTCGACTGTCATAAAGCACTCTGTGGTTCAGATGCTCCTGTTAACTTTATAATGAAATAAACAGATGAAGATTACTTTGTGAAAAGTGGCTTCCAAAGATCCTATAGATAGAACCATTAATGATGACTGTATGTGGTGTTGTTGCATTAATGATTACTGAGGTGATGCATTACTTGTTTTTATTTTTTTATTACTGCATTGTCATTATTTTAAAATCATACTAGCTAATTAAAGACATGTTTGAACCATAATATTCTATAGTGAAGGTATCAGGGTTAATCCTGAACATAAGTGAAAATAGCCTATAATTAGTTATCATCTCTTTTCAATTCCAACTACAGTGCTATGATAGTGCTGCACTTTAAAATTTGATGGTTGCAGTAAAATGATTCTTAGCAATGTTCTCTTATTGTTCTTACATTTATTGCATTTACCTAATCGTTTAATTAATTAGTATCATAATTGCATTCTCTCTTTTCTCAATGAAAAAAAGAAATCTGTTTAATTTAGCTTCTTTGTGCCTTGTGTAAACATTCACTGGTTAATGACTGACAGGAATAGGTCTAATAAATTATCTTTATCTTCTTAATGAAATGAGATTAATTATGGTCCCAAGGTCTTGCCTGGGAATGAGCCATTCTCAGTTCTCTATCTCTCACACGTTTAGTATATA
>JAQMYJ010000036.1:22582688-22598854 GCA_030014305.1 Clarias laeviceps | reverse complement strand
AAATTTATTTTTTTTAATAGAAAAAACTATTAAATTCTGCCAAAAAAAAAAAACATAGTTGTAATACATTGTTATTCGTCACAGAATGTAATCATTATTTAGGGATGCTTATCATAGATATGTAATATGGCCCTAAAGCTTAACAATGGCAATGGGTATTTTACAAAGCTTATACTTTTTCTTTTTCCTTCACTTGAGAGATAGATGTAGTTGGCTTATCACTTAAAAAATGTCAAGTCAAATCATGAGAAAATATGGTCTAGCACTTGATAATAATTTGTTTTAAAAAAGTTTATGGTTAAGGGACAGTATAGGAGAAAGGCACAATAAACTCTATGTACATTCTTAAGTTACCTTTAAACATTGACCCGACGTGGCCTCATTAGTGTAACACCTGTTCATGACTGCCTGTTTGCAGGTGACAAGGAAAAACTGGGTGGCCGTGTATGCTCGCTGTGGGAAATTGCTGTGCTGATCACACCTGGTCTCACAAGCAGGGTGGAAAAGGTCAACTTGTCCATCATTGCTTTTCATCAAGGCCAGCAACAGAAATGTTGTTCCAGTGGTATTTATAAAACTTCCAAGTACACTAACTGCAACGCACCTTCACCCATGACTTCATGTCCCAGTGTACCAGGGCAAAAAGTGAATATGTCTTTTTAGCAAATTGGTATGTTCCAGAAAAATGTAACCATTTCTCAACTGAGAAATAAGTCTACTTTATAGGCTAGATCAAAGAGATTTGCTTAACTGTCTGTGTTGTGTCCATTTTTATATCTATATTTAAACATTCCTTAGGTTTTAAATAAATATATTACATAATATGTTATATACTTTATATATGCCCTGTTTAATTTAATTTAATTACATTTAATTATTTTTCTTTAGTTTAGTTTAGTTTTATTGACTAACATTTAGCCCTATACTATCAGGTAAGGGCTTATTGAGTGACACTGTAAGTGAAGATTAAAATGCAAAGCGCAGTTATTTAGCACAATTACTTCAAATTCCATTCGCAGTTTTTTTTCCAGACATTCCGACATTGAAAATTTTTTCCCCTAAACATCTCCAATGATAGGTTTAACGGACAGATTAATGAAATATCAGTTTTCTGTAGACTATATAAATGTTATTGTGTTGCATATCATCATATTTAAGTAAAATAACAGAGGGCGGATTGTTTTAAGGCTGAGGATTCCTCAGCATTTTTATTGGAAAAAATAACCAATCAAATTATTATTTAAAATTATTTTTCCTTTAATGCATTGATGAGGTGCATTCTCTATCTGTAAATCACCATTATTTATTTTCATATTTTTCTTGATTTGCTAATACTAGGCTATTTTCGAAATAAAAGAGGTGCTGATTTTTAGTCTGACGGCAGTTCTGTATTGATCATTTTGTTGATTTTGCGCATAACGTCCATAATTCCCCCACACCCAAATTGCAAACTGTTTGTTTTTTGGTGAATAAACTGACAGACAGCAGCCTTCGGTTTAGACAGTAAAGAGGTAGACAGCACGTATTCCTGAGTGATTATTCATTAATCTTAACTGTATAAGTGGTGTGAATGGTTTGGGCTGCAGAGCTTCAGAGCACTAAATGCGCGGGTATTTAGTTAATTAGAAAGCGGGGGAGGGACTCTGAGCTCGCAAGTCAACTCGGTCAGCCAATCAGAGACGCTTTAGCAGCGCGAGCGCATCCAAAAGTCGGAAGCTTCACCTGCGTTTAGCAGTAACGCGAGCGAGATCGCTTTCATCCGCAAGAATTAGGAAAGAGGGAAGAAGACAGAAGACAGAAAACAGCGCCGGGGTGTTTGTCAAATTATAACCTTTAACATCGAGATGATTAGATGAGAAAAAAATATAGAATAATTAGAAGTAATTAAATAAACCCTGAAGTACCGAAGGCAGTTTAAAGACGACAGGATTGTCATGGACAAGTCGAAGAACTTTCGGATCGATGCTCTGTTGGCAGGAGAGTCACAGCGCAGGAGAGCCCGGGACTCCGATGTACTCGATGTTGAAGCCACGCTGTGCAAAAGAGCAGACAGCTCCCCGCTCCGGAGCAGTGCCAGTGTGCTCCAGCAGCAGACAGGAATCGTTCCCAAACCCGGCCTGCTGACCATCCCTCATCCCGGACTTAGCGCGTTGTCTCAGGGCTCGCTCGCAGGGATGTACCCGGGCCCGGTGTGCTCTCTGAGCGCGCTGGGAGCGCAGCATGCTGCCTTCCCGTATCCCGCCTTTCCTCCGCCGCATCCCGAGCAGCTGAAGGCCGCCGCTGTGGCGGGACATTTCCCCTTCGAGCAGTGGATCCGCGCAAGCATCATGGTGCCGAGACTCGCCGAGTTTAACGGTGCGTGCACAAACAGCGCAAAAATTGTCAGGCGTACATTATGTAAATCAAAATTAAATGGTTTCTGTGCATTCGAATATACGTACTTCAATCAACAAAAAAGGTCAGTAGGTTATGATATTGCCTCAGATTGAAAAATCAATTCACACACACAAAGTCTTAGAAGAGCTCGCAAGTACTCTTCTTTCTCTTTAATTTAACTTTGTAATAGTTTTTAACATTTACGTCTTCTGTTTCTATTATTATTATTATTATTATTATTATAGCAAAGTGACTGTGGTTGAATTAAAAAAATTAACTTTTGTGATGAACGTGCGCTCTGTTTTGGAGACAGAGATTCCTGCAAATTTCACAGGAGTGAAGTTTTTGTTTACTTACCCTAACCTCAAAAGATTTATAAGAAAAAAATAGGAAATTACGAATCTGTGCATCTTATTTCTCCGCTAATTTCATTTCAATTTTGGTTTATTTTTTTATCTAAACTAAGCATTTGCCTACAATAATTTTTTTTTTTTAATTTGGAATAGCACATATTAATCATATATATATATATATATAGCCTATATATACAGACAGATATTCAGATTAAATAATATTAATAATTATAGTGATAATAATACATCTGTTTATGTACAAGTAGGATATGGTAAATGTTTGATGGCTAAACTTTACAGTTTCCAGGATAATGGACATATTTGCCTTATTCCATGCTGCATTCTGAAAGTCCACCCATAACGAATGACTCAGTTTAATTCAAAGTTGAATATTATTTTCATTAAGAATCATCAATACCATTGAGAATAATAATGAACTTCATAATTGTCAGTAATGTCTTGATAGATTTGTACTTCTTCAGTCTGCCTCCATAAACCATCAAAATATGAAAATAAAAATATTATATGAAAAGTAATTGATTTTATTTGAGCTATATTAAATGAAATTCAACACTCTGACCTCATAGAGCTGTAAATATTCTCTACCATAATTGAATCAGTGTTTACTGCTAACTGAACTATAATGTAAGCTTTTTATTTTTAGTCCTTTAATTTGGTCATAAAGGAGAGCTCCATTAAAATTGCCTTTGTCTGGCAGAGAACTATAAAGGAACACTTAATCCGCTCTGTACTTTGTCAGTAAAGTTTTCTGGTAGCATTTATTGAGTTTTCATTAAGTTAATGGTGCTCACTGGTGTTTTATTATCCCACTAAAGCAATATCTCTGGACCCTCTCATCAACAATAAAAAGTATGCCTGTTATCATTAGTGATAGAATGAGACGGGGGCAGTTAGTCTGTTTATGTTTTTTGTGTTTAACAATAGGTCTCCTATTAATGTTTGTTCTTTTTCTTTTTGTCCTTTCTCTTCTGGCCTTTTTCTCTTGGCATTCTTTGTTCTTTCTATCTTCCCATCACAGGCTCTCCTCAGTCAGGCCTGATGGGAAAGTGCCGTCGACCTCGAACTGCCTTCACTAGTCAGCAGTTACTGGAACTGGAAAACCAGTTCAAAGTGAACAAGTATCTATCCCGACCAAAGCGCTTTGAAGTGGCCACTTCACTAATGCTGACCGAAACACAGGTGAGTTGAGAAACTGCATCGTAGTGTATTTAATCAATTTAATCTGAAACAGTTGATAAGAAAAAGTATGATTTTTTTTCCTTTTCATTACACTACACATTTGAATCATGAGTTCTTATGCCATACACTATACACTTTCAGAAAAAGGGTACTAAGCTGTACCTTTCCTTGGCATTAGGGTGAAACCAACAGGGGTACAGTATATTATTTTTAGCCTTGGTATGTATTTGTATGTATGTAATTTTTCTGGAAATGTGCATAAAGTGTGCATAAAAACATGAAATTCTCCATGTACAATGTGCAACTATGTGCTACCATGTACTTTAAATATATTTTTTTAAAGCTGAACGACATTCATGTAAAAAATATATTACAGGTCCAAAAAGGTATCACCTCGGTTACTTGAAAAGTCATATGAGAAAAAAAATACTTTTGTAAATATAATACATTCATATTTGATATTAAAACCTGATATGTAACATTAAAAAGTACTACTAACAGTTCCACACCATGACTAAATTCAAATCATTAAATCACACACAGGTAAAAATCTGGTTCCAAAACCGACGGATGAAATGGAAACGCAGCCGCAAAGCCAAAGAGCAAGCGGCACAGCTGGAGGCCGATGGCAATCAGCAGTCCAAACGCTCCGGCAAACCCGGAGACCCTCGGCGCTGCAGCACACAGGATGATGATGAGGAGCTGGAAGCGGAGGAAGAAGATGATGAAGATGAAGGATTCGGCGGTGCTCTAAATGGCAGTGTGGGCCTGCCTCACTCCTCAGACTTTCTCCAGCACAGCTCTGAGTTGAGCTACAGTTCTCATAGCTCTTACTCAGATGATGAGCTGGAAGAGATTGGCGCAGACAGGAAGATTGGAGTAGGGCTATGAAGATGCAGTGTAATTATGAATTATTTACCCATTGTGTAGTATAACAGCTTGCTGCATCTATAGGCTTCATCAGAGACTTTGCGCTTGCAAAGACTGAAACCATGCACCAAAATCTCTTACTCTTATTTATCTTTGTGACAGCCTTTAACTTATAAACTGCTGTCTTGTCCCAAGTAGGAATGTTTCTCTCTGTAAAAATGTCTTTGTCCTCTGTGTTCAGGTGACTATTTGGGGATTTGCAACCTTTGTTTGAGTAGTAAGACTAATATTTCTACTACATGCAAGATCCAGATGCTTACTTTTGTACACTGGTCTGTACATACACGTGAACAAAAACATGTCTAACTATGAACTACACTGTGCTCAGCGCGAACAGTGAGTTACTGTGTGATGCAAAGCTTTTGTTACACAATATTTTTTTTCAAAAACCATTGACTGAATAACACAGTAGAACCTCACCAAACATTAGATACGGGAGCAAAAAGTGAAGCAGTGTGTTATTTATTCATTCATCTTTGTCATGTTTGTTATTGGTGGTGTTGTCCTTAATGGTATTTAAGTGTTACAGATTATATCTAATTTATTCACGGTAAAATGTACACAGTGAAAATTCACAGTAAAGAAAATGTCTCTGTTAAATTAAAAGCGAAAGAATAAATTGTAAAAATTAGACTATATTAACACTGCGGCTATAACTTCTTCTTTAGATAAACACCTCGCCCCTGAGTGCATAACTGTGTGCATTATGTATTGAGGTATAAATGTGTTTTTGGCACACAGAGCAGATCTCTGATGATTCAGTGCTGTAAATGATCATGATTGTAAAGCAGCAGGCAAAGTTATTTGTTCCTCTTTCCACAGGCCCTCCCTTTTCTCCTATTTAACCTCCACCTGACAAAGATGGTGATTAAAGCGCTGGAGAATCTGCGGTGCATTATGAGCAATCTGCTTGTTATTTATGGCCATGCCTTTCAAATTTGAGTTACTCAGGCAGGTTTACTGATGGACAAATAATTAAGTTAATGAAGAGGAAGTAAAATAATCAGCTGATGTCACAGCCCAATTTAATTTGCGGAAAACAAATGCTTGTGGGGAACAAAAGAAGAACTTTATGATGCTGTGTGTGTGTGTGTGTGTGTGTGTGTGTGTGAGTGGTGTGCACTAGGCTGTTGCATAAACATGAGAGCAGGTGGAAATGCAGCAGTCTGTCTTCGTCAAAATGAAAAGCTTTTTGTATTTATAAGTATTAAATGCATTTCATTGGAGGGGACGCCTTGTCTTGCCAAGTCTGGAGAAATACAAAGTATGGCTATAAATGCCAAGAAACAGTTCTCACTGGCATTTTGTGGAATTAGTCCACACTCAAATTTGAATTGCGTTCAGTGAGAGTTTGTCGCTAGTTTGTTTGATACGCGCGACCAGAACTGCGTTGTTTAATGTCTCCATGGCAAAGACGGAACTTCCGCCGTTGCCATGGAGACAATAAACAATGAAATAATCAACGTAGTACTGGTCACGTGTCCAGCAAAGTATCAGAAACTGTAACACCGCAGCATAATTACTAACACGTTTACGGAATAAGAGCAGTGCATGAGGTAAGGAATATCGCTGTTTATGGCGAGGTTTGTGAGTCTTAGACGTTATAGTTATAGTGCTAGTCGCTCACGAGGCATAACTAGCGAACTAACGTTATAACTAACGTAGTACAACTATCTAATGTAAATAACTACATATAACTTACAATCATTTTTTTAAATATCCACCAATTTAATTATGCAACCGTTAACCTATTAATATTAATCACACATTTATCCCCTGAAACGTTCTTTTTTACGTGTCCGTGCGTGTGAGATCTACTTATCTACACTACAGTATGTGGACAAAAGTATTTGGCCAAACCTGCGATGGCATTGTATATAAACACATATACGTTAATATGGAGCTTTCACTCTTCTTCGGAGGCTGTCCAAAGGATTTTGGAGTGTTCCTGTGGGAATTAAAGTGAATTCATTCTGTAGAGCGTTTAGGATGTCAGGCACTGATGTTGAATGAAAAGGTCTGGCTCACAATCTCTGTTCCTTTTTATCTCAAAGGTGCTCGATGGGGTTGAGGTCAGGGCTCTGTGTGGAGCAGTCAAGTTCTTCCAAACTGAACTCATCAAACAATGCCTTTATAGTCCTTGCTTTCTGCACTGGGGCAAAGTCATATTGAAATAGAAAAGGGTCTTTCCCAAACATTTGCCACAAAGTTAGAAGCATGGCATTTCCCAAAATGTCTTGGTATGTTGAAACATTAATTTTTCCCAATCAATGGGGATAATGAGCCTGATTGAAACACCTGAATTCAATAATTAAAAAATACTTTTGTCCATATAGCCTATCTATCTATCTATCTATCTATCTATCTATATATATATATGTACACACACACACACACACACACACACACACATCTACAGGATGACCAAAAAAATCTCCATGGAAAAAAAATCAACACTTTTTCTTTGCCATTTCTTTTTAGACACACACACACACACACACACACTCCACGAGGCCATGGTGACCAGTCCAAGAACCATCCTGATCCAACCATCCCATATTTATCTAGAATATTGGGACACTTAATATATCTATTTATCTATCTTTCAGATATAGATAAACCCATTATATAGACTATTTTGTAAGTGTACAGTAGGGGTGTATACCACAGGCCTTCACAGTACAATATAATTGATATTTAAAGATAACCTGAATTTTCTACAATTCCATATATTATTATTTAGTAGCCTCTGGCCAAAGGTACCATTTTTGTTGTAACTCTGGGGTAACCCCACTGTTAAATCATCAGTTGAGTGATAATAGCATAGAGAGTTAATTGCATATCATGTTGCTAGGTGTCCTCATTTAATTTCAATCCCTGCTAGTTAATTTGATTCACACACTGCATTATTTGGCAACCTTTCGCTATCCTCTCTGTGCTTCAATAGTATCTACCATATGGAAATCGACAAGATATTATTTGAGTGCTGGGTAATTCTCAGAACAGCAGTACAGCAGTAACACTGAACTGGTAGTGTGTATTGACATAGTTCAGGTGTCAGACACAAAAGCATTGCTATGTTTTGAATTCTAGCTTCTTGTATTTATTGTAAAATATATATTCTGTTCTAACCACAATACTTCTGCTGCTGATTTTTTGGTTCTTAACCTAACATTGAGATTAGATTATTTAAAAAGCTTCTGCATCTGATCCACTAATCTCAGCACACACACACACACACACACACACACACACACACACACACACACAAGCACATTACCATCTCAATGTCACTGTTGTACTTAAAATGTTCCAGTACACACATAGACTCATTTCTTTAATTGTTTGAATAAACGAGTCAACAAATTATGTATAGTAACAGATGGGCTACAGCATAGGTGTCCAAAATCTAGCTCCAGGGCCAAATTCTGCCTGCAGATAGATGTTAACTGCTCTATGGCTTCTCTGTTAGAATACACGATAGGTTGTCTGCCAGCCAACACTTTGTATTTTTTCCTTTTACCTCACTTTGTCCTCTACACCTGCAAATAAATTAATAGAATTATAGTGCATCTCAAAAATGTTTTGCAAATTTTTTTTTTTCATGTAATTTATTTCAAAAGTAATACACATATTCTAAGTTCCTTACATTTAAGGTGAAATACTTTAAGCCTTTTAAAAATGAATTTTAATTCTGATGATTATGGCTAAAAGGTCATAAAAATCCAGTATCTCAAAACACTGTATATTTAGTCATGGCTACAGACAAAAAAGCACAAAATGTTTGTGAAAAGCGATGGTTCCACAAGAGCTGGAAAGTATAGTATAGCACCACAAACCTGCTTTTTTTAGTTTTCATAACATTTTTTAATAACATGTTTTTAATGTTAAACAGCGTTTAAAAATATATGGTTATGTTCGATTACTTTTGGTTCCTTAACCAGGGGGTGGGAAGCACATAAAAGTGATCTAATTACTACACACTTATGTAAACTAGGTTAACACGCAGTCTACATGAAAACATCCTCAAATTGAAGCTAAATTCCGAACACATATATTTTAATTCCTTAATTTAAACTAAAATATACTATGTACTATGGACCTTTATGACTGTGTATCTGGCCTCTGTTGTAAAATATTTGGCTACAGTAAGCATCTAAAAAGTGACATATCTTATAGATTTCCTCGATAAAATTAAACATTGAGTCTAGTCTGGTAGGTAAATTAAATGGTCATTGAGTCTATTATGGTAGGTAAATAAAATGAAAGTTTTATATAAGTAATAATTAAAAATATAATTTAATAATAAATAAAACCAAGTGGAAAAAAAAGTTTTAGTGTTTGATTTGAACAAACAATGAACCAAAAAACCCCTTATATTATTATTATTATTATTATTATTATTATTATTATTATTATTATTATAATAATAATTATTATTATTATTATTTTGAAATGAAATGAAAACTATTGGCTTTCTGCTTTAGAGTGGGTACATTTAATTTATTGTTGATTTTTTTCTAGTATCAGTAACTATTTAGATCTCCTTTAATGTTCTGTCTTTTACATTACAGGCTGTCTTAAAAATTTATTTAGAAAGTCTATTTTTGCTATAAATATTCAAAAACACTAAGAAATAGCACAAAAACCTATGTCTCATTGTTCAGAAAAAAATAAATGAGTATATTTACTTTACTCAGCTATGTCTAAGCTTCCACTTGCAATGATAGATCTGCATGTGTTAAACATTTGTATTCAGAACGTGTTGAAATGCCAGCAACTCTTTCAAGGAACCCTCGCAACTCTGGAATTCCATCAGAAAACAGACATGGCACAAAGGGAATGGTAAGAAGTTCAGATTGTAGTCTGCTCAGATAACACATTTATGCAAACATATAATGAGTTAACTGCCACAGAGTCTATTTACTGTAAAAAAATATGAGTTATGAATTATGATGACATATAAAGGACAATGTGTAGGTTTACTGACTAAAATCAAGCCAAAAGGTGTATCGATGTAATGAAAAATAGTATGTGAGTATTTTTTTATGAAGCATTTCAAGGAAAAAGGCTATATATATAATTGGCTATGCTGTGTAAATAAAAGTATGCTTTAATAT
Organism: Clarias laeviceps; assembly: GCA_030014305.1. Taxonomy (NCBI): domain Eukaryota; kingdom Metazoa; phylum Chordata; class Actinopteri; order Siluriformes; family Clariidae; genus Clarias; species Clarias laeviceps. The sequence continues at coordinate 22,588,875 of JAQMYJ010000036.1, read as the reverse complement.
CCAGTTAGCTATTGTTACAGTGAATAAAAGTACAGAAAATGTTTTTCATTTTCTTTTTGATTCTGTAAAGCTGCTTTGTGACAATGAACATTGTTAGTTCTATAAAAGGTGAAAGTTCTATATAAATGAAATTGAATTTAATTAAATTTGATTTTAACATGGTATATTATGCCAATATTATTCAATCACATCATCATGCCATTATTATAAAATATTATCTATAAATACAGTAATAAACATGTGCTAGTGTTCTATTTGCATAAATTTTGTATTAGGATAATTCTCTAACTTTTATTGTGGTTTAAAATCATCCACTGTACTAATGAGATTGGCAACTTCAGTTCAGCCTCCTAATATTATTATTTTATTATTATTACTATTATTATTATTATTATTATTATTATTATTATTATTATTTTAGAAATTCATAGAACATATCGCTGTATAAATGCTATATTTACATATATACAGCCATTGAGAAAATGGAGCTTTCATCCAGTTTACTGAGTTATGTAATTATTTTATATAAAATGGGTTATGTGGTACTATAATTTTAAGTAGAAAACCATAAAACACTTTTTATGCTACATATGGAATCATTTTGAAATGGCAGACATTCTACAGTATATTGTTTATTCCATTTATTGACTGATATTTCATGGCTGTGATCACAGTATATTAGTTATAATTCTTATCTAATCTATTCTCTGATTCCGTAACACTGGTCTGATTACAGAAGATTGAATATTTTTATCACTTTATTTGGGATATACTGCCCTCTAGAGTGCTGCTAGTGACTCATGTGCTCACTAATCACCTCCAGAACAATGTCCAATCTGATTTATCTCTCAACTGTAATAATACATCTGCATAAAATAAGGTGTTTATATTTGCCTAATATTGCAGGTTTGCAGTCTGCAACGATCCAGAGGGTCTCCAAGAAAAGCATCCAGACACAGCCGTTTCTTAGGAGTGGAGACCTTGGATGAGCTAGTCTGGGAGGGCTGGGAGCTCGGAAGAGAATATACCAAGACACTTGTTCTAAAAAATGTTAATGAAAAACTAAAGAAGCTCAGTTTCAGGTAAGTTTCTGGGTCTCACAGAGGGCGCACTTCATTTACTAGGTGATTTCACCTTAGTTTGGAGATGTTTGGTTGTGGATGGGGTAAAAGTTAAACGAAGTACACAAAGTTGCTAGTGACATTTCATTTATACATTCATTTTTACATTTTATTTAGCCTTTACCTTTTTTCTTATTTTTATTTCAGACCTCCTGTGTCCACAGTGTTTACCACACCTCTATTTCCCCAGACCATCATTCTTAGTCCTGGAACTTCTTTTTCTATGCCAATCACTTTCCACCCCCATCAGAAGGTACTGCATAGAGACTGATAATGTTACATTCACTTTTCTTCTGATTTTAAAATAATGCAAAATTATTGCATAGTATTTTATTTGTTACATTCATTTGTTCATTTGTACATAAGTCATGCAAATTTGTCTATTAATTGCTGTGTGTTCTTACCTCTGCAGTGTGAGCATGAGGACAGTATTGAGTTCAAGTGTAAGGATGGAACATTTCTAGTGAAACTGCGTGCAGTGATGCTACACCATGCATTGGAGCTTCCTGATTCGGTGCAGCTTCCACCCTGTGCCGTCCAACACAGCACAAGCACCAGCTTCCTCTTACGCAATGCCAGGTATGGGGACCTCAGATGAAATTTATAGAAGAATAATCTTCTGTACTAGGCATTTCATGCTAATTTGAACATTATCAGTGATGTGTGTTATGGTAGTTCTTAATCTCACCATAGGGTTTAGAATTACGACCTTTTTAAATAAAACAGGTAAATTTGCTTTAAAAAAAAAAAAACCATAATAATCATCATGGCTTACTTGTTGTTTGTAGTAAGCTGCAGACCTGTTTCCAGTGGGTGGTGGAGCCACCATTTGAGCTCTCTCCACTGAGTGGGGTTTTGGAGCCAGGCGCGCATTGCAGGGTCTCTGTAACTTTCAAACCTCAGCAAGCTTTGGTATACCAGACTGAAGCCTCATGTACATTCGGGAAGGAGGGAGAGAACAACTGCACAGTACTGCTTAAAGGGCTTTGTAAGTTTAGCGAATATAACATTACATTAATTTATTTAACTTATCCTTTATAGATTTTTGAGTGATATTTGTGACAGGATACAACTGACCAATTGATGGTTAATGGGGTTTGTTCAGAGTGTTTGTGCAGCGAGTCAATTTTGACTCACAAAGCCTAAATTACTGAACCATCATTGGTCAATTCTACATAGGGCTAAAATTATTCAGGATTTTCTCAAATCCCAGACATATGAATGTATGCACCCAATCCTCTATTAGTTTGTTGAATGAGAAGTTGCCCACCCTTTTAACACCCAATAATTTTCAACTCAATACAAGCTAATTAGTGATTTAAAATTTAACATCTTAAAAGTCCAATCTGTAGATCCAGACTGTCATTGCCACACATCTTTCATGAAGTAATTATAGTATTTCCTGAATAATATGCTGTGATAATGACAAATGTTAAAATTATGTGTTGAGAGTTCATGGGGTTAAATAAAAGATAGCTCCCATATAATACAGTTTCCGTTTTTTTAGCCAAGTACCCCCACATACAGATTAGTTGCCCTGGCCCAGAAGAAGACGGAAAGCTGCTTGACTTTGGCAGTGTAGCAATTGGAAGCTGTTTGGAAAAACACTTTGAGATCTACAATCCTTCTTCAGTGAGACACTTTGACATCACATGCCATTTTTTTTTTTTTTACATCTTATTGTCATGATTTGTACAACTTTGTTATCTCCATCTCTCTAACTGAAGCATTCCCTCTTTCAGGTGTTAATTTTTTTTTCTCTGACTCGTGTGAAAAAGCCAGCCCATATGGAGTCTGTGTTCGAGTGTGATGTACAGGGAGGGCAACTGGTTCCATGTGCAACATTGCGAGTGCCTGTCCGATTCACCCCACTTACTGTGGACAATGTCAGTGTGGACTACTTCCGCCTCAGCTGTCCTGGGGGAGTCAGGACAGATATGCTCAAAGTCTCTGGCTCATGTATAGGTGAGATAAATCAGTGAAATATCTGTACCTATGTTCATTTTGTGATTCTCTCAAGTTTTTTATTTTATTTATCTGTGACAATGATTTTATGACATTCAAAGAAAGTGATATCAGTAGCAATGACTGGCTTCAGTATGTATCTCCTGATTTCCGCAGGTCCAGAAGTTACTTTAAGCTCCTCTTTGGTTGATTTTGGTTGTGTGGAAGAGGGAGCAGAAGCTGTGCGTATTATTCGTATCATAAACTCGTCTACTGTCCAGGCTCATTACCAGTTTGACATCGACCCTGGCAACCATAGTGTGTTCACACTTGAAAAGACAGTTGGCACTCTGCCAGCCAAGGACAGCCTCACTCTGCGTTTTATTTTCCGCCCATATCATCCCATTGCCTATTACAAGAGAGCTGTGTGCCTTATTCTTTACAGGGTATGTCAGTAAGGCAGGGTTACAAAGCTTTATTTCTACACTAGGAGTTATTGGGGGGCCAATATAAAAAGTTAACTTTTTTCTGAAATCATGTTTTTTACCCTTCAAGTGAAAATTGTAAATTCCATACTGTCATTGCCATAATTATTATTTTTAATTAATATTGATCACATCACTGTTAAATATTCTACAAATAGATGTACTGTAACATTTTGATCACACACCTTTTAATCCACATATTAACATAATCATGAAAACTGCTTTTGATCAGTTCCTAAACATTGCTTGTCTTTAGCCTTTATTTAGATAAAAAATATCCTGGTTTATGATTTCATAACCTTATGTTTAGATATAATTCCTCTTATTCAGTATTTCTGGATAACATTTCTTTTTTTTTAAGGAGCCGCTTTTGTTGGACTTGATTGGCACCTGTCACTCAGAACAGCTTAAGCCACACATCTTACAACCCAGACATCTCCGTGTGTACAGACAAAACCTGCTCCGTGGTCTAACCTGCTACCCTCCTGATATACTCAGTGCTATGCTTGCTGATCATAAACTGCAACTGGATGAAAGTGGGGCATTATTATTTCAAAAGGTCAATGTGGATCTGTACTTATGTGTCGAGTTTGCATGTGGATGAACAGCAAATCTGTATAATAATCTCAGAAAGAGAACCTGTATAATAATCTCCACATGATTCGCCTTTTAGGACTCATCAGAAGACATGACTTTGTCCAGGTCTCCTCTGTCCCCGAGGAGTGTGATGGAAGAATATTTCCACATGAACTCAGCAGATAAAGCAGGAGAACATCCTAAAGAGAATGGAGATCCTGAATGTTTCCCCCTGCCCCATGTCACAGTGGAGCCCTCTGAACTGCTCTTTTACTCAGGGCCAAAATCTAAATCAGTCACCATCACCAACCACACCAAAGGCAATCTCAGCCTGCTGTGGACTCCTGCTGCTGAGTCGCCGTTCTCCATCACTCCTCTCACGTGTGACCTGAGCCCTTTAAAGTCCACTGTGTTCATAGTAACATATACACCAAAACAGCACAATGCCTTCCAAACAGCACAGCTCGAGTGTTTCGGGCTCTACAAGGTAAAGTAGTGGTGCAGTGATTAAATTATTTTCTGGGAGGTTTAAGTGCTTGAGAAATTGTTTGATAATATTTAAAAAAGCAGGTGATTTGCGATTTGGTTAGAATAGTGTGTATAATAACTACATGGATCCTTGAATCCACCAGATTTTGCAGGACTATCGGCAGACAGAGGACCGAACTCTGTGCCCTCCCTGGTGTCTCACAGTTAGGGTGACTGCTCACTCATTTCAGCCTCGAAATGAGCACTTCATCCCTTACTTCTCTCTGCAGGCGACTCAAGTGGTGAGTCCAGCGCTTTGGAAAGGAAATGACATATAACATTGAAATAGAATATATTTTTTTAAATGGCATGTAACATTGAAATTTATTATCTCCCTGATTCTCACACAGATTAACCATATTACTAGCTTTATTTTGTGTGCCTTGTGTTCTCCAGATGTTTCCAGCTTTAAATCAGGTATCCTACAGGAGTATTCTCCTGCAGAACACAGGAGATCTTCCTCTTATCTTTAAATTGACCACAAAAGACTGTCCTGATGTATTTGTGCTGCCCCCTAGTGGCTTGGTACCACCAGGCAGCCACCAGATCTTCATTCTCAAATCTACTCCTGTTGAAGAAAACCCTGACAGTTTGCCTATGACACTGCAGCTCAATGCCAGCTCCAAACATAGACAGGTATATTGAAATGTGCATCTTAATGTTGACCACTGTAAATTTTGCTCCTGGCACATGCAAAGTTCACATGGGTTTTCTCTGTGATTAGGAACTAAGCGTGGTGTGTGTGGCAGAGAGGCCGCGCATCACACTGGAGGGTGATGGGAACTTGTTTTTCATCCCCACCGGAGTGGGCTCCTGCTCCAAGGCAACTCTGAGCATCAGGAACTTTAGCAGAGTTCCGTTACATTTCCACTGGAGGTTTTCTGGCTCCGATCGCAGGGTTCTCTCTGTACAACCAGACTCGGGTGTACTGCAGCCCAATGAATCCCAGGTGTGTGACTGTGTCATCATAATTTTTTTTAAAATCCTGTATGGAATCCTGTGTGGCTGTGTTTTAAAGTTAATCAGAGTTTTCCTGTTGTTGGTGCTGTTCAGGTTCAGACTTGGTCCTTCAGCCCTCTGGAGGAGATGGTGTACAACATGAAACCAAGTCTAATTTTCTGGCCCATTCAGAAACCAGAGTATAAAAGGTCAAAACTCTCTCTTAAAGTTGTGGGATTTTCTGCCAAAGGTTCCATAGAGGTGTGTATAATGCAGATATTGTATTATTACAGGAATGCCTTAAATATAATAATTTGGCATGGACATAAAAAAAGGAAATTAAATAATTTCTGAAATCAGTGTGTCCTTGAGTATGTGTGCATATAGTATACTGGTCCTCAAAAAATTAGCATATTTTGATAAAGTTCATTATTTTCTGTAATGTACTGATAAACATTAGACTTTCCTATATTTTAGATTCATTACACACAATTGAAGTAGTTCAAGCCTTTTATTTTTTTAATATTGATGATTTTGGCATACAGCTCATGAAAACCCAAAATTCCTATCTCAAAAAATTAGCATATTTCATCC
>JAQMYJ010000036.1:22552633-22571064 GCA_030014305.1 Clarias laeviceps | reverse complement strand
TTTTAAAGGTAAAGTGCAGGTTAATTTGTTTTATTTATACTTTATATTTTGTGTTAATTATTTTTATGTATTTATTTGTTTGGGCTGTGGAACAAATAATTTGTGTTTCCATTGTTTCTTATGGGGACATTCGCTTTGATTTACGAGTGTTTCGAAATATGAGCCCACTTCCGGAACAGATTATGTTTGTAATCCAAGGTTCCACTGTACAAGTGAAAAAGTAAAAACAGTATTTTTTTGTTTTTTTTGTTACTTTCATATGTCAACGGTGGCTTAGTGGTTAGCACTGTCGCCTTGCACTTTCATGTTCTAGTTTTTATTCCTGCCTCGGGTTTTTGTGTGTGGAGTTTGCATTAGTGCTTGGTGGGTTTCCTCCGGGTACTCCAGTTTACTCCCACAGTCCAAAGACATGCAGGTTAGGATAACTGGTGTTCCCAAATTGCACCCCGTGCATGAATGAGGGTGTGAGTGTGTGAAATTCATCCCTGCGATGGATTTGCACCCCATCCAGGGTGTACCCCGCCTCTTTCCCTAAGTCTCCTGTGATAGGCTTCAGGCTCCCCGCAACTCTGTATACAGGATAAAGCGATATAGACGATGAGTGAGTGAGCGAGTATGTGCATGTGTGAATGCTTATTTCATATTTGGCACTACCAGTCAAAGTTTGTACACCCGTCCTCATAGAAGATCTTAATTTTATTCTAATTTAGAGCCATAATGAACATTGACAAAATGAAACAACACATATGGAAGTAAGCAGGAAAAGTGTTAAAGCTCAAAGCATTTTATATTTAATAGTGTAGCTGATTAAGCTTTGTATTTTCTCAGCTTTGTTTGGGAGCTAGATCCAGGAGTCTTGTTTTGGGGAAACGGTTTTAAGTTAAAACTGCTTATTTAAAATACAGTACAGTTTAATTCTGAAATAAATGTTTGTATGTGTGTATTTGTGTCCACATAGGCAGTGCAGATTCATCCTGATAGTGGATCTTTGGCTGCAGAGGAGAGTGTTCTCTGCATCCTCACTATTTACACCTCAAACAACCCCACATTCTATCAGCAAGATCTCATCTGTGAAGTTAGTTCTCTCTTTCATGTGCACTTTATTGCATCTAAACGCTGTTTTCATGTTTGCATAAATGTGAATATAACACCACCAGCTCTCAATACATCCATGACTTTTAATCAAAGATAGTGATGCTAGTAAAATCTTTTGCTCCTGTGCTTGCCAGGTCACTACAGAATCAGCTTTAGCTTGTTACCAGATGGACCTACAGCAATGGAAGGAGGAAAAAGAAAGAGAAAAACACGAGTTCACCATAACAGAGAAAGACCTAATTCAGACAAACTCTCGGAAAAAAAACACTCAGGTCCTGCTCCAACCCTCACTATATCAGATACATTAAAACATTCACAGTATAGCCATGTTCCTTATTGTCTACCTCCTTATTGCCTACTTTATTAAATAAAATGGTCTCTTTTTCCCTCAGCGAGGAACAGCAGCCCAAAAGAAATCCTACACTGAAAACCGGAAATTCAGGGTAAAGCAGTACTGCTGTGCTCCATGATTTTTGTGTGTATTACAGTATAACTTTTGATATGTTGCTGGAACATAATAATTATTAATCCATAAAAACAACATGTTGCAGATGCTGCCACCCATTAGCAGTAACAGTTGCTCTGGGCTGGAAGGGCCCAATGCCAGGGCAGAAAACAAAGCTCAGGGGGATGTTAGACAACCACAGCCACCTCGCCCAAAACTGCTCCACCTGGGAGTCACAGCACGTTCACACTCCCTGCTAGAGTACCAGGCACAATTCCCTTCTCAGTTCAGCAAGCATTACATCTACAGGTCTGTAAAATATATCACTTTCATTTAATATGGTTAGTTAGTGAGTGGAGGCGGCACGGTGGTGTAGTGGTTAGCACTGTCGCCTTGCACCTGCAGGGTCCTGGTTCGATTCCCGGCCAAGCTCGATTCTCATCTCTGTGTGCATGGAGTTTGCATGTTCTCCCCGTGCTTGGTGGGTTTCCTCCGGGCTCTCTGGTTTCCTCCCACGGTCCAAAGATATGCAGGTTAGGCTAATTGGCGTTCCCAAATTGTGTGTATGTGTGTGCCCTGCGATGGATTGGCACCCTGTCCAGGGTGTACCCTGCCTCGTGCCCTAATCCCCCGCGACCCTGAATACAGGATAAAGCGGTATAGAAGATGCGTAAGTTAGTGAGTGCTAAGGTACAAAAAAAATAAATGGTGCTGCATGTCTGACTATCCAAATCTAACTATATACAATTCTTCAGATCTGCATCATCAAAGCTTCCTCAGCCTGAATCAGTTGACAGTGAGCTATTTTCAGCAAACATGCCTTCTCTCACCCACGGTCCAGAGAGAGACATTCTCACAAACACCCTCACCTCTTTGCTCAGGTACACATCAAGTGATTTAACTCTTTAGACAATATTGTGCTAACACAATATCCAACAAAGCCCACTTTTTCTTGCAGAAGTCTCTTGGATGACACGGAGTTCCACCAGGAGCTGCAGAACACTTTGATTGAGCCAGCGCCCTACTTCACCCAGCTTCGGCCTGTTTCCCCTGTTCTGCCCATGACTTCCACTGACACACCGTGTGCAAAAGACACAATTTGTTTCACTGACTCGAGACTATCTACAAATCACATGGAGAGCACAGACACTGAGGCACACACTCATACACAGTCTGAGGTTGAACCACAGCTATGTCAGGAGCTGAACCCCAAGCTCAGGGAACAGGTGCAGGAATCCATTCGCAGGTGAGTGCTTTGCCTAAGTAGTAAAGTTATTGTAAAGTGAACAATTATAACTGTTATATAACCTTATAAGGCATTTTGATTTTTAAAAATCATATCAAATTGAAGAAAATGCTTTATTCATAAAGCTAAAGAATGTTAACCAGGCCGAAGATCCTTTTACGACCACCTTGGAAAGTGATACAGAGCACTTGTTCATCTAAAAGATGAGATGATTACCTCAGTTACCACTATTTAGACATAGGATTATTTTTATTTCTCATATAGTGATATGGATTCATCCAGCACAGTAATTCATAACTGTGTAAATTAGACTGCAAACACCACTCAGCACAATATTGTCTTAACTGTGTCTGAGACTACATTGCTACATCTGCTATTTTGCCATTAGCACACTTCTTTATAGAGTTGTGGGCACATGGCAACTCATTAAAGCAATATAGTGCCATAAAATTAGGAAGGTTTGCATTGTAGTCAAGCAAGTGCTTAATTACTTTTCCCACTTCCTTTTTGGTTCCTGAAATATGCAATGCATCTTTTCCTCTTTATAAATACTCTCAGCCACTTTATTAGGAACACCATGCTTTTACTGGGTTGGTTTTAATTGTGTCTTATTTTTTTTGTAGCATGAATTTAACAAGGTCCTAGAAACATTCCTCAGTGATTCTGGTCCATATTAACTTATTGGCTGCACATTCATGATGCGAATCTCCTGTTCTGCCACACTCGGGCACCCTATTGTATTGAGATTTGGTGACTGTGAGGCACCCGTTGTTGGCCTTTTGCCATTGTAGCCATCTGCTTCAAGGTTTGACATGTTGGCATACCCCAGGTGTAAGGAGATGTCATTTGAATTACCATTGCCTTGTCTGGCTATTCTGCATCAAATTGGGTCAACGGTGTAGGAATAACGGGTCTTCTGATTTGTGCTAGGGTTAGCGCTAGAGCTAGGGCTAAGTCTTAGCCTTACCTAATATGTTGAGCAAGGAGTTACCCGTCTAGCTTATTTTACCTATTTCAAATCATCTTGGATATCTGTCAAAAGCTCCCAAAAACAGAATTAAGAAAAACTGCTCTATTGGATTGAGTAACTATACCTATAACTATACTGTATACATTTTTAGCCGGATCTGTGTGATTTCATGTGCAGCCCCCACCAAATTGAGGATCACTGGATAACTGCATAAATGACCTTGTTAATTGTAATTGAATGGTAAGTTTATTTTATATATAGTGATTTTATCTGTATCCGATTACCCACTTGCTTTTTTCCATCTTTCCATCTTCAGGAGTACAGAATTTGGTGATCTAATGGAGGAGATTCTACTCAATACTCTGAAAAACCTAATGACAGAAGCTTTTCTGGGGGAGCTGGTTCTTACGGCACGGCCACGTATCATTACATTACCACCAGGCTCAGCCAGGTCAGACATTGCCTCCTCACACTCACTGGACACTATTTAATTCAACCTAGTACTGATAATGATGAGGTAATATTGCTCTACTCCTACACAGCAGAAACTCCAAGAGACACTAGGGAGAACATCTGGTGCGTGAGAGAAGTACATCTCAGCAACAGGATCGATCCATACTTGCCCAACATAGCTCTGCTTTCAAAGACAGAGTCTCAGCACCACTGATTCCTTTTCAGTCAATCCACTTTGTACATACAACATGTATTGTATGGAATATCACGCCCTCTTATATCCTGGTTGAAGACATCTTTATTCTCACCGTAAAGGCATGCAACATTTGTCCCCTCAATTAGTACACTCTTCACCAAGCCAGGAACACCTTATTCTACAGTTTGCTAGCTGCTGCTAGTAAACTCTACAACATGCATGGTTCATCGGAGGATGAGCAGAAGTCTTCTAGGTTCTTTGTTTTTTTTTCTCCCTCTTGAACCAACTACAATTAAAAACTCTCTGCCCATGTTCTCTGACTTCATCTTGGAGTTAACTTCATCATGGGGCAAACCACACAGCAAGCCCCCCCTCCGGGCCTTCAGAAAAACTCGGCGACCAGAAGAAAAAAAGAACACACTCCTCCTAGTTCAGAATCTGGGTGAGAGGGGCTTTTGCAGCAAGGCGACACTGTTGCTCCTCCATAGAGACCACTATGTTCTGTTTAGGAAATCAAAGTGTTCCACTTTTTATTTCGTTCTTTTATTGCCTCAGGTTTTAACCCCCGGTTTATGTGTATTAAAGGTTTCTCAGGGGATCACAGCAAGTGTTCAGTGTCTAAACCCAAGAGATGTGCCTTCTGTACTGTAAATTATGTTAATGCTGTGAATTTTCACTTGTCGAATTTAATAAAAAGCGTGTTGTATATTCTGAACACTACAAATCAGACCAGTGGCTCCTATGAAGTTGTTCTTTGGCAGAATGCCAGAGGGCAGCAGCCCTCTGTTGGTGCTTCCTGTAAGCCAGCTGGCTGTTTTCTTCCCAGAGTGGCATGCACGCACAGTCTCGTCGCGGGTAGAGAACATTGTCACCATGGACTACCAGCTGCAGTTTTTCATAAAGCCATCACGCTACAACATTCCGGTTTTTCCAGGTTACAGAAAGTTTCTGAGGTTTGCATTTAAGGGCATAGCCGAATGCCTAGTGCTGCTGTTCGGTTTGTCGTTTGCCTCCACACACATTCACGAAGTGTGCCAAGTAACACTGTTTCCTTGGAGAAAAGCATTCGCATATTGGCCTATCTAGATGACTGGACTCTAATAATGAGCTTCAAAGAGCAGACAGAGGCAAACACTGCTGCACTGTAAAAAAAAAAAAATAACAGAAAAATATTGCCAAACAATTACTGTTAATCACAGTAAACTACCAAATGTTATTCTACAATATATTGCTGTAAAAGCTTACAGATATTTTCCCATATATTCTTGCTGTACTGTCATAGCCCAACTTTAGTAGAATTACAGATTTTCACCATTATTAAAACATCTCTCAACCTGTAAAAAAAAAAAAAAAAAAAAAAACAAGTGACAAAAAATAAATTTGGAGTTTGAATTGAATGTTCAAACTGAATGTTAGTTATCCTTTAAATTACAGTAAATTGTTTTTTTTAAATAATTTTTTTGTGTCTACTACCTGCATGTAACAGTCAACCTGTTACATTTAACTTACTGTTTTTTAAAATCTCATTATTACTCTCTATTGCAGAGCTACTTTAGCAATTTATTGTACACATACAACCAATAAAAATGACGACACTGTTTATCCATAGTAAGGTGTATAATCAAGTCCAAGATCAATACCAACCATGAAAGCACAGTACAAATAGATTTTTCTAAGTATACATGGAATGGCAGTATTTACTTACTGGAAACATTGGCTCTGCATTACCACTAACTAAACACACACTATGCTACCACTGATTACCTTCAGTAAATAGCAATTAGGGTAATTCAAAAAGAAACAAAGGAATGAATATTAACTTCAGGGATTCAGTTAGAAGTTACAAAACAAGTGTGAGCTGAACACAGAGCCTTTTTGAAAACAAGAGTTCTCTTGCAGCTTAGACTGAGGGAGAGGACTATCACGAATTGGACCCAGTCAGACCTGCTTCCAGTCACAGAACTCCACACAGTACCACAATGTTAATGATTACTGCAGTTATTTTATTTGATCGCGGCTTGGAGAATATACCAACCTGGAATATTGACAATTAAAGCAAGCAATTAAAAATTGCTAATACTGCTAATAGAGTAAAAAAAAGAATTGACTCATATGAGGAAAATTTGCAATACTGGGCAAAAAAACTAAGAACCAAAAGTGAATTTTCTTTTACAGGTAGTCTCTGACTTCAAACATTCGAGTTACAAATTTCTGCAGATACAAACGGACCCCAGATCTACAGACATTCGTAGATGCAAACAAATCGCGGACATAGCTTACATGTATTGTACAAAAACAAGTGTGTAAGTCAATGTATAAAATGTCCACTATATTGTATGTGTGTGCAGGAGAAATGAATCAGCCTCACCAGTTTCAATGAATCAGTCCAGAAGCACGATGATAGAATGCTCAACAAAACAGAGTTCACAGTCCAATAAAGTGGAAAACAGCTCTAAGACATCACAAGACGTTGTCCAGGTCAACACTGTTACATTTGACATGCGAGATTCACTTGTTTATGTGCAGTTATGGTTTTTGGCCATATCATGGCAGTGTGGAGAAAGGAGACAGAGATTTAGTCAAATGGATTGGTATGCTTTACATTGTATATTCATGTGAAAGGTGTATAAGACTAATTTTGTCGGACTTAAGAACTAATCCGACTTACGAATGTGCTCCCGGAAAGTAATCTGTTCGTAAGTGGGGAACATTCACTTTGTGATGAGCTGTAACTGTGGTTTGTTGGTTTTCAATGGAAATAACTATGCTGCATGTCAAAACAGACTTAAATCTTGGTATTTAACCTAACACTTGCAAAATTAAGTCTATTTAATTTAGTCTTATTAATAACAATTTAGCAAAAGAGGTAAGTAGTCAGTATAACCCAAGCCCATTAATAGAATGCTTCAGGAATTCTCAACATGGTCTTAAAATAATATTGCAGTGACATTCGTGCAAGATCCTGTTGGTCTTCACTGCACGATTTAGGCGTCTTGATATACAGTATGCTCCTCCTTAGTGGCCCATTCTATCCTCTGCGGGGTCCATGATGCACTAGAGTAGCTATCGGGGTTCTTGTTCCTGGGTTTGGGTTTAATGGCTGCTCAGTAGGGTGTGAATATATGCCTCAAAAAATCTCTCTCTCTCTCCCGTGTTCCTTCTCTGTCTGCAACCAATTCTGCTTCTGAATTCAGACACCAACTACATTGTTATCCATTTCACTGAGAGATGGCAAATCACACAATTACACATAATAGTCAGCAGGTGGAGATATTACCACTTCATATACTACATGCCACTGTGGTTATATAATGCAAGCCATGCAGAAATGTGAAGTAAAAGATACAGATATTAATTGTAGGAGGCAGTGTTGAAAAAGTCAGAGGTGATGCTGTTTGCTTCCCTGGTTAAAATTTGTAAGAGGCATCTCCAACCATAAACAACCAGCGTTCATCATTCATTCATTCATATCTCCATTCATATATCTATATAAATAAAAGAAAGGTTTTGTCTTGTACATTGGTCAGAACTCGCTCTTTCAATGATAGCTTCATGTTTCCGACATTGGAGGACCAGAAAGCAGTCTCAGGAAAATTTCTGTCTGTATGTCTGTCCTGTCGAGTTTCCCTCGAAGTGGGCGTGACTAAACGCGTCACTCAACAGAGCCAATCAACGCGATAGCTTACCGGATATACCGGAAGACACAGAAACAACGGCAATGCATCTACAAACTTCCACAATTCTAACCAAACAGACAAAAGCACGACACCGCATGGCTTGTTCCAAAAAAATTGTACGTACACTATGAAAACTGAACCTTGCGCCATGAAACAAGTCAAAATGTTGAGTAGAAGGAAAGTTTTGAGCAGTTATGTCACAGTTGCTGATCAGCTTATTTTTTTATCTTTTAACTATTTCTACAAACCCTTTAACTGTCAACGACGGGCACTAACGCTAGTTATCTTATTATTATTTTTTATTATTTGTCACCTCTCAGGCGCCCCCTACTGGCCTGGGGCCACAAGCAAAGCCAAGTACATGAAAATATGCATGAAATATGTGCAGTAATGAAGTAAATGTACATTCAACCTCTGCACACTTTTAAGGTAAAGATTGTACCACAGGAAGATAATGGCAAGATCCAATGCTTGTTCAGGTATTTTCCAAAAGATATGTAGATGTGGGACAGTAATAGAAGAAGCAGCAGAATACTATATTATAGTAAGTAATAATAAGAAGCATTTTTATGAGTGAATTATGCTATTTTATTTATTAAAAATGAAATGGTCTTAGTAATAGCATTCTTTAAGGGAAATGAACCTACATGATATGAAAGTTGGCCAATATTTAACATACACTACCAGTAAAACGATTGGACACTAATTCAGTGGTCATTCCTGATTTTTATTAAGTTGATATTGAGATGTGTCTGCCACTTATGCTCTGTATAGCCTCCAAAATGACTCTAATCTGAAGTGCTACTAATTGGTGGTTTTTGGGGCTGGTGACTTTAAATGAACTCCTCGGCAGCACAGGTAAGTTTTGGTTTTGCTTTCCTGGGAAGGTCTTCTTGAGAGCCAGTTTCATCATGGTGCTTAATGGGTTTCACAAAAGCGCTTGACGATACTGTTCTTTCAAGAACTACAGTATTCCAGAACAGTTGTTATTTTGATTTTTGTGTCTCAAAATAACAACTGACTGCTCATTACCTAATGTCATATATGTTATTTCATAGTTTTGAAAAAAAATAAAAAATCCAGTATTGTTCTAGAATGTAGAAAATAAATTACTAAACAAAAACATTGAATTAGAAGGTTGGTCCAAACTTATGACTGGTACTGTACAATCATATATTTGTTTAGAATTTAAGCTTTTCAAAGCAACAACAAAAATGCAAACCCACAGCAGTTTATCACATCCCAGATTGATTCCCACTTTGTTGATTTCACTACCTCCACTATTCTGGGAAGACTTTCCACTAGCTTTTGGAGTGTAGCTATAGAGATTTGTGTTTATTCAGCCACAAGAGCATTAGTGAGATCAGGTCTGCGTCCCAGTGTAACTCACAGGTGTTCAGTGGGGTTGTAGTCTGTGCAGCCCACTAGTTATTTTGCATCAGATTTATCAAACCATGTCTTTAGTGAGCTCACTTCGTGCACAAGGGCATTGTCAAGCTGGAACAGGTTTAGGAAACTTAGTTAAAATGAAGGTAAGTTGTGATGCAATAAAGACATCCAGGTCCAATTGTGGCATGTAGTTAATATATTTTTGCTAATACGATTTTTTTTTAATGTTTTTGTTTCAAGGCAGCGCAGTGGCTAAGTGGTTAGCACTGTTATCTTGCACCTCCAGGGTCAGGGTTCGATTCCCAGCTTGGTTTGATTCCTGCCTCTGAGTGCATGGAGTTTGCATATTCTCCCCGTTTCCAACGGGTACTCCGGTTTCCTCCCACAGTCCAAAGACATGCAGATTAGGCTAATTGGTGTTGCCAGATTGCCATAGTGTATGTGTGTGTGTGTGTGCTTTGCAATGGATTGGCACCCTGTCCAGGGTGTACCCAGTTTCCTGTGATAAGCTCCAGGCCTCCCATAACTCTGTATACAGGATTAAACGCTATAGATGAGACGATGACACATAATTCATTTTCTATTTAAATAAATTTAATTCAAGATGCAGCACATGCCTTAAGTGCCCTTTCTCTCTCACTGGGGTTTAAAATAGGAAGATTGTTTACAACCTTTAATACTATTCTATAACCTCTCTGTGTGTTAAGAGTGTAAGAACCTGTACTGTGTATGATATTCACACACTGATGTATGTGTGTGTGTGTGTGTGTGTGTGTGTGTGTGTGTGTATCTTACTGCTGATGCACAATTCTACCTTAACATCCCTCCATCCCAGCCTCCTCCCATCTATTTGCTCTACTCATGCCACAACATTCCTGGCTCTTGGGAGCATTTGAAAATCTTGTGCAATCATTCCTATTTCATTGGTGCAGACCTGTGTGTGAGCTTTATATTGCAATCCAGGCCATATGTTAC
The DNA here is from genome assembly GCA_030014305.1 of Clarias laeviceps. Lineage (NCBI taxonomy): Eukaryota > Metazoa > Chordata > Actinopteri > Siluriformes > Clariidae > Clarias > Clarias laeviceps. The sequence continues at coordinate 22,560,618 of JAQMYJ010000036.1, read as the reverse complement.
AAATCAGGAGAAAAACACATTTCTCATAAAAAGTGTTTAATTGTGTAAAAATGTGCTTTTTGTGTGTGTGTGTGTGGGGGGGGGGGGGTATTACACCAGGTTACCAGAAAAAGGTAGACTTACTATTATCAATGAATAAACAGCATGTAATGAGTGAGTGAGGGAATCTGGAGCGGGCACAAGAGCTGCTATACACTGTTTGAGGAATCCAGTCTTTTGCCCAATGACAGAGTCCTCTTCATCATGGTAACTTATATGTTTGTGTTGCTGCAATCACAAAAAAGACTGTTTTATTCACAACTAATGCAGAAAGTAATTATGTCTGTAGCCAACTTGCAAAAAAAAAATGGCATACCATTAGATAATGGGTAAAAATACATTAAGTCATTCTTCTTCGATAGTCACTTTGTTCAATCAGAGACATGGATCTGGAGTCTATGCCATCTGAAGCTGTAAATGCATCCTATATAGTATATGTGATACTATCCACCATAAGGTAACCAAAGCTCAGTACTGAACCAGGGATCCTAAAGCTTTTGCATGGCAAGAGGCACAAATAATTGTAGCCAACCTAAAAATACATATATTTCATTCTTCATATCTTATTTCCCCACAATTAAATTTTTCTTAAACCATTAAATCAAGAGTTACTCTAAAAATACCAGAAGATGACTGCAAGCTAATAGTAAATTTAAAAAAAATTTTTATTTGTTGGCACTTTCCATGGACTAAGTTTAAAGCACAGAAGTAGCAGATGAGTCTGACCTTCAAATTGATATATCATTACACAAGCAATTAAAAAAAAAACTTTATGCTTAACTTTAAGCTTTATGCTTAGCCTAATTTGCATGTCATTGCACTGTACATCAAACACATCAAGTACAGGAAGAACATGCAAACTCCATGTATACAGTCCCGAGTCAGGACTCAGACCCAGACCAGTGCAACCACTACTACACTATGCAACCAGGAACATAGTTCCTCAAACTAGTTCAAGAAATTGGGAGCTTTTTTAGAGCCATTTCAGTAACAGTTAACTAACTATTTTTAAATTTACAAATCAAAAAATGTAATAATATAATAATAATAATAATAATAATAATAGTGGTGGTGGTGTTAAGTACATTTGTGTATTTGGGCTTCAGTAAATATTAGAGTTACAGTAATTTGCAGTGTGGCTCTGTCAGGACAGTTGCAGAAGTTTGTACACCCTAGGAATCTTTTTTCTGTGTATGGTCCAGCATTATTTTATGTACCCGGACAGACCTAAATGATAAACAGTATTAAATTTGTTTTCAATATTTACAGCATTTACTATTAATACATTTATATCAAAAGATATAATAACATCACCTATAGTATAATAGAAAATCAAATACTAAATATTATCAAGAGTTTTATTAAAATTCCTTTCATTTTACTTCATCATATGTAAACATTTATTGTTTTATTTAATGTTTCATATACTGTAACTGAGAAGAAATACTTTTATCACCACCAGGTGTCAGTACAAGATATCTTTCTACATTTTATAGTATCTTTTGGTACAGTACTGCCTAAGGTTGTGCAGAATTAGGAGACCTTGAATAACTCCCTCTAATGCAGAGGCGTGTTCAGTGTTCTCTCTTCCACTCTCTCTCTAATGGTTTCTTTCTAGATATATCAGTGTGGTCATGATTTCAGTTGTGTGTAGTGACCTACATACTGTTCTCTCCAAGGCCTTCTTTCAGGAGCTAGAACCAGATGTGCAGAAGGAAAAAAGAAAGGGAGAAAGGGGGAAGGGGTTCAGTCACTTGCAAGCCCTGTGAGCTTGGCTCTGCTCTCCCTGTAGAAGGCAAAAGGCTTCATCTTGTTCTCATTATGCTTGGAGTGGGTGAGTCTGCACTGTGAGTGTGTGTTGAGGTAAACGACTGACTGGACTGTCACTGCCTTCCAGAAGTTGCTGGAAATATATGCCTTTGACTGATGAAGAATGAGCGCAAGTGTGCTAGTCTTACGTAATCTCTTGGAAATGCTAGTCGTCATCCTTCACCTCGTCTGTTCAGAATGGAGAAAAGCTGGATTGTGCTATTACTGCATAGGATTAGGGTATTGCAGATCCGGGTTAGGTGCTGTCGGGGGATACTGTGCCCCCCTCTGTTTACTTATCCCTCTCTCTTTCTTCGTCACCACATTTTAATTCCCTACAGGCTCTTCTTTATTTTGTCTGCTGTTTATACTTAAAATGCATGAGGCCCTAACGCACACAGAGGGTTTACCTCCTAAGTTTATCTCTAGTGCTCCTTTTGTTGGAGGAGACTGAGAAAAAATGCTTTCGGCTATTCTTCAAGCTGCACAGTCTCAGGTCCTGAATCAAAGACTTCATCTGAGCCATGTCTGTCACCACAGCGTCAATCCTCTTGGAAAACCTCTGACTGTTTTCTGCTTTTTTAGATTATGTCTATCAGTAGACAACAATCTGTCTGGACTGTGAGGCATTAAAATCGACTTCAAATAAGGATTTAAATCTCCGACATGTTTGTTGTGTCTGCCTCTGCATAGTCAGCTTAGAGGGTGATTGCATCAGATACTGCATCCATTCGATGGTCAATGTCCAATTTTATCTAAGAAAGAATTCTTACAGCAATTCTTTTTAAGCTAACATGTTTAAGCTAAAATGTGTGGCTAATATATATATGGTTTTGAGCTTCTACTGTTGACTCTCAGACATGTTGATGTATGTATAGAATGTATATATGTAAAATTATATGATGCATGTCGAGTCGAGCACAATAAAGATTTCCCAGATGGGACAGTAAAGTATATCTTATGTTGTTTGACTTGTATGAGACAGGAATAAAAAAAAGAGAAAGATTGTTGTACGATAAGTATTTACAGCAAATACTATGACATATTTCATTTAATGACTTTCATGCATGCGCACATGATGGTATCCAGATGATGCTCTCCATTGCTGGTTAAGTTAGGATGCTTAAAAGAGAATAATTACATTCAAAGTGGAAATAAAATGTACAACGTGTCATCAGAAGCATCCCCAAACATTTGAACAGATTATGCCCATTTATAAAGTTATAAATTAAGATAAAGATATATTGTATAGTCTAGATTTTATAGATGTGAGCATGAACTTCAGATATACTGTATGTGGTTGAAATAGTATAATACATGTTGGCAGTTTGGTATGCCTTTTGTTTCATATTTTACAATAATGTACTTAAACACTAAAGGTGTTAGTAGTTCCTAGTTAAAGTTTTCACTTAAATCGGTAAAACTTTAATCAGGTGGCACAGTGGCATAGTGGTTAGCACTGTGGCCACACACTTCCAGGGATGAGGGTTTGATTCCCCCCTCAGGTTTGTGTGTGGCGTTTGCATGTTCCCCTGTGCTTGGTAGGTTTCCACTGGGTACTCCTCCCACTCCTCCCACTGTCCAAAGACATGCAGATTAGGCTAACTGGCGTTCCCAAATTGTGTGTGTGCCCTGCGATGGATTGGCACCCTGTCCAGAGTGTACTCTGTCTTGTGCCTAAAGTCTCATGAGAAAGGCTATAGGCCCCAGCATGACCCTGTAACAGGATGAGTGGTAGAAATGACAATGACGATTGTAATTTGAATGTCCCATATTCCGTATGTTTACACAAATTTTATTTAAAGGCAAGTAGCTTGGACCCAGACAAATCCACCTCTGAACTTTTACACAAATTAATTTTCTGTAGTAATAGTAAATTTTTAATCTTGACTCACCAAATCTCTATTGTATATGCGATTAATGTTGAAGTGTCACTGTGCTGAGGACAGAATATAAATCTGCAGCTTGCAACTTAAGTTAAATGGCACAGTTGAAGCACCAATAAACAAAAACTCAAGATGTGAATGAAGGTCAAGCTTTTATCTTTAATTCAAGGGGGTTTGACAAAAGTGTGGCGTTAACCATTCAGGAATTACAGCTATTTTCATATAAACACACCCCATTTCAATGGAACTAGCATAATTACAAACATAAGGATTCCCATCAATAAAAAAAGCTTTGGTAGGCCTTTACCACAGCTTGTTTGTAAGTGTCTCTGCCTTAAGTCTTGTCCACTGTAAGTTTTTTTAAGGTTGCCTTTATTTAAAAGTATTTTTCAGTAGCTTCAACCTCAGTGTCAAGATCATCATCGTACAGATAATTTTGTTATCAAACCTTAGGATTTTTTAATCTTTCAAGTTCATTCATTTCATTCTCCCTACATTTGGATTTTGCAACACATTGAATAAATTCAGTAAGGACGTTAGGATGGATTTCTCATCATAGCGACACTTGGCAAGAAGTATTTAAACTGTCTGGAAGAGTTTGAACTCTGTCTCTACTCTCTGTCCCACTGCTCAGTGGAGAGACACAAACCTGGAGCCTGTCTCAATCTCTCTCTCAGTCAGTAATATATATGTGTCTCTTTTTATCAGTGCAGAAATTTATAAAGATATACTACTATGGAGTTTGTTCACGGGTCAGCTTGATGCATGTAATACCAGTTCTGAAGATGCAGAAAAGATTAACATTGAGGTGTTGGGTTATTCAAGTGCACTATATTCAAATATTTTCAGTTTCAAAAAACAAGTTAAATCCCTAAATTTAGACAATGTCTCATAACTTGCATTTATAAAATAAAAAATACTTATAGATTTTGTTTACTTAATTCTGTTTCATTTTGTTAATTCATCTTCAGTAACCTAAAGACTTTCTGAGAAACACTGATGTGGGATTACACCATGGATGAGATGCCGTCATGATATATTAGTCACTGATATGCTAACTCAGTGTAGTAAGGGAGGACCAGAGATCTTCCAGATCAGATAGAAAACTCAGCATCAAGCTCCCCCAGCGCTCTCAGTTTAGCATCCAGTGTAACATGAGCTCAGACGCTGGAACTCTGTAAGCTGCTTGCCCAAGGCTTATGCATTTAATGTAAATAGATTACTGTCAAAAGAAAAAAAGACACTTCATTGAATAATGAGGGTGTGCTATATTTACAAAGCAGTAAAGCTCACTGGTAATTATATGAAGGATTAAAAATCAGGGATTATAGCTGTTATATATTTGTTGAGGTCATTTTATTAAATAAAAAAAATCTACATTGCCCATGTTTATGAGCTGAGGTATTAGTTTTCATGAGAATAAAAATGGGTAAAAGGTTCTTTCAATGTTGTGTTTGGCCTTAAGGGAAAATAAGAGAGTAATATATGACCCTGCTCTACTTATTCAGGGGCCAGCTTGATTTCGATGTTGAGAGAAATAGGGCAATGTAACTTAATTAAGTTTTAGAGGTATGGCACGGATAAGTACGGGCACGGATGCTTTGAGGTTAACACTGTCGCCTTGCACCTCCAGGTTCCGGTTTCGACTTTCACCTCGGGTCTGTGTGCATGGAGTTTGCATGTTCTCCCTGTGCTTGGTGGATTTCCCCCAGGTTCTCCGGTCTTCTCCCACAGTCCAAAGACATGCAGATTAGGTTAATTGGTGTTCCAAAATTGCCCATAGTGTGTGATAGACCGTGTGAGTGTGTGTATACTGTAGGTGTGCCTTGCGATGAATTGGCACCCTGTCTAGAGTGTATCCTGCCTAATGCCCTAAGGCTCCAGGCCCACCGAGACCCTTTATACAGGTTTAAGCGGTATAGACAATGAGTGAGTGAGTGTGTGACTGAGGTACAAACAACATGCCCATGAGGGATTGAACATCAGTGATAAGTGTTTGTAGCCTGAAATTCTATTTCTAAAGTGTACAGTAGTTTTACATGTTGTGGCTTTATTAGGTTGGTCAAAATAATCTATTGCAGAACCATACATACATAGTACAACAAGTATTAAGCTTGTTTAATCTTTAGCTAGGTCACAGAGAGATGCAGAATTTTTATACGTCATAGTGTATTTTATGTTTTGAATATAGTAATAAATACGAGAAAATTAAAAAAGAGAAAATGGGTTGTGTGAGGATTATTTTAAGGGTTTGTTGCATAATTACAGGTTTTAAAAAACATTCGTCCTGGATGCACTCTGTTATAGGTTTCTATACAAAACTGTGATATGCAGCATGTTAAGACAGGATGCACTTTTAGTGTTCATAATAATAATAATCATTGTTAACAATCCAGATAGGATTTGGAGAAGAGGCAGATAACATTAAATGGACAATAAACATCATCCAAACCATGAAAACACTATTGAGGGTCAAACACCTGGATATCGAAGCAGGGTTTTTATGGATTCAAGAATCAGAATAAAATGCAATATCAAAATAAAAACCTGCAGCTTGTAGATAAATCAAATACACTTACCTTAAGGGTGCAAGAGTTTCTAAGAGTGTAATGTAATAGATTACTTACAGTATTATGTCACTTGTCAACAAATCTCTAACGAGCCAAGAATGGTTAGGTTAAAAGCACAAGTCCCCACATCTTATCTCTTAAAACAGATAAGCTGCCCCAGCTTGAGTTTATCCCAAGAGAAAGGAGAAAATAATAGTTTTGGATCACAATAATTGAGCAGAGCCTCTGAAGCTTTTAAGATAACGCACAGTGATTTATATTCTACATGAGTACAAGAGACATTAGGTCAGTACAGGTCAGTGAAAATATGCTACATGATATCTGAAAACTGCTCCTTATTTCACTGATTGTTTGGAGTTGGTGTGTTGACCTTTATGAAGTCGTGAATCTTGTCTTGTCTTGAGAATTTTTTTTTAAAGATATTATACCTTATAATACACATGAAAGTTTAATGACTATACAGATTGTCCCAGAACAAGAAGTTTAAACTATTTTACTTGTCTGTTAAATCATGTACTAACTGGCAGAATTTATTTTTGTATAATATTAGAAGATTTATAAACATTTTGCCTGTTGACATCCCACATATCACATATTTTTGACAAAAAGACACCTGTTTGATGGATTGTATTCATTCATCTACAGTATGTATACTATTTTACATGCTCAAAATGTAAAAGTCTTGGTTAATTTGCGTAAACACACACACACACACACTAATCAGCCATAACATTATATATAATCAAAAAGGTTATTTATTTAAATGATATAGATTTATTACACAGAGACTGATATATTTTAAGTGTATATTTCTTTCATCAGCTTATAGCTAATGAAAGCCCAAAATTCAATATCTCAGAAAATTAGAATATTGTGAAAAAGTTCTATATTCAAAACTCATGATGTCAAACTCTAATCAGGTAATTAACTCAAAACACCGGCAACAGTTTCCTAAGTTTTCAAATGGTCTCTCAGTCTTGGGTTCAGTAGGCTGGCTGTTCAAAGAGTGCTGTATCCAAGCACATCAATGGAAAGTTGAATGGAAGGAAAATGTGATAGAAAAAGGTGCACAAGCAAAAGGGATAACCGCAGCCTTGAGAGGATTATGAAACGAAAACCCATTCAAGAATTTGGGAGAGATTCACAAGGAGTGGGCTGCAGCTGGAGTCAGTGCTTCAAGAGCCACCAATATGTGAGACATCAAACCCAACAATGCAGAAGAGCTGAAGGCCACTATCAGAGAAATCTGGGCTTCTATAACACCTCAGCAGTGCCAGAGACTGATTGCCTCCATGCCTCCATTGTCTCATTCTGGATTTTGGGTTTTTATTATCTGTAAGCCATAATTATCAAAATTAAAAGAACACTTGAATATATCTTAGCCTATGTGTAATGAATCTATATAATATGAGTTTCACTTTTTTAATTACTGAAAGAAATCACCTTTTTGATGATATCAAATTTATTTAGATGTCCCTGTGTGTGTGAGTAGGTCCACCTTTTGCCACCAGCAATCTGTAGTGTGATCTGTCATTTTCTGTGAGTAACAGTTTTATCCTTTAGCTCTACTAATGGATCGGACTACCAGGCCTTCACTCCCCGTGAATATATATATACTGGTCCTTCTCAAAAAATTAGCATATTGTGATAAAGTTCATTATTTTCTGTAATGTACTGATAA
>JAQMYJ010000036.1:22538219-22552533 GCA_030014305.1 Clarias laeviceps | reverse complement strand
TGTAGAATGTAGAAAATAAATCACTAAACAAAAACAAAGAAATTTGCAAGTGACCCCAAACTTTTGAACGGCAGTGTCTATATATAGAAATGAAACTTGAAATGAAATGGATATATTTTTAGATTTTTTTATATTTAGTCAATATACAGCTTGTATAACAATATAGATTTACTGTCCTCAACATAATAACTCAACATACAGCCAAAATAGCTGGCAACTAAAGTTAGTACATCCTAAGTGATAACAGCTGCACATCTTTAACCATGCAAAGTTGCATGTCCTATTCATCATGTTCATGTGTTTGTGAGTGGCCGAGTATGTCTTCAGACCAGAACCCTATTGAGCACCTGTGGGGCGTCCTCAGGCGGAAGCTGGCGAAACACCAGGTGTCTAACATCCAGCAGCTCCATGATATCATTGTGGAGAAGTGAAAGAGGATCCCAGCAACAACATGTGCAGCTCTGGTGGATTCCATGCACAGGAGGATTAAGGCAGTGCTAGATAACAATATTATAATAAAATATTGACACTTTGAAAACAGTTTTGACATGTTCACGCAGGATGTACTCATTTCCGTTGCCTGAAATGTGAGGGATGTACTCAATTTTTATGAGATACTCTCTGGAAACACATGGTCAACCCTTGTCAAGGCACTGTTATTAGTCAGGGCACTTTATTGCGGAGGATTCGCATATCTTGCATATGAATTGACCAAAATGCGGGAAAGCACACTCCCCTCAATATTTATTTTTTTCTCTCTATGGAGCTGTATGGGATGAAATGTGCTTTCTTACACAGTACAAAATGTATAACACATTATCTGTACTGCAGTTTATGGCAGCGATAATGCCATGCTAAAGAATAATTTACGCATCATATTTTCAATGTGACAGTTCACACTTGCATGGTAGCATATTTCAACAAGGCAGAACAAATCATAAATGCCAGGTTTACACACAGATGCAGAGGCAGAGTGGAGGCAGGGCTGCATGGAAAGCGTGGGAGAGGGGAGATGCAAACACTGGCATGGCTTCAATGAAGAAACAGTTCATGTATCACCAAAACAAAATATGATGATATAAACGGTTTTGTTTCATCATGTATTTTATTCCCAAATGTATGAATATACCTTAATAAGTCGATACAGTGCCGTGCCATATGTAGCTATATAGTAGGGAGGAATATACGAACATCTGGACACACTGATGGATCCTAGAAATTAGGAGGTTAACCATGTTAAATCTTAATTATTGAATCTTATATAAATCTTAAAAGCACATAGTTAAAGTCATCATTTTTCTGTTAACTATGTTGCTGGAATACTCTTTATGCAGTCATGCAGTGTGAGGTGATATTGTTTGGTTTACATGTTTAGAAATCCCCCCCAAAATTTTCCTTTTTGTAAGCATTTTTTTATTTTATTTCACTTTTGCCTTGTGAGACATTTGTAGGCTATGTAAGGCTATGAATGCAAAAACATGTGTCTTTAACAGGTAAACGCCCTGTCCCAGCTGGCTAACATAAGTTCACTTAAGGATTTGTCTAGTGTGGTGAAGATGAGGTCGTAATATAGAAGGAATCTCCCTTTTTATATGATGATGTATTCATTCAGTGTCTGGTGTGTGCTACGATTATTAATATTTGTGTACATTTAGCAAAGCTGTGGCCACTTGCCTTTAGAGCATTAGAGATCAAACATGAAGAGGTGTACATGATGCTTTCATTTCCTGCCATTCTATAAGAATGTTTATTGATTGAAAATGAGTTGCTGATGTTGCTTTTAACTGCATTATTACTACTTGGATGATAGGCTTGATCATGTAAAGATGTTTGCTTTGTTGTTTGTGTGCAAGTGTGTTTATGAGCATGCCTGTGTGTGTGTATTGTATGTGTGGGCACGAGGTAGACAGTCACAAGATCCAGCCACATGTGTCATACTGCTTACCTGTTCAAGGGGGATATAGACCATGCAGGCTGTTATCTCAAGTTTGCCCTAGCAGACAATGACTCACCATCACACATCATGATCATCTTCCTCAGGCTATCCAAACATGGGAGGTGGGGTCATAGATCTCTTTTTGCCTCTAGAAAAACAGACACAGCATTCCTAAGTTTATTTATCGTACAAGAACATGTCTTCTCTGCTCTACAAACATACGTCTACTCCAGATAGCATATGTAAGATTGTAAACTCACAGCACCACTGATTATATTATAATTATATTATAATTAATTCTATCATTTTTAAGCACACTTTCACTTTATCCATTACAGAAACTTTCCTTTGTCATTGCACAGTATAGTTGACCACAGCTAAAAGTGCTCTTCACTTTGTTCCTGATGACATCAGAAGTTTGTGCATCACATGCATGTCTGTTCACATCTCCATGGCAGCAATTTTTTGTTGACAGCTTGTGATGTTACTGGAAGCAGATGTAATCTGTGGCACTCATAGTAAAGCAGAATGAGGCTGTCCTTCTTTTCAGATGGTCCACTCTGTGCTTTTGCGCCTCGCCACAAGCCGCAGCTCAGTTCCATTCGGACTATAAATACATATTAAAATGGACAAATATGTTGAAGCACTAGGACCAAACGTCAGCCTGCCGTGCATGTGTGTTTGGGTGTGTGGGGGAAAATGAACACACCCTTGTTGCTCAGGCAGCAGTGCTGCTTGTAATCGCTAGGCATAGCAGAACTGGGGGGGAAAAAAGAGGAACCTCACTGCGTGGGTATTAGATTCATACAGTCATGACCCCTGCGGTCAATGCTGCTTCCTCAGAGATCGTGCTGAGGTCACAGATGTTTTCCATCCTGTAGCTAAGGATATTACAGCCTCCTCACAATTAGGCAATACAACAATCATAGCCTACAAAATATCTATATATTCCGTCTTAGATAAAGCAGATTTCAGTGCAATAAACATTCTTTGGCTTGACACAAGAACTTTCTTTTAAATCAGGGACATATTTCCAAAAGTCTATGTGCATGCAGTTCGCCTCCCACAATCCTAAAGACATTCCTAGTCCCAAAGACATGCAGATTAGGCTAATTGGCATTCCCAAAATTGCCCGTAGTGTGTGAATGCGCATGTGAATGTTGATCGGAGGTCCAACCTCCAGTTGTTCTCGCTAACATTCAGTGGTTTTAGCACCTGATCCTTGAAAATCAACGGATAAATTGTCACCAACTTGCCACCACAATCCGTCTGTGAAACCGTTCATACAATCATTCACAAGTACCACTTGCACGTTACAGGAATTTGGCTGGGAGTTATCGTCACATCACAAGTACAGTCCTGACCTCGCTTCAAGCTATTTCTAAATGTTTTGGCGGAGGAGGAATTCCTGGGAGGCTAGCATTTCAGATGTGAAGCAGGCAGTCTGTTCATGGCTCTGGTTTACTGAGAAATCTTTCTACCTAGTTTTAAATTTGCATTGTACGGTCACATTATATTTATTTTTGCATATACTGTAATACAGTCACTTACGAAAATCCAGCAACTGCCCTTAGACTTCTAGTAAGACTATTTCAGTGAAAACAGATTTTTAGTTATTAGTTGTGGTGATTAACATAAGGATTGATTACTCTATTGCCTTTTTTTAATAGAGTACACTGTGTTGTTAGTAATACCTCTGGTATGTCAGTACACAAGGTATTATTTAGCGTCATCCTAGCCTGAGATTTAAGGTCACTGTGTTGCCTGCACATGTTGGAAAAAGCTGGACCCAGAAATGTCAGTCATTCATACTCTGTTAGAGAATTAACAGAAGAGCACTGAATTTAGCCATGCCTTTCCATTTTTTATGTTTCATACACATAATTGATTATATTGAATAATTCTGGCTAATACACTGAAGGCAGACTATTTAAAGAAATGTCAGTTTTCTGACTACTTATTTGGATGCAATAGTGAGCTTCTGCAGAGTTTTTTTTCGTATGCATTAAATGGGGTCTAAAAATTTAATGTTTACATAATGTTTCAAGCAAAATAATAAAACTTGTTGATTTCTTGTACACATGTACACCTGCAGAAGCAAGACTTTCCATGTCAAAGATGCAAATGAGCTGAAAACTGTGAGAAAAATGATGAATAGATTAGATATGCAATGGAATCTCTTTCCGCCTAAATGGTACAAATATTTAAAAGGGCTGCTAAAACTAAAATGCATTACTATTATTATTATTATTATTATTATTATTATTAATGTTTTTTTCATCTGGAGAGATCATGTAGCACAAAAATCCATTATTTGACTCTAGAATCCCTCTGACCTGGAATGGGTCTCCTGGAATTTTCCTTTTCTAGTTAAGCTCATGTGTACAGTATATATTTTGCTCTTTCCTTGTTCCATTGTACTTTACCTAAAAAAATTTAACCTATGACCCATAAAAGCAGTTTCTGTTATGACCCTTGCCTTTTGTTATTTTTCAGCAATATATCAGCCTTCACCTTGCACCTCCAGGGTCCGGGTTTGATTCCTGGCTATGGTCGATTCCCTGCTCTGTGTGCATAGAGTTTGCATGTTCTCCCTGTGCTTGGTACATTTCCTAGGGGTTCTCTGCTTTCCTCCCACAGTCCAAAGAGATTCATGTTAGGCTAATTGGTGTTTCCATTTGCTCATTGTGTATGAATGACTGTGTGAGTGAAGGTATGCATGTGCCCTGCAATGGATTGGCACCTTGTGCCCTAAGTCTCCTAGGATAGGCACCATCCCTCCCAGACCCTGCATATAGGATAAAGCGGTATAGACGATGAGTGAGTAAGAGTGAGATATCAACCTCAGAGCAAAACCTGCATTTACTAATGCATTACTAATGTGCTAAATGGCACCAGTCAGACACGTACAGCTTAGTTGTGAAATGCATGTTCATGTGTAAAACTCGATTTAGAGACCAAGAAGAGCATGTCATACCTAATGTCACCAACCTTCTTCCCTACTGAGGCAATGGAATATGAACTTGAAGAAACCATTATTTACAGTAAGGCTGACTGACTCACACAGACACACAGAGAGCTTTACACAAAGGAGAGGCACACTGGATGGCCAAATATCTGTCTTTTGATGTTTTTATGTCAGTTTTTTCCTTGAGTCTGCAGAATATCCATGACTAAACAATGTAATCCATGCCCTTTGTGTGTTTTTTTCTCTTTTACACGCACTTCCTCTCTCTCTCTCTCTCTCGTCAAAATTTGAGAGAGAGAGAAAAACAGCAGATTAAAGGCACAGTTGGAATAAGTTAGGAGGCCTGTTTGGAATAAATTACACTTCATTACATATTTTGCAACTTTCAGAATTTCAGCCTTTGCTTTTCCTACTTCTTCTTGTCTTTGCCTTCTTTCTCTGTCAGACCTCTCTCAGGTCCTGATCTCATTTCATTCATCATGCAGCTTATGTGTAATCCATTAGTAAAACTTTGTTCACTTCCCTCCTGTGCCAGTAATCAGGCTTGCACGCTTATATTTCATTATTAATGCACAAACCTGACTGCTGCTTTTCTTTCTCGGAAGACAGTCTACACTAATAAACTGAAAATATTTATTTGCATTACATCAACCTTGAATTTTAGCTCTAGAACACACATACTGTTTTCCATGAGTGGACATAAAGCTGTGAGGGTTGAAGTCTGGAATGTCTACATATACAGTACAAATACACATATATACACACAGAGGCAGGCAGGCAGACATGCAGGCAATGCAAGGGGAATGGACCATCATCAGATGAGGTGTGTGAAACAACAAGACATAGACTTCTTTTTCTGTGATGTGTTCATGTGGGCTCACTTTCACTTGGCCCATCTTGTTACTTCTATAGATTTATTTGGATGTGTGAATGTAAACGTGTGTGTGTGTGTGTGTGTGTGTGTGTGTTAAAAAAATCCTGATTTTTAAATCTTAGTGAGAACCAAATATTTCCACAAGGTTAAAAATTACGACCTTGTGGCTCAAAAATGACATAAAAATGTATAGTGAGGGAGGGTTTGTATGGATATATGTGCATGTGTGCATTAATCACCATACTTTATGTTCACAGTATGGGTTAGTATTAAAAAGTTCTGGTTAGGATTGTCTGTATGCTGTTCTTTGCACAGCATGGCTACATACTGATGCCTGCTATTTTACGCCTGGTTTAAGACTCCTCGATTTCGCCTCCTACAACATTTCTGATTTTAGCTTTGTCTGGTACCTTGACAAATAAGGCATTATTGTTATAGTGTTACCTTTTAAGGTAAATAAGCTCATGTACAAGACACACATCTGTTGTTGCATGAGTTGTGCTTTTAAAATGGAGATATCGAAGGTCCAAATTAAGTCATCTTCTTCCCTATCGTTTCCCTTTCTTCCTTCATACAATATGTCAAAACCTTTTTTCATACACAGTTAGTAACAATTGTTTGTTTGTTTGTTTTTTCACTAAGCAATGACTAGTACTGTTTTGAAGCAGCTGAACACCATAGATCAAACTCTACTAGAGATTTGCTCAGCTGGAACGTCCAGACACGTCCCCAGTCCGAAACTTTCCCATTCACTCAGTCATCCTGACCTCAGGAATTGACCCTTTAGCCTAGACACATTTACATCAACATCATGCAGCTTAATTCAACCTTGGCGATGCATTAGTGTGGAAAGGGTGTGTGGGTGTATTATTCTGTCTGATTCACATGTTTTTTTTATTGGCTGCTGACTTTTGTGAAATTGTGGAAAAGGCACAAGGCTTATAACTTTCGTCTCAAGGGTTTCCTGCAGCTTTATCCCACGTTATGATTCATTTTGAGCTCTACAATTAGACCACAAGGTAACATTACTTTTTTTTTTAATCTTAATTAAGAGAAAGTTCAACATACTATTTGTGCACAGTGTTTCATTAATTTGGGTTGTTTGTGCAGTGTTTGAGAAATTACCATGAACCTGAAATGCGATGTGCTTTCTTATAATAGGAACAGAAAGGAAGTTCATGTTGGTTTGTTTGTTTGTTTGTTTATTATAACCTGCCAAATCACACCCACTGTCCAGCTGCTCCCTATCACACAACTGCTACCAACTAATGAGGGTCATGACTAGCACGCACTTCCTCTCAGACACACGAAGCCAGCAATCAGATCTTTTCAATCTGCTGTGCATGTCACTTAAGGTCAAAGGGCACATGACCATGCTCATGGGAAAGCTCTCACTGCCCTCTGCCTCATACACAGGCTTACAGACCTCCATGTTTGTCTAGTGTTAATCTCGTTCGCAAATGGAGAGAGTAATACAACACCTTCAATCCAGCGAGAAGGGTTATGCTCTTATCTCCCAACAATTGGGTAAACACTTTTCTGGTGCACCTCTCAGGAGCTCCTAGAATCTGACTTATAATGGAAGTTTCTGCATAGTTGTTTGGCACAGCAATAAATATTTATGCAGAACATTTTTCTATTATGGTTTCGTTAATTTTTCCCAGCCTAGGATATTTGTAAATTGAGCTTTAAATTGTTTTTGAGCTATGACTAATGTCATGTCTTATCCTACACACAGATGTGCATTGGCTGTATAATGGTTATAGTTTGAAATTTATGATCTAGAGTTGCTTTAAAAAAAAATTATTAAAAAATCTATTAATGAAACTACTGCACTTAGACTTCCACCATAAGACAATTTTAAACTAAACAAGTTTTAAGTGCATTTCTCAGAAGAGAAAATGTGTTCAAATTATTGACTGTGGCAGATATGTTACATATTCAGATGAATGGGAATTTCTGTAAAATGTAAGAAATCCCCTGTTTTTGGTGTATGGCATTTCCTTGAAATCTGTGTTTTCTGTAGAAGATTTTAAGGAAATGCCATACACCAAAAACAGGACACATGCATTATCCTAGAAAGCCCCTTTGGGCTGCATAGCGGGCTTGTATTGGATGTCACATTAATAAAGCTTAATTTATAGCTCTACTCTAACAAAGACCCCTTTGACTAGTGAAGAATCCATGTGGGAGTCCTAAATACTTGTGTATTAATATGTTGGCTTTGAGGGAGCATCTAGACACTAATTTGTCACATCACTGTGGTGACCCTTTGCTCTGTGCACCCTGAGGACATGCTATTTCTCTCAACCAATCAGGGAAAATGAAAAGAATTGGAAAACATGGTTAATATTATATTCAAAATCCTTTTTCAGTTCTGTTATGATATAAAGTTAAATTCTTCTCATGTGGTGTGGCATTTAGATAAGCACAATTATATCCATTACATTTTATGGGTTTTCCTGTGCAGGATATGGGGTTAGTGTGCAAATGTTTTTCTTAGCTGCTGCCATGAGAAGTCCCCTCCTCCACCATGATACAGTACCTCAGACGCTGGGGAACTCCGCTTGTTCGAGTTAGCATGCGCAGTTGAGTTGAAGCCAGCTACAGTATTCATCACCTAATCAGCTGTGAACTTGTAGGATAATAAGCACATAAAACAGTCATCTTGGACAAGAGATTGCTAACTGATTTATGGACAGTCTGATGAAATTTGAACTTTTCTTTGATTAGAAAAAAAAACCCATTTCTGTGATTTTGTTACTGTTTAAAAAATGATCAGAATACAAAACAATTAAAAAAAACTTACAAACAAATTGTCAATGTACTTTTAAGAAGAAAAGAAAGGCTAAACCCAAGCATATAAATCAGATTTAAATGGGTCCTTTCTCAAGTTCAAGGTTTACTTTCTGGGCTAGTAATGATCAGACTGAGATTAAACTGTAAATCAGCTGGGTTTGTTTATAACTACAGGGATTGCTCCAGCAGATTTAGTGGGACAGGAAATCCCCACTGTCTTTGATGAAGCAGATTCCCTCCAGAGTTTTCTCAATGCTCTTAAGCACTACAGAGGCAGGCATGGAGGCAACCTTATCTAAGTGCTGGTGAACATGGATGTGCCAAAAATGGCTAGCAGGCCCCGGGGTTGGGACTCAGACAGTGCTTCCTGTTCTTATCATCAACCACAGTAAAGATTAGCATGTAAGAACAAGAAGGTTTCTACACAATCACCACCCCCGATACACACCATCAACATTAAGACTGTGATATGCTGGTTCAAGTGATTACTGTATAACAGACCTTAGTGAACTCACTCACTCATATATGCACATCTGATACATGGCTAAATATATACATGCATCATTATGGATTGGCACAAATATCAAAACAGGTCTTTAAATTCCATTAATGTACATACAGTTAATGAGTGAATAATGGATAAAAGTTCAATTTGCAATTGTTAAGGCTAATGTGCATAAATTACACATAACTTATACATAACTTATATATCAGCTCAAATTTCAGATTCAAAATTCAAATTTTTTTTGTCACATACACAGTCATACACAGTATGATATGCAATGAAATGCTTATATGATGCTCATGACCTTAAAATAAAATATAATAATAATAATAATAATAAGAAATGATTGAATAAAATAAGAAATAGAATATAGAGAAACCTAGCAATGAAAAAACATAGCTATTAAAAATAGTAGAACAAAAATAAAAAAAAAATTATATAAATATAAAATGGAAAAGGTCCATAAATATGTAATGTGCAAAATGAAAAAAAAAAGTTAGTCCTAGCTCCTCAAGCATATAATAAATAGAGAACTGCGAAAGTGAAAATCTTAACAGAAAACATATTGTTCCAAAATGGCCTTGCCTTGTGTTAACACAGTGGCCAATCAGACTTATTTCCAGGCCAAATATATCAAATAACCCATCTTTATTGCTGGCATGGTTGGACTCCACTCGTCTCCTTAAAGAGAAGAGTCTTTACATGATACAGATCTTATTACGGATCATTTTTCACACATGAAGAAAACATTTCTCTTCTTCTATCCTGATGGATATAGTGAATTGCTTTGAACAAATCTACAGGGTTTGAAGGCTTACGGAATGGTTTCATGAGAATGAAAATGTTGTCAGCCTTATGTTATGGCCTTCCCAGGAACCAACTCTCAACCCAACTGAACACACATGGGAGAAATTGCAGCAACATGTTAGACACCATCTTAAAACACAGACTGATGAAATATTATTTGGAAAAATGATGTTTATCTCTCTATTACACTTCCAGAGAATTGTAGAATCTGTGCTATGGTGCATTGAAATTGTTCTTAATTCTCTTATATACATGGGTTGGACAATGAAACTGAAACACCTGATTTTAGACCACAATAATCCATTAGTATGGCGTAGGGCCTCCTTTTGCGGCCAATACAGCGTCAATTCGTCTTGGAAATGACAGATACAAGTCCTGTACAGTGACCAGAGGGATTTTGAGCCATTTTTCTTGCAGAATAGTGTCCAGGTCACTACGTGATGCTGGTGGAGGAAAACGTTTCCTGACACGCTCCTCCAAAAACACCCCAAAGTGGCTCAATAATATTTAGATCTGGTGACTGTGCAGGCCATGGAAGATTTTCAACTTCACTTTCATGTTCTTCAAACCAGTCTGTCACCAGTCTTGCTGTGTGTATTGGTGCATTATCATCCTGATACATGGCACCGCCTTCAGAATACAATGTTTAAACTATTGGGTGCACATGGTCCTCCAGAATGGTTCGATAGTCCTTGGCAGTGACACGCCCATCTAGCACAAGTATTGGGCCTAGGGAATGCCCTGATATTGCAGCCCGAACCATCACTGATCCACCCCCATGCTTCACTCTGGGCATGCAACAGTCTGGGTGGTACACTTCTTTGGGGCTTCTCCACACCAGAACTCTCCCCGATGTGGGAAAGACAGTGAAGGTAGACTCATCAGAAAACAATACATGTTTCACATTGTCAACAGCCCAAGATTTTTGCTGCTGGCACCATTGAAACCGATGTTTGGCATTGGCACGAGTGACCAAAGGTTTGGCTATAGAAGCCCAGTTACATTGACCCTGTGGAGCTCCCGTCGAACAGTTTTGGTGGAAACAGAGAGTTGAGGTGCACATTAATTCTCCAGTGAGTTGGGCAGCAGTAGTCTTATGATTTTTGGATACAATCCGGGTTAGCACCCGGACATCCCTTTCAGGCAGCTTCCTCTTGCGTCCACAGTTACTTCTGTTGGATGTGGTTTGTCCTTCTTGGTGGTATGCTGACATTACCCTGGATGCAGTGGCTCTTGATACATCACAAAGACTTGCTGTCTTGGTACGCCAGTCCTCTTTTGAACTTTTATATGTCACCCATAATGTTGTGTGCATTGAAATATTTTAAGCAAAACTGTGCTATTACTCTGCTAATTCACACTCTGCTCTTACTGGTGGAATGTGCAATCAATGAAGATTGGCCACCAGGCTGGTCAAATTTGGCCATGAAACGTTCAACACCAAATTGGCCAGTGTTTCAGTTTCATTGTCCAACCCCTGTAATATAGCCTTAGTAATGCATAAATAATTCATTAATATTACATTTTAAAATATCCATATAAAAATTCAGGGTTTGTCAAGTATTGATTGAATTAGTCACACCATTTGGATTTCTTGCACAATACACCCCACTTTTCCAATCAAATGTTCATCTTAGTTTCTTAACAAATCTTATAAAAATAAATTTATCCTCAACACTTACATCCATCCAAGAAGTGCAGTAAACAGGGATGACACATTCTATCACACATATGAGCCTGTGTGCGCTCTCTATCTGCTCACTGGTCTGATTTACACATCTGGTTGTTTAAGATGTGCACTACACAGTATATACATACTATATAAACTGCAAGAACATGTTTCTTCCACACAGTGCAGACTGGGGTTGATTAAATCATATAAGTAAAAGATTATTCAAATTGTTTGTATAGTAAAAATGCCTCAGTTCGATATCATTGGTCTGGTTTGATCTCATATGTTTCCTCAATGTTTAAACATTTCATTGTGATGATGATTTAAACTAAATGAAGTGCCTCTAATAAGAGCAACAGGAATTCAAAAGCATTTTAACGAAGTTCATCACTTTCAGTGAAATTTCTCTTTAACAATCGTGTGCATTGTCACAGAGCTGGGCTATGTAAATGTAACTGCTGCTTTAATGTCTAGATTAAAGTCCTTAGCTTCTTCATAAAACCTGCTATACTCCCATACTTAAAAGGTCTACGGCATAATTTGAGGTTATTTGATCTGTTATGGTTCATGCAAGGTATTATAATTACCCATTACGTCTTTTCAGTGCAAAGTTTATAACAACTGTTGGAAGTGTACATTGAAAGGCATGTAAAACATACATTTGGCCTGTAAACAAACTACCTTTTATAGGAACAAAAGTCATTCCTGTTTTTTTTTAAGGTTAAAAACTCCAATATCCCAATAAGATTTTACCAGACATACAGGGGTCAAGCCATAAATGGTTTATGGTATTAATTAAACTTCAATAGCATCAGCTTTGACAACAGTGTTGGCTATAAATTTATAATATGTTCTTATTTCTATTTAGTTTGAGTTTTAACTCTTTAAGGGGAAAAATATAGGAAACCCATCTATGATGATGTCTGGGATCCCCCCCCCTTTTTTTGGGGGGGAGGAATTCTGCGAATATTGCGGATTCTAGAATTTTGAACATGTAATGGCAACAAATCAAAGAATTTATTAAACATTTCAAACTGTTTTGGATAGAGTGGTTAAATCTATCTTTATTATCTATTAATTATTGATCATGGAAAAACAAGCACTTATCACCTCATACCTAAACCCCAATTTCACCCCTGATTGAATGTGTGCTGATAAAAAAGACATACACACTGCATGGTGCAAAATATAAAAGACTTGTTTCTGCTAACATCCAATGAAAATTCCACATTAAAGGGGTTGAGAATGTGGTTTTAATAGTGCCTAACATGCAGGCACGTGTGTAGGAAGCTTTGTAGTCATGTTGGATCTGGTTCTGAAGCACTCACACAAACACAGAGGAGGAAATCTGGGTATGAGCTAGCCTCTTTACCTAGAATCATCTTAATTATAATGTACGCAACACCAGATAACTCACTGACGATCCATAAAGCTGAGCTGTGTGCACTTACATTCCACTTGTTATATAAATAAGCATTCGTCTTACATTTTTCCAAATTAGTTAGATGCATTTGAGCTTATACAGTATACAGTACACCATAAAAGAATATTATGTGGTATTATTTGTCTTTTTCTTGACATCTTTTACACCCTAATCCTTCTTAGAAGATTTAGAGTATCGAAAATAGAATGACCCAACCAGTATATATTATTAAATCAGCCACTGTCTCAGGCTTTTCATCAGTTAGTCCATCAAATTGTCTGTCCATGTTTATGTTGCACTGCTAAAGGGGGTCGGCACTGATGGAAAAATGGAGCAGTGTCAAAATGTTGAAGAAGGGTGGGAAAACAAATACATACTTCCCTGTTTTCTTTTTGCCTCGTCATGGTAGCGTGCACTGGAGTGACTGAAAAAGTGTGGTTTCTGCTAATGAAAAAGTAGTGGAATGGAAGCAGTGTCTAGTGGTGCGGTTGTAAGAGTGCATGTATTGTGCTTTTTTTAGCTTATTTTTGGATGTTGCTTGAGTGGTTTAGAATGAAGCAGTGAGTGTTTTCTCATACTTAAAGCCCCGAGGGTTTATTTACATAGAAAATAAAATGTCTGAGTAGAATATTAATGCACTCTCAATGACTCTGAAAACTAGATAATAATCAGAAAAAAAAATATTTTGGTATAATTAGGAAACCACCACCAGTAGTTAATTTAATATTCCCTGGTTAAATGGCAAAAATAATCTTGTTTGTTATATGGAGCTACTTTTGATCTACTTTTTGATCTACTTTTTTAAATTTATTTATTTGACAATCTAGAAATGGGAACAGACTACAATAAGACAAATTAAATAATAACTTTCCCAGTAAAACTATTTATTCAT
The DNA here is from genome assembly GCA_030014305.1 of Clarias laeviceps. NCBI lineage: Eukaryota > Metazoa > Chordata > Actinopteri > Siluriformes > Clariidae > Clarias > Clarias laeviceps. Next base: position 22,538,657 of record JAQMYJ010000036.1, on the reverse strand, counting down.
CATTTATCTTCAGTGACCACTTAATCCTGGTCAGGGTCATGGCACATTGTTTGGGTTACTAGTCCATCATAGGGCACACATTAAAATAAAATAAACAGGCAAAAAAAATTATTTATCATTTATACATTACAGTATAGTGAGTACAACACATATCCCAATATTTTTGTTAGGACACTGGAGGAAACACACATGGACACAAGGAGAGCAGGGAGAATTACACACAGCTCAAGATAAAACTATATATATATATATATATATATACATTACCGTTCAGTTTGGGGTTTTGTTTTTGTTTAGTGATTTATTTTCTACATTCTACAACAATACTGGGGATTTCAAAACTATAAAGTAACACATACTGTATGGAATTAGGTAATTACGTAACAACAAGAAAAACAACAGTTAGTTGTTATTTTAAGACACAGAGGTCAGCCTTTC
>JAQMYJ010000036.1:22504752-22538089 GCA_030014305.1 Clarias laeviceps | reverse complement strand
TTTTGGATGCCTTCAGCATTCCTTTACAATGTAGAAAGAAATAAAAATCAGGAACCATCATGGAGTTAGAAAGTGACAGTAGTGTATATAGGCTACAGTATATATAGTATATATATATATTCATATACATAAACATGAACATATATTGTCATCTATGATTTTAGATGTGATATACACTATTTGCCAAAAATATGTGAAGACCTAAAGACCTATGATGCCCATGTGTACTTGCCCATGCTGAACATTCCATTCAAAAGCCATTGTAATACAGTTGCCTACACTTTGCTGTCTTAGCAGCCGTTACTGTGGGAAGCCTTTACACTACATTTTGGAACGTCAGGATTTGTTTATTCAGCCACTAGAGGATTTGTGCAACTGGTCTCTGATGTTGAGCAAGGAACTTGAGGTTGTCATTGGTTTATAACTGGTGTTCAGTGGGGTTGAGGTCAAGGCTCGCTCCAGGCTATTCAAATGCTTCCAAACCAACCTTGGCAAATCGTGTCTTCATGGACCTTGTTTTGTGCACAGGGACACTGGCATGATGAAATAGTTTTGGTTCTTTTAGTTATACTGAATGGAAATCATAATGTTAAAGCATACAAAGACATTCTAGACAATATTGTGCCTTCACAGTTTTAAATTCTTTGTGGTGAAAGTTACTGGAAGTCTGACATATGTTTGTGATGACCAGGTATTCAAATGTGCTTTCATTGTTGGCCACATGACTATGAAATAATTTTTTGTTTTGTTACTCTGGCAGATGTCTCCAGAGGAATCCTTGGAAAGGTGTCATTGTTGTTTGGAACAAAATGTGGATGAAGCTATTTTCCATGTCTCCCCCCATTCATGGTGGTGTAAGCTTAAAATTATTTAGGATCAGCATAGTTCAACAGTAAAGCTCTATCTTTGCTGTCATGCAGTGTTTATCATTAGCAGCTTAGAAGCATATACAATTTTTTGTTATAGTTGCCAATTTTACATGTTTAAAAAAAAAAAAAAAAAACTCCTTTTTTGTGTGAGTACTGTATGTATAAGGTTTCCATAGACTCACTCTTACTCACAAGATGCAATGGCATTAGCAGCAGTTCTTCAGTCAGTCTATGCCATATGGCTAGTGCTAGGTTTGTTTGTTGTTATGCGTGCAATGCATATACACTTAAATTTAACAAGTACATGGTGTACGTGGTTTGTATGTTTGTTCGGCACAAGTGTATCGTAGTCATCCAGTCATTAAAGAGAAAGAACATGCAGGATGTATTTAAAAACTTTAAATTGTGAAAATCTCCAGGGAGAATGCCAGGAAACAGAAAGACGTCACCACTGAGAAGCCACTTCTCTTTATAAGGATGAGACAAACATCTACTTATTCTACTTTTAGAATATTAAAGACTATTGTATTTTATTCTGATATATTCCACATTGGAAAATATGGATATGTGTAGATGAACATCCCTCTCCTGCTGTTCTCTGTATGGGGCACCGGCTTTTCATTTATACAACAGAGTTTTTTTATGATTAGCCACAGCAATGCCTGGAAAAAATAGCAAACTCTGAAAACAAAAACATTTGAAAGTTAGATATTGCATTACTCACAGTAATGACTTTAATACCTTTTTCCTCTTTGCTCTTAGTTTAAGAATGGATTATTTCAGAGATATTAAACATGTACTCACAGAGACTTTATATTATGATGAACATAAAGTATTATTGAGGTAAGAGGTTTAAATGAATTATCTGATTTCTGATATCATGTGCTCATATTAGTTTCAGGTGAGATAATTGACAAATCTTACTATAATTCCCTGAATTCGATGTAGTGATGTATCCTGTATTATACAAAGTTAAATACTAGCATTCTATTTAACACTAGTTGGAGTTTAACCCTAGAACCCAGAAGTTAACGGAGCTGTTATTCTAGGGCGGAATAATGAGATTTATGAGAAGAATTATGTGATTTACAGGAGTGTCTAATTCCCCTCACCTTTTGACAACAAAATGTAATACCAGGATGAGTTCAAAACTACTTTCACCTCTTAAATTAATTACACTGTTGGTGTTGTTCACCAGCTTAGCCAGTCACGCTTAGTTAGTTTCACCAGTATGTGTTGGCAGAGCAAAATCACTGGTTAAATAGACAAAAATCCTAAGCAGTTGATAATAAATGTTTTTTATGGAACAGTTGTATAAAAGCAATATAACGCTAGACGCATGTAATATCATGAATGACTGATGCTGCGCATCACAGTAATGCTGATAACAGCACAACAGCATTCCCTCTTATCTGATATTGCTTAATTAATATCATCTTATTTAATCCAATAAGTAATCCAATCCTCTTTTTTTTGCTATATGTTTTTTAACCTTGTAACAATTATTATCTTTGAATATATTGACTTTTGAAAAAATATAGTATCTACAGTATTGACAGATTTTGGAGTTAACAAGTCTATAGCTAATACCATTTAACCAATGGAAAAGATAGAAGAGCCATCCACCAGAATATCTCTATGGGGCGGATGTGTGGTGAGTGGGTGTTGGGGGCATTATGGTGATAAAGATCAGCAGTGAGAGCCCTGCTCTCCACAGTGATAAGCACGTCCCTTATCACCTAAGGTGGGGATTGGCTGGATTAACTTAGCCTGCAGTTGGACTGTTTTTCTTTTTGCCTCCACCCAGTCCCTGTCCTCAGCACACATTTCCACTGTTGCAACACACAGCTTGTAGTTTGTCCACATGACCAGATATCGATTTTGACATAGCAACACTGTGATGTAATGCTGAAGCTTTACAATATGCACCTCACTTTATTATGAGGAAAAGGAAAAACATACAACCTTCCAATATAGCTCCTTCTTTTCAGAAGCACTATATAATTGTGAATATACAAATGTGGACTGTCTCAGATATTTCTTTCATAAATGTGCATACTGTAGACAGCAATGCTCTGTCCACTCGACACTAAAAGTACTGAAAACGATCACTGATTTGAATCCTGACCAGTATCACACGTGCTTGTGAGTGTGTGTACTCCGGAAAACTTGCATGCCATGCTAACTCAGTCTCTCCTGCAAATGATTTCTCACACACAGATCCTCAACCACAAATGAAAAACTACTTTTGTGACTCAACAATTTCATACTGGCTGCTACATACTCACATCCCAGGAATTCTCTCCATGTGTTTTGGTGTAACTATGGACACAATCCTCCCCCATTGGAAGCAGTCATTACATGGAAATAGTAATTCTCTGGGATAATTTATTACACTGCCAAAGGGGGTGAAGGCAGAATGGATTACCATACCGATGAAGTTAAGAGCTCCATTTAGCTTGCTTTGAGGGTTGAGCATGGGACTGGGATTTCTTGTTGGTATTAATAAGGTTAATTGTGATAGATTTTTAAACTCATAACCTGAGCTTTCTAGAGGTGTAATAGACAAGATGGTAAGATCAGGGTTACAACTCTTGTGGAAGTACTCCTTAATAGATGTCTTAATATGCTGCAGATCTTCTGCCGTGTTTAGTACTCCCCCAAGTCTCCTCTCTCTCTCTCTCTCTCTCTCTCTCTTGCTCTCTCTAGCACACAGTTACGTGAACAAATAAATGATGCATTATGAGCAGACATCTGGATGATTTGTTTGCACAAACTCACAAACACCAAGATTGACCTTGACTAATATTAATTTAAAACCTCTTTTCTTGGACACTCAGGAGACAAATCTCAAATTCTAAAGGGTTTGGATAAAAAGAATAACAAAAGAAGCAGCCCTGAATCTATGGCCACTGTGCCATAGATTCAGGTTTTATAACTTGCAGCCCACACATCTGACCACAGCCGACTTTTCTAATAATGTTTTTCCAGGTATAACACAGTTGGTAATCAGGCTATTACAACCCACGTAAAAAACCCACGATGAAAACCTCACTTTAAATTACAGCTTTAATTTATTTTGGGTTTCAGTGGATCCAGAAACTATTTTAGGAAAACTGGACATCAGATAGGTGGTGAGGACAATCTGGAGAAACTAGAGGAAATCCATATAAACAAGGGGAGAGCACAACAAGGCTGGAAACAAGTATATACAGTACTTAGGACTTGTCACTCTTTACCCAATGTTCATTAAATTGACAAAATTTTGCAATTGTAATCTTGGAGTTGTAGCCATATAGGAACAAATAAAGTACCGGGTATATAAGATACATCACACAGAATGTTATGTAACCCAACCAACTTACTCCACAACCTTTTTTTCTGTAAAAGGACACAGAATGCTTAATTAGGAAATTATTAATTTAGACAAGTTTGATCAAACACTGCACTGGACTGGCATGCCAGTTAGGATGCACTCCCGCCTCAACAAATTATAACCTATAATAAAGCAGCTACTGAAGAAGATTGAATGAAAGAAGCAAGTTTATCCAATAATATAATATTTACATGATATTTACAGTAAAAATCAATATAAATCATATTTCTTCATTTTTCTTCAGATACCCAAAGAATCTAGTGGGCGAGTAAGAGAAAAAATACAGGGTGAGGACATTGGTTTAGGGTTGATTTCCAAGACAGATGACTGCAGGATGATTTCGTGCTGAGTTCTGATATTCACTACAGTCTGGTTTCAAATTGATGGGGGTTGCAGCTGCACCCCTCCCCTCTCCTCTGGGATGATGATGTCATGGTCTGGAACGGTGGAGAAATTACTACAGACTTTGGCCAAAAGTCGCTCACTTCTTTGTATTGCACTGCATTTATAAGATTACACATATAATATTATGTTCATTCCAGGTTTACTTGTAGTTTTCCTTAAGCTGAGTAGCAGAATGTATAAATTATGCCTCGGTTCCTATTTTCACCCCAACTTAAAAACTACCTGTTTTTTTTTTTTGTTTTTTTTTACTATATCTCTTTCACTGGTCTTTTTTGAATTGGGGGGGAATATGTTAGGATTATTGTGCAAGAAAAAAAGGTTATTATCTCTAACAGAGTGACTCATGGCGAGTTTGAGAACCAGACTCTGTATTGAGCTCTAAGCCAAGTTTTTGTTTTTTTGTTGTTTTTTTATTCCAGGAAACACTCAGACCTCAGGCTTCTACTTCTCTGACTAAGTAGACCATTCTGAGCATAGTTCTTCCATTTCTTTCCTTCTACCACCAAATTTCCCCTTATGGGAAAAGTGATAATGAGTGTTAACACCACCCACTTCCTTTGGTGATTTAGGCAAAGGACGATGACAGAGAAATGGTTAGCTTAGCTCTAACCAAGTGCATTAGAAAAACCATTCTGGTTTAAGAAAAACTGATTCATTAAGAGGACATACAGCTTGTGGCATGAATAAAATACTTAAAAAAAACACTAAGATACACATGAATCATTACATCTCGAAAGGATAGCTAGTATCAGATGAACAAATCAGTGAATGAATCATTGGGTTAATTATATTGATTAGAAGCAAGGCCAAATGTTGGGTTTGTTAAAATCAGCCTGATATGTAAACATTGCTAAACTAAAACTTACTCTAAAGAACCGACAACAAAGCAATAAATGGGACTTCTTGCATATTGGCACCTAAGTGGATTAACACACCCCCTAGAAAAGGTGAAAAAAGGGGGTGGGCGTGTGTGAGGGGCAAATCTGACTCAAGTGCTTCAACAGCTGGTCCTGAGACAGAGGGTTTCTGAATCATGTGTTGTAGAAAGATCAATGTGATGTCATTACAGTATGTACACCATGTATAGGTCTAGCATAGGCTGCGATATGTGTTTTTACGTCTCATGCTTGTGAATATGTCAGATTGGAAATGGTAACATGCCATTTTAATCAAATCCAAGATGAATCACTGAGCATAGTCATCCTTGTTAAGAGACAGAGAGGCTCAGTTTTCAAATGAAAGGGTGCTGATATCAGGAGTGGCCTCTACTGGCTGCCCTGGAGATAAACTCAGAGATAAGAGACAGACGCAGACATAGACACTCTCAGCAACCAGCTGAGACGCTCTGCAGGAATTCAAATCTTTTTCCTCTATCTACCAAAGGACAGCTTTAAAGAAGAAAGCATTTCAAGTTTATGTTGGATTGCACACAATATTCCTCAGTTCTGCTAAATTTACCACTTGGTGACTGTAAATTCTTTTTCGTATCTGTTTTTGCTTATCTTTTAAGGATTTCTGTGTAAGTACAGTATGTTTGTGTGTGTGTCTCTCTCTCTTCCCCTCTCTCATTCAAAGAGTGATAATTATGTCAGATTGATATTACCTAGCCACTTCCAGATGCAATTTAAGGTTTTGCTTTACCTAATTGGTTTCAGATGAGTGTAAGGAAGAAAGGCCTCACCATCACGGAGCAGTCTAACACAGGCCATCCATGTTCATTCCCTCATAAAGTGTTTTATATTCTGAATAAATTTTGAATAAGACTTCAACGTCTACAGTTGAACTGGAAACTAAAGAATCAGAAAGCTCATAAAGGGAGGCATCTATTCAACTACTGCACAATGAATGAAACTTATAATAACTGCAGTCAAGTTAGCATGGAATGAGCTGAATATTTCCTATTTCTGGTTTCACTCTTATAAACTATGCCTTGTGTTTTTAAGTGTATTAAGCATTGCTACTGTAAGCACCATGTCCTCAAAATTCTGCATATCCTTTAGTTGGTCTGCAATCAAGGTGTGTATATCTGTCTGAAGTTATATATATATATTTTTTTTCATTAATTATTTTTTGTAAGATTTGACAGCGGGTACATGCTTAAAAGTATAATAGAACTGCCCATTGCAGTCGGTTCCATGAACATTCAGCGAGTGGAACACCTGATCCCTGAAAATGGACAGATAACTTGTCATCAACTTGCAGAAGAGGTGTGTCTATAAGAACTGTACTGACAATCATTTACAAACACCACTTGCACTTTACAGGAACTCGGCTGGGAGTTATTGCCACACCCTATGTACAGTTCTGACAACTCTCTCCAAGTAAATTTTCACATGTTTTGGTCATTAAAGGAGATTCCTGGGAGGCCAGCATTTCAGACATAAAGCAAGCAGGCAGTCCGATCAAGGCTCTGGCATACTGAGAAAACTTTCTGTCTTGATAATATCCAAGCACTAGTAAAACACTAGAGAGAAAGAGACAGAAATAAAGGTAGTTTTTACTCTCATAATTGTGTTTTGCTTTTCTGCACAATGAAAAGTCCTGGTATAGTCACAAAGCACTTAAACAGCACTCCCAGAATATCTTTGAAAGAGAATATCAGGTACTATCAGAGTTGTAAAGGATCACTCATTAGTCTGGATTTATTTAATAATATAAATTAAGGCAAATGCTTATATTGACAGCCTTTGACTTTGGAGCAATTGTGTATACCCATGATACAATAAGGTTGAACATTTAATAAATACTCAGAACTGATATTATTACATAGAGGGATAATTTAGTTTGAGAGTGTATCTGGGCCAGTTCAATAGACTACTGACTTCAGATAACCACAAAGAAAAAAGTCGAGTGATAATAGGTCCTGTTCTGTTTGATATTCTATTGTGAGTTTCAAAGCCCTTGGGTCTAAAATAACATGACAAAATATCAAATTCCATATAAATAAAATGACTTTTGAGCCATCCTGTATATGCATAATTTTAATAATAAATCAGGTCAGGTTGCTAGTAATTGCATGTCCAGAGAAAGAGAGAGAGAAAGAGAGGGAACAGAGCCAGACACTCTTTTGCTACATAAAAACTGCCAGTCTGACCTGACACTGAATTCTCAAAAAAGAAATATTACTTTGGAATAGTATAATATTCCCCTTCATAGTGCTTCATTAGAATTTTCTTGAGTGTTAGAAAGAAGAAGTATACACCAAAGATGACGCACCATAGCAACTTGATTTTGCAAGAAGGGAAAAATTCAACCCTGCCCTGTACACCCCTTGGTGGGCTCTCGGGCCTGGCTGCCACTCCTTGTGGGCTTGAGTGAATTTCAGTAGTCTGAATGGAGTCACATGAATGTGTTTCATGTTTTTTCAGGTTATGAATGAAGCAATACAGCGGTTTATTACAAGGTGTAACTTAAAAGCATGACTTGTCGACCTCCACCCCAAACTTTTTCTGTGTGTGTGTATGTGTGTGAGAGAGAGAGAGAGAGAGAGCGCGCGCGCGAGAGAGAGAGCACGCGCGTTAGCTCCTCCCGCGGAAAGTGCAGCGCAAATAAAACCGCTCTCAGCTGAAGCTTTTTCCGCAGAGGTGCGCCAGTAGGAGGAGAGGGACACCCGGACGGCATTTTGGAGTCAGCTCCAGCTCTCTACCTCTCTCAAGTTTCCTCCACAACAAAGAACTTTTTTCCCCCCTGGTGTGTTTCCATCCTTTGCCTTGAATATGTCCGGTGGCTGTGTGGCCACGACGCTGCTGGTGCTGCTGTTCTCCGGCGCGGTGCTCTGCATGCCCCAAAGCGCACGCAAAAGCAGGAGGCAGGCGCACGAGCGCTCGGGATCATCCGTGTCTCAAGGTGGGTGGACCTGCTTCCTGTTTTTTTTCCTCCAGTGTTTAACATTAGGGTTTTTAATACCAGCGTTAGTTTTATTGGAACAATTTGCTCATGCTGTTTTTAACCTTTTCATTGCCTAAATGAGCGTCAGATTTACCTCACTCTCTCCAGGTCCACATGAGTCCTGCGGGGACAGTGCGCATTGGGGCTTGTATGGGTGTGTTTAGAGTCAAGGCAAATGAACAAAGAGTAAAGGAAAACTTTCCCCCTACTTTGCCCTATATATACTGTATATATGTATATATGTTTGTTTGTACAGGTATGTCGAGTCGAGTCACAGAGTCAGGCAAAAGATGCATATGCACTTCAGGAAAAATTTTTTTTATAAATATTTTAATACAAAATTTATTGCTCTACGGTATATATATATATATATATTTATATATTATATTATATATTAATATAAAATACATCATACTATTTTTCTTTTCCTGAAATGAGTATAATTTTTTTTTGGAGATCTCTCTATATATGGGAGTGTGTGTGTAGAGAGAGAGAGAGAGAGAGTGCATTTTTAAAAGCAAATGCATTTACTTTGGTTTCTCCCTTATATGCTTCACTTTGTGTTTGCATTAGATGAATTGACGCTTTGCCTTTTGCTTTGTGATTTGTGTGCCAGGAGAGAGAATTAAGACATCTCTTTGCTTTATAGCTGGAAACACACTGTAACAAGACAATCTTTTCATTAAGATTTAGATGATACGAGCTTTGATGTCTCAACATTTTTTCTAAGCTGCTATTACTTACTGTAAATTGCTATCCATACAAACTCCCAGTTTACCAAACAGAAAGAGAGAGAGAGAGAGAGAGAGAGAGTAACTTTGACTTGAGTTAAAAAAGTAGGTAGTTAAGTAACTGTTTTTAGTAGTAACTACCAATTGTTACCCATAAACTGACTGGAAGAGGATCAGACCTGATGTGGAAGAGCAGGGCTTTGTTTCCAGTGCACTGTGTGTGTCCTTATGGTTACCAAGTGTTTCAAGTGAATGTGTTGGATTCATTTCCATCATTATTTCCCCCACCCAGATGGCTGTTTAGAGTATGGACAATTTTATGGAGTTGGTGAGCAGTGGGAACGCACCTATCTGGGCACTGTGCTTCTCTGCACTTGCCATGGAGTAGCTGGTATTAAGTGTAAAACGAAGCCTGAGGGTAAGCTCACTTATACTGTGCAGTAGCATACTACAGCAAATTTCTGTGCAGCAAATATCTGTCAATACCTATTAGCTGATGATATGGGTGATTTTTTTTTTTATACTTCAGCTGAGGAGACTTGTTATGACAAAGTAATGGCTCGCTCATACCGAGTAGGAGAGACTTACGAACGGCCGAAGGATGGCATGATCTGGGACTGCACATGCATTGGCTCCAGCAGAGGAAAAATCAGCTGCACTATTGCAAGTGGGTAAAATACATTTACTTAATTTAAACCACATTTCACACAGTTTCAGTGCCTTACTTTTTCTTTCCTTTAATCCCACTGTAGACCGTTGCCATGAAGGCGGAAACTCTTATAAGATTGGAGACACTTGGATGAGACCTCATGACACTGGAGAATACATGCTGGAGTGTGTCTGTTTGGGCAATGGGAAAGGGGAATGGACGTGCAAACCTGTCGGTAAGATGTCACAAAAAATGATTAATTGAAGCATGGGTTTACATGTGCATGAACCAGGATGAATGTACAATCCATCTCTTTTTGTTTCCTGTTAGCGGAGCGCTGTTATGATAATGCAGCTGGCACCTCTTACACTGTGGGGGAAACCTGGGAGAAACCCTACCAGGGCTGGATGATCGTAGACTGCACCTGTTTAGGGGAGGGAAGTGGACGCATCACTTGCACATCTAGAAGTAAGAAAACCTCTGCATTATAGAGCACTCACATAAAATTTATTTAACACTCTAAACCACACATTCCTTTCTCTTAATCTTACTGCCTCTCTATTTAATGACCTAATTAAAGCTATTAGAGCTAAACCCACTTTCATTAGCGGTAGCAACTAGACTGCAGAGGAAAATAGAATTAACCCTGGTTTGCTAGAAAATAATTGCTTTTTATTTTAAGATTGAATGCTATGGTCTGAATGGTGTTAATCTTCTGATTATGTGTTTGGCATTCTCAGACCGCTGCAATGACCAGGAAATACGCATGTCTTACCGCATTGGAGATACTTGGACTAAGACAGATGCCCATGGACACGTCTTGCAATGTTTGTGCACTGGTAATGGTCGTGGAGAGTGGAAATGTGAGAGACATGCTTCCTTGCACACTACTGGGCTTGGTAAGATCTGAAATATTAGAATGGTTTCCTAAAATGAGCTTTGATTCTAGTGTAATTGTTATATATAGTGGTCTGATGATTATCAAGATTTATATGGTCAAAATAACATTGGTTATCTGGTCAAAACAACATTTCCCTTGGTACAATTTAGAATACACAAAGCTATAAAATCTTGTGCATTAGATGATAAAATTTCTGAGCGAGCAAGTACAAGGTTTGTGCTCATCTTTTGAGTTTTTTTGGCTATTACAGGCACTGGTTCTCGTGTGATCACCAATGTACAGCCAGCTGTGTTCCAGCCCGTGCCCCTTCCCATTGCCCCTATTGAGGGCACCTGTGTAACAGACTCAGGAGTGTCCTATACTGAGGGAATGCGTTGGATCAAGACTCAGGGCAGCAAGCAGATGTTGTGTACTTGCCTGGGAAATGGAATCAGCTGTAATGAGTGGGGTCAGTTTCATCACTTGATATATGCTCTCAAGAATATGACCAAGTGGAGTTGCATTGGAAAAATAGAGGCCTGATCAATGAATTTGTTCTCATTATGGATGATTTTTGTCTTTTTGTGCATAGCGGGCCATTCTCAAGTTTATGGTGGCAACTCAAATGGACAGCCATGCGTTTTCCCATTTGTGTCGATGGGCAAGACCTTTTACTCGTGCACCTCAGAGGGACGTGATGATGGCCAGCTTTGGTGCAGTACCACATCTGACTTTGAAAAAGACCACCAGTACTCCTTCTGCACAGAAAAGAATGGTGAGTGAATATGAATAATGAACCTCTTAAGACATCAGATAGATTAGATTAGCTTTAACTACTTAATTACCAGTTTCTAATATTAAGATCTTTTTTTACAGTTTTGATCACAACCAGAGGAGGAAACTCCAATGGTGCACTATGCCACTTCCCTTTCCTCTATAATGGCAATAACTACACGGACTGTACAGCTGATGGACGCAGAGATGGCATGAAGTGGTGTGGCACCACATATAATTTTGATGGAGAGGCGCAATATGGCTTTTGCCCCATGGCTTGTGAGTGCAATGGTGACAATGTTAAGAAGTTAACAATTTTACCTAAGGGGGAAGTGTAGTCAGAATTACTGTCCTTAAAGTTTCTTGTACCTGTTTAGACATTCTTAAAATCCTGATATGATCTTAAATGGGTATGGGCATGCTGGATCAAACTAATCTTTGTCTTCAGAAGATAGTTAAACTATTTAGTAAGTGATTGAAGAGATAGGGTAAAGTACATACTATCTGACAATGCAAACCTTAAACCTTAATGCTGGGAGGAGGCCAAATAAGAGATTAGAGGGTCCCACCAGTGGGGAACAAAGGACTCGTCAACACCTTTCCAGTCAAATTTACATACACATGATGTTTTGAGTTAGGACTTCGAATGGTGTCTACGACTTCTAAAGGCTAATTAGGAGGAGCCAGACAGGATCTCACAGACGTTTGCTAATAGTAAGACTTATTGATAGCATTTGGTGCTTTTGAGCATTTTGCATTTTAAAGGTACAGACTTTTGTAATCATTGTTTTGTGAGACACTGAAAACTAAGTTGCAACTGTTTTTTTTAGTTTCTTTTTCCAATCCTCAATACTTCTGTTCTGTACCTCTGTTCAACGTGCGAACATTTAAAATGGGCAACCAGTTAAAAAGCCACTCATGTCACCTTTGGGAGTGCAAAGGTCTCTATAAAAATAATTAAACCATCGAATAAATGTCTGGATGATCTTTAAGAGTACATCCAGGATATTAGTGGTCCTGCAGCTGCCCTGGTGTGCAGATGAAGGGGTCTGGCTGTCAGTGAAGCATTAAGGAGTTGGCTGGGGTCCAGGGCAGCTGCTTTCAGATCTCTGAGCTCTTCCATAAACTCTCTTTCTCTCTCAACATTTGTGGCCTTACTCAACTTGCACCCCCACTTCTTTTTCCTCACAAGTCAATCAGTGCTATTCTAACTCTCAACAATGAAGTTAATCTGTAATGTTGCATCAGGATGTTCTTCAAGCATTCAGAATGATTTTTGGTAGAAGATTTGATACATTACTTATTTTAATTTTTTTGTGAACAAAAGGTCATCCTTGGCCAAAGATTCTGTGCTTTACACTGCATGTTCTTCATATGTGCTCAGTGGGCATGCTATAAAAGTCATTGTCCAGAGAAAATAATCACTCAAATAATCTCTTGTTCTTTTAGCCCATGAGGAGGTTTGCACGACCAGTGAGGGAGTAATGTACCGTGTGGGAGATCAGTGGGATAAACGCCATGATGTTTTGGGTCACATGATGCGCTGCACTTGTGTAGGAAACGGACGTGGGGAGTGGAGCTGCATCGCCTACTCGCAGCTCAAAGGTGAGTTATCCACTTGAAAGTAAACGTTAAAGCTTATTATTTTTGCATTGAGACAGTGTTTGCTCATCTGTACTGGGTCCAATGTGAAGTAGTGTTTTTTGGGTTTTTTTTGTTTTTAAATTCCACGTTTTGAAAAAAACTTATCTAAAATATCAGCAAATGAATAATGCTCCTGTCTCTCTTAGACCAGTGCATTGTGGATGGCCTGACGTATGAGGTGAACCAAACCTTCACTAAACGTCATGATGAGGGCTACATGATGAACTGCACCTGCTTCGGTCAGGGCCGTGGACGCTGGAAGTGTGACGCTATTGGTAATTTTTCATCAACACACTGACCTCAAGCTCTTTTTACTCATCATCAAACATATGTTACCTTTATTTACCAAACTTTATTTATCATTCAAATATTTTGCTGTATTATTTCAAGAGACTGAAAAGATGAAAATTGTGCTGGAATGTCACAGGTTTGGACAGAACATGTGAACTGAAAATCATAAAATAAAAGGACTAATCATGTCTTAATGTGTAAATGTCTTCTGTTACATATTTTCTGGAAAAGGGCAGGCATGAAAAGGTTTGGGGAAAATCTGGATATCTTTGAGATAGTTTATGTTTAGACATTTCACTGCTGTTATCTGCATTTATGGAGAAATGATCTAGTCTGTGAAACTTAAGTTGGTAATGTTTAGCTAGCTAAAATATGTTATTACATGGTCACTTTAATAGTAGGATCATTTCCTTTTATAGACCAGTGCCAGGAGCCAGACACCAAAGTTTTCTATCAAATCGGAGAGTCATGGGACAAGGTCATCCACGGACTTCGCTACAAGTGTTACTGCAATGGCAATGGGCTTGGAGAGGTGAGCTGTGAGCCCCAGCACTCCTTCCATGGTAAGTCAATCACAACTCTATGAGTGCTACTTAATAAGGCAAGTGTACCTACGCAGACACAGACATGGGTCATGCTGAGCAGTGCTGTGAGCGATCCTTTGAGCTTGGGTTGAGGGTGGGTTGGACGTCAACGAGCTCCAGATGTTTACACTGATGAAGGCAATGCTGCTTACTTCCTTTTTCAGGTCTTTGAGAGATCTTCCGCATGTGTAAGATGGAGCAATTGCTCTTCTTTGAACAAATGCTTGTCAGTATAAAGGTGTTGTTGGAAACCAACACTTTGCACTTTAACTTGGTTCATGGCTTTGAAGTTGGCAGATGGAGAAATACAGCCATGCAATCAACTGTTCACTCTTTCGCCCCCTGTTGCTCTTTTATTCTTTGTTTTCCTGGCAGTGCTATAGCCTTTAGAAATTCCCCGTCACATTTTTGTTCAGAAAGTGTCAGAACCAATTTACATTTATCTGCCGGGTTGCACCACTACAGCATCTGCAAAGTCGTTCACGGGTTTACGTAATTTCCATTGTTGACTTCTTACATCAATTTCAGATTTTTAGGTGAGAGTTGCAAAATGATAACTATTATACTTAACCCTAAATTCCTATGCCACATTTCTTGTGCTTTGTCCCAGAGGCTCTCATTTGACGAATATATATAGTGAAAAAATATACATCTAAGGCTAGGAAGCAAACATTATGGTTCAGTTATGACAGGAATGTTCCTTCTTTGTGTGGCTTGGATGGGGTCAGAAGAGAACTTTAAGTTTTGGGGACCCGAGAACAATAGCTCTGTGTAATGACATACAGCTGTGAGAATGCTGAGAACACTACAGCCCGGCCTGCTGGAGGAACATACTCCAGACTAAATGCTGCTGTATACACCCCTAACCATTGGCTTTTCATAGCAGTAATTGGGAGAAATGGAAACCAGATTCCCATAACTTCAATGAGGCAATGTTGCCACGTGTAGCCTACGTATTTTATGCTTTATGAAGAGGTAAGTTTGTTAAGGAGTGTTGAGATTAAACTGTGTTGGGAAATTACTGCATCAAAAGAAACAAGGTTTGGGAAATGGAAAGAAAATTGCTAAATGAGCATAAAAGTAAACAACTATCTCTTTGAATAAAAAGGGTTGTGTATGTATTTTTTTGTCTTTTTGGTTAAGCAAATGTGAGAGCTTTTTTGTTTTGTTTGGAAACCACAGAAAAGAAAATAGTAGTGTTACTTCAGCATCAACCATGTGTGAGTGATGAAACCTCAGGAAGAATCTTGCAGAGCTGTTTCAAGTTTCCCATTTAGCTTTCTCACTAAAATCAGGTAGCAGAAGTGCACAGGCATGTTTTAACTTGTGGTCCATCTCCTTTAAAATAAATTTCCCTGTTGTTTCACTGTTAAATGTGTGTGTGTATGTTTTGTACACTTTTGTTATCTTATACAAGGCACAGAACATAACCTGCTGACTGTTTTATTTCATATATATTTATACACAGATATTGTTAACTATTGACTCTGGATTTGAACGGGTGTCTTAATGATCTTAAAAACTGAAAGAAAAAAACTGAAAGAAAAAAATGGCTTCTTTTTTTTTGTCAGGTGGTAATCGTCCAGTCCAAGTGATTATCACAGAAGCTGGCAACCAGCCCAATTCACACCCAATCCAGTGGAACGCTGCCCCATCTGCTCATATTGTCCAGTATGTCCTCAAGTGGAGAGTGGTCAGTCCTTTATCCATTCAGTATTTCATCCCTTATTCTGGAGCATAAGCATTATTAATATAATATGTCTTGGCTATTAGGAGGTTCTGTGTTTAGTGGATGTATTTTGTTTAATAGAAAAACACTCGTACCCCATGGAAGGAGGTTACCCTTCCAGGCCATCTCACTTCTTACACCATCGCTGGACTAAAGCCAGGCATCACTTATGAGGGTCAGCTCATTAGTATTTTAAGGCTTGGTCGCAGAGAGGTGACTCGGTTTGATTTCACTACCAACTATGGCTCTTGTGAGTATCAAGTGTGTGTCAATCGAATTGCCAATAAGTTTGCATTCCGTAAATTCTTTAACCTCATACTATACTCTTCATGTGTCTTGGTGTCTCCCAGTGGCTACAGCTGAAGGGGACACTACTCCTCCACCTGCACTGGTGGACACCTCAGAGTCTGTGACTGAGATCACTTCCAGCAGCTTCGTCATCTCGTGGGTGTCTGCCTCAGACACTGTGTCCGGTTTTAGAGTTGAGTATGAGCTCACTGAGGAGGGAGCGCAGCAAGGACAACCTATGGTTTTGGGTAAGTTACACATTTTTATCAGAATATCCTAAAACATTTTTAAGATACAGAAGTTGAGGTATTAAATGTTGTGCAGTTGTAGTGTGAAATGGCATTGCTTAATATTATAATGAATAAGCTTGATTGACCGCATGTTATACCACACCAATACAAAGATGTATTTTGGTACAAACAGGAAGAATTAGGATTTTTTTATACCTGTTTCTCTTTTTGAATTTCTGTTGTTCAAGCATTGAATACATCATTTAAAATAAAGTTGTATGAATGGAAATGATCATAAGTTTTGTGATAAAGAATAAAGTTTCTCCATGTGTTATCTTGCTATTTACAGATCTTCCACGTACAGCTACCTCAGTCAATCTCAACGAGCTCCTCCCAGGCAGAAAGTATACAGTTAATGTGTATGAACTAACTGGTGAGGGAGACTCCAATCTGATCCTCACTACCTCCCAGACTACAGGTACAAATATAGAGAAAATATTTTTGCCCTGATTTGCAGAGTTGCAAATCTTTCTTTAAAATAAATTAAAGCTTCCTGTAGTATTTCCAGGCTAATCCAATCTCCTCTCTCTTTTCAGCTCCTGATGCTCCTACAGGCCATGAGATTGGTGATGTAGATGAAACTTCCATCACAGTCAGATGGTCTAAACCTGTAGCTCCTATCACAGGTCTGCATCTGCTAAGTCTGTCTTCAATGTGAACCATGTTTAATGTCCTACATGTGAAGGGGGAAAATTGTGCTGACATTAATTCTATGCCCATAGGCTACCGTGTGGTTTATACTCCATCTGTTGAAGGGAGCTCTGGCAGCACTGAGTTGACCCTGCCTAACACAGAAACCTCTGTGACTCTTAGTGACCTTCGACCTGGCCAGCTATATAACATCAGCATCTATGCTGTAGAAGAGAATCTGGAGAGTGAGCCTGTGTTTGTGCAGGTCAACACTGCTGGAGAACCAGAGCTAGGTACACATACATAAAAAGATGATGATAAAATACATGAGCCGCAAAGCATGCTGTGAATAACAGGGTAAAGAGGCATCTGTGTGTCAACAACATTTGGATCCTGTTCCAAGCAAAACCATTACTTTTGTTCTTTTCATCTTTTGGTTATTTAAAGATCTAAGCAATGTTTTAAATCCAAAGTTACAAAAAATTTAGCTCATTTTCTGTCAGTCTTTGGTATGGCCTGGCCTAGTGAAGACTCTCGCTGTTGTATGTTTGACTAACGTTATGTAAAACATAGTTTGCTCAGGTGCTAGGACTAACTGTGTCTCATCTTTTGGAATGCTATTATGTGGCAATAGAGGTCTGCTCAAACATTAAGCTGGACTAAAACAAACCGTCTTTAGTCTCTCCATGGCAAGACTATTTTTCTTTCTCTTGGGGCAACCTGTAAGCTAGAAGGGTGTCTGAATTCTTCTCTTCACATGGAAGAGTTTTATGGGATGATAAATACAGCTTGCCATGTCTCACTGAAAGGAAATTACAGGTTAAAATGAGTTAAGACTGTGTTTAGATGAAGTGCAATGTAGGTTAAAATTGGTGCAGGAAAGAACATTCTGAAAAGAGTCAAAGCAATGTTTTAAAGAAGAAGATTAGCTTTTGGAATTTCCTTCCTTGAAATTTGTTTGAAAGGGAAAATCTTGTTTAGTTTTGCTGCTGGAAGATCTCCAATTGAGGTGTGATTTCAGTGTCATTCAGTGTTTTTAATTCAAAATCCACCATGTTTATCCCACAGAGGAAGTCCCATCTCCGACTGATCTGCAGTTCTTTGAGGTGACTGACTCAAAGATCACCATCACTTGGACCGCTTCTCCAGGTGAAGTCACTGGGTACCGTGTGTCAGTAGCACAGGTTGGTGCTGATGGACTGATCGGGCAGCAGACAGTTCTACCCATCATGCACAATACTTATGCTGAGGTCATGCCACTAGAGCCTGGAACCCTCTACCGCTTCTTTATTTTCGCCATCATGTCCGGAGAAGAGAGCGAGCCACTGATTGGAGAATATGCCACTAGTAAGTATTTGCAAAATAGCAGGGAGGCCAAATATATTTATTGCTTGTCACCTGTGTAAAAAAAGAAGCAAACATTCTGGTGTTCTTGACACCATCAAACAAAGAAGTGTGAGGTGTGGTGGTGGTGATTTATACGGTCTTATAAATGGTGACCACTAAGCTTCTTAAAGTATATTTAAGTATATTTAAAAGTATATTTAACAGACCACTAAGTATATTTAAACTGCCACATTATGCGTCTGCATTTCACAACCTGATGCACATTTGTTTTTACCTTCACTTGTAAAAGTTGTATATTTGTTAACAGTTATTGTAATCATAAAGACAGTCCTGTGCTCATATACAAGTTTGTTAAATTAATTATTAAATCATTAACTACATTAAATTGGTGAATTCAATTTAAAACAACAAAAATTTTTATGTGCTTTTTGTTTTCCTGAATAGAGCCAGATGCTCCCACAAACATCAACTTGTCCAACGTGACTGAGAACAGTGCTGTGATCATCTGGTCAGCTCCTAGAGCTCAGGTCACCGGTTACAGACTCTTCCTGACCGTAGAAGGCTCGAACCCTAAGCAGCTGCGTCTCCCTGGCCGCCTGACACAGTACACACTTCTGAACCTTCAGCCAGACACGCCGTACACGGCAACACTGCATTCGGAAAAGGGCAATGTGCTCAGTGAGGGAGCCACAGTGACCTTCAGCACCTGTGAGCTTTAGCATAAACAACACTGATCACACTGATAGTAGTGATTTGAAGGGCATTAATGTCGTGAGGAGACTTTTATCCTTACTATGTCTACTTTTTGCCTGCCTTGTAGCCTCACCAATGGGAAATGCTCCTCGTTTCACAACTGATGTCACGGACACTTCCATTGTAATTTCTTGGAGTCCTGTTCCCAGAATTGGATATAAGGTACATTTTAGGATGTTTGCTATATAACTGTAAAGAAAAATGTGTCATGTACAAAATAATCAGTAAATTGCATGTAAAGAACTGTGTATGAATTGTGGAAAATTGGAAAAAATGTATGTTTGTAATTTTGCAAAACAGTTTCAGATGTAAATAAGGAAAACTTCTTGTTAAGTTATTATTTGAGAGCTTTTATGTTTGGAAATTTCACACAATTCCCAGATGTAGTGTTAAATGAAGCCTTTCTGTAATGTTATTCACAAGAAAGATTAGAATAATGCCTTATTCAGTGACTGTTTAGCGATTAAGGGCCAAACATCCAAGTATCATATTCAAATTCTGTTGAAATTTATAATTATCAAAACATATGCAACATATTTCAGTTGAGTCATAGATATTCACCCTTCCTCCCACTCATGCTCCCTACTTCCTTTCTTCAGTTAACTGTGAAGCCCAGTCAAGGCGGAGAAGCCCCTAGGGAGGTGACCTCTGAATCAGGAAGCATTTACATCTCAGGCCTGACCCCTGGAGTGGAGTACACCTACAGTGTACAGCCGGTCATCAATGGCCATGGACAGGGCAACCCCATCACACGCCGTGTTGTCACACGTAAGACAGTTATGCTTTTGTTCACTAGAAAAATATCTTTCAGCATATTTAAGCCAGTGAAAGTGATCATTCACTGAAAAAGAAATTTCCCATGAATCGTATGGAGTCATATCTTACTTGTTAACTCTGCCTTTAGCTCTGTCTCCACCCACTGATCTCAAGTTGGAGACAAACCCAAACACTGGAGAAGTATCAGTCCAGTGGAATGAAGCCAAAACTCCAGGTCAGCATTCAAATCCCATCATATCTACATGAATGCTTGCAGATACTTTACAAGAAAATCACACCAAAGAGAAAGATTTCTGGGGATTTTCACAATTAATTTAGGAGCATGTTGTCATTGTACATTATACGTCTATTCCTTCAACTGTACAGTATAATTGTTTGAATGTAAACTATATTCCGATAGACTAATGATAGGCAAATTGAGTATTTTTAATATGTTAATGCAGGTAGATTCTAAAAAAACATTACTAAGTAATAAACTCTGATTGTACCAAGGTAGTTTAATGTAACAGACTTAATAAAAAGTTTTTTCTCAGATCATTCATTCCTATTGTCACCAAGATCACAGTAAATTGCAGTTGCCAATCTTTTTTTATATTAATCATTTTTCCATAGATATCACAGGCTACAGAGTGACTTGCAGTCCCACTAATGGCCAGCAGGGTAACTCTGTGGAAGAGTTTGTAAGGGCGGGCCAGACATCGTGCACTCTGGATAATCTAAGGCCTGGAGTGGAGTACAATGTCAGCGTTTTTACAGTGAAGGATAAGATGGAGAGCGTGCCCATCTCTGACACAATCACTCCAGGTGTGTATAAACATCTGCCTCTGTAGATACCAGCCATCAGTTTAAAATCTAACATGGCCACTTTCACATTTTGGAATGGTTTCTCCATTCCATACTTGTAATCTGGCCTCAGATTAATTGCGGTCGTCATCGTCTAACTAAACCGTAGTACATTAAATTGTACCCGGGTTATTCTCTTCAAAGTGGATACAAAGGATTTGTAAATATTTATGGCAAAGATGAACACTTTGCTGGTAACTCACTTCCAAGATAATCAGACCCCTAGAGTTTAATACCACCCTTTAAGCTCCATTAACACAAGTGCTGCAAACTGAGTTTAATTTTTTACTCTGACATAAGTGATATGATGCTGCTACTATATTGCAATGATGATTATGTATGAAGGGCATTCCTATAAAAAATCTGTAGCTCTATATTAAATTTAAAAAAAGAAAAAATGTAAAATCAGAGATAAATATTTGAAATTACAAATACACATCCTGCAACAGATTTTAGTTTTAAACACATCTTCATATCACTTTATGATTTTATTTTAATGTGCCATGGTTCACTGCTACTGTGCAGATGCTGAACCATGAGGGCTATGGGTGTTTTAACACAATCCTCTCGTCTTTCTATTTTGTGCTCTGCACTCCTTCTCTTGGCCTGCTGCTCTTCCACTATATAACCTCATAGATGTACCCCAGCTAACAGACCTCCACTTTGTCAACATCACTGACTCCACAATTGGCCTCACATGGAGTCCTATTAACTCCACTGTTATAACTGGTTACCGCATCACGGTGACGGCTGCGGGCGATAGTGTACCCATCTTTGAGGACCTTGTGGAGTCTACCACGAATGCCTACACTGTTACTGGCCTGGAGCCTGGCATCGACTACGAAATTAGCATCATCACAATGACTGAAAATGGCGAGAGCACGCCCACTACCATCACACAGCAAACAGGTATGTGTAGAAAACAGATATCACTTTACGTTACATTTTATCCCACTACTTTAAATATGACCAAATCATCTGTTGATTGAATTAATTATATTTGCATATGACACATATTATAATATGACACTTTCCTTACATGTTAAATATCCTGTTCTTCTGTACTGTTTGAGTTGGCTACATGTGACTGCCACGTTTTTCTTAGGGTTCTGGAGAAGTGTGTTATTAAAGAGCAGGCAAGCATCTGTGTTTTGACTGCGTTTCTCACTCTTGCTCCGTCTCATTCTATCTCAGCCTAAAGTTACTGAGACCCATATGGCAGCAGTCTGTGTAAAGGTTTTCAGATCCTCAGTCACCTTCAAGCTGGTGCTCATTTTCTGACCTCCTTTTTCATTAGTGGCTTTTTCTCTTTAACTTTAAAAAGATAATACGTCTAGACAGACTGTCTGCTCTGTTCAAGTGGCAAAGAACATTGTGGGGAAGGTTTACATGATTTATTTTTAATTATGTTCTTTCCTCATTCCTTTTTTTTTTCCACAGCTGTCCCAGCCCCAACAGGCCTAAAGTTTAGTGATATTAATGCTGACAACATAACCGTGATCTGGACTGCCCCAGTTGTCCCCCAGCCTAACGAGATCGACCGCTACATCATCCACTATCACCCAGTCGATGATGAGGATGACAACACTGAGCGCGTCGTAGATGGAAATGTCAATAGGGTCATTCTTCGCCGTATGTGAATCATGTCTTCTACATTCAACGGTGTTGTTTTAAGGGTCTGTGGGATTACTAATTATGCTTTCCATCTGTGCTGTGCGTTTAGATCTTATACCCAACACTGAATACATGGTGAGTGTGTTCTGTGTGTATGAAGAGAGGCAGAGCTCACCTGTTACAGCTATTCAAAGAACCAGTGAGTTAATCCATCCCCATTCATTAAAATATCAATAGAATTATTTTCCTTACATATCATTTTATTTTGGGAGACAAGATTTGATTTCAGCCTCTTTTCCCCACTGCAGTCCTGGATTCCCCTGTTAAACTGGTTTTCTCTGACATCGGCACAAACTCCTTCACCATACACTGGCTGCCTCCCAAAGCCAGCATCTCTGGCTACCGTATCCGCTATCAGATGACCAGTGGAGGACGTGCCAAGGAGGAGAGACTGCCTCCTTCAAGAAGCCACTTCACACTGACAGGCCTAACTCCTGAGACTGAGTACGGCATCAGCATCTTCGCTGTGAGCGGCACCCGTGAGAGTCAGCCTCTCATTGGAACCCAGTCCACTAGTAAGTGCTAATTCTCTATTACTGACTAGGTTGTGCTAAGATATTAGAATTAAATCTATGTCAGATGTCATGGGGATCTTGCACAAATATTTCAACTTGTAGACCCGTCTTAGTAATGTATTTTCTTCCTTTTGAGACTAAGCTTAGAAGTTTTTCATGCTGATATCCTCCTATTTTCTGCATTATCACAGCCTTAACGTTTTTGGTGTTGATCCAGTTAAGACAACTAAATATAGAAAGTCTGGGAAATATAAATCTGGAAAATGTTAAGATTGACAACACATGACTTTTTCTGAACACAATTTATGCAGTTCAGATTCAAGGAATTAACCCTGCATAACAAATAAATATATTCCATGCAAACTAGTATAAAAATTGTCCTTTTTCAAGTACCACTAGTTGTTAATTGTAGAATTAGAAATATTAATAATGGTATGCTGCATTCATTCATTTGGACCATGTCCATGTAAAATGTTGGATGTTGATCTCTTTAAAATATTGAATGTTTACAAGGTATACAGATGGCTAATATATGAACACTTCTAACATAATGTGGTGATTTTGATTTTTGCTAGTCTCTGATGCACCTACTGACCTGGTGGTCACTTTTTCAACACCAACCAGCATCACTGTTCGTTGGGACGCCCCCTCTGTCAGTGTGAGGTACTACCGGATCACACATGGAGAGTCAGGTAGATGAAGAAACCAAAATTAATAAATACATACATTTATAATCCATAATATACATCTTTTATTATTGCTCTATTACTATTATTGCTCTATTACTCTAACAGGTACTGCCTGAAATATAGCATAATTTCATGACTAACTGAATTGAAATAGTTAATTATTGCATAGTAACAGCTCAATCTCGTACCTCCTCAGGTGGTCACAGCTCTCCTAAAGAGTTCACAGTCCCAGGCTCTCAGACCACTGCAACTATTGAGGGTTTGCGACCAGGCACTGACTACACCATCACTGTGTACGCTGTAACAGGAAGAGGAGACAGCCCCGCCTCCAGCACACCCATCTATGTAAATCACAAAACAGGTATGGCAGATGTGACGGCAGAGCATAATACGGAAAGGAAATATATTGTAGGTGATCTGGTGGTAACCAAGAGAACAATAAATGACGAAAGGATATTTTTTGTGTTTCTGTAGATATTGAGTCTCCATCTGAGATGGAAGTGACTGATGTAAAGGACAACACCATCACTGTACGCTGGACACCAGCAGCCGGTCCTGTCTCTGGATATCGCATCACTGGAAGCCCCAGAAATGGCAGTGGGCCTTCTTTCTCTGAAGTGGTCGCTCCAGGTAATGAAGTTCAATATCTGTGTTTGAAACATGTAGGTTATAGTAAATATTGAGCATTAAATGAAGTCAAATAACTATTCACTGTGCTTTATAGGTGTTTAATTATCCAAACTGAATTCAGCCTTTATAGTTCAAATGCAGATTCCATAAATTACTTTAATATTGATTCAATGTTTCAAAGTGTTTATCATCAATGCTTAATTTATAAAACTTTCTATGTAACATGTCGTTTTGCAGACCAAACAGAGATTACCTTCTCTGGACTGATGCCCACAGCCGAGTACACACTCAGTGTCTATGCTCTGGGCCAGGACGGAGAGAGCCCTCCTCTGGTCGAAACTGTAGTTACAAGTAAGTTAATGGAGTTAAATTAATACAAACAATACACATATAGCAAATTTTAGGATTGAACCCTGTGATTATAAAACCTTACTATCATATATTAAAATATACTCATGTTCAATATAGTAATCCCTAATTTCTTTCAGCTGTGGACAAACCAAAGGACTTGGCCTTCACTGAAGTAGACTCGACGTCCTTGAGGATTTCCTGGGAGAGTCCTGATGGGGAGGTGAGCTCATACAGAGTGCTGTTCTCCAGCTCAGAAGAGGGGGAGAGAGAGCTGTTCCCTGCTCCGCATGGTACAGATGAATCTGCAGTGCTGCATGGTCTCCATCCTGGCACTGAATACACTGTTAAAGTTATCGCCCTTCATGACCGCACTCCTAGTCCTCCCCTGGTTGGCACCCAGACCACAGGTACATTTGTGTTACACTGTGGTTCCTATAAGCATGCTGAATATACCAAATGGTTTAAAATACTTTTTTTGTTGTTTGTCTGTGTAGCTATTCCTGGCCCTACCAATCTCCAGTTCTCTCAGGTTGGCTCCAGTTCCTTTACCATTTCCTGGTATTCAGGACCTAATGTCCAACTGACTGGCTACCGTGTGGCCATCACTCCCAAAAACAAGAATGGACCTACTAAAGAGGTCAACATTGCACCTGACTCCACCCAGTACCATGCCACTGGACTTATGGTAACTATCTTGGCTTTTGCGTTGTATTCTTAGAATGATGCATTTGTGTTATCTTTGGAAAGCCAGTTATTGCTCAAATAATAGTCTGCTTTGTGTAGCAACTATGATGAAGCTGCATTGTACATTTGTGGGTAGCTAGTAGTTTTGAGAAAGCCACAGCATTGACCTAACAGACAGATGGAAAAACATACTCCTTAACTACTAAATTGTACAATCGAAACTGTGTGATTTTTTTTTTTCCCCCCAGTGCAACATATCTATATTTGGGCTTCACATTTGTCGACTGAATTAATAATTTTTTCTTTGCTTCTCTTTGTAGCCTGCCACTGAGTACGAAGTGGAGCTTTATGCTGTGAAGAATTCTCTTACCAGCCGTCCAGTCAAGGGAGACATTACAACTCCTGACAGTAAGCTATAACACTGAGAAACTTTCACATTATACTTTTCTTAACAGATGCCAGCTGTGCATAAATCTAACAGTTGTTTCTGCCACCATTTTGCAGACATTAGTCCCCCTCGTCGTGTTCGGATCTCCAACTTGAAGGATTCCTCGATCACTCTGACCTGGCGCTCCAAGACTGATGCCATCTCTGGTTTCCTAGCAGAGGCCACACCAACTATCGGTGGTCACAACCCCATCATAAAGACCATCCCACCTGAATCGCGCACCTACACCATTACAGGTAGTTAAACTAAAATAAAACTGACTTAATCTATAATTCTAAAGCTTATGCCTGTTTCACATTCAACCTTCAAAGCATTGATTTAAAGTTGAAATACCTGTTACATGTAGGTCTACAGCCAGGTACCTCGTACAAGATTAACCTTTACACTTTGAATGGGAATGCCCGCAGTGAACCGTTCACCATTGCAGCCACCACAGGTAACCCTTCTGTACCAAAAACTGGTTTATGCTTTTATATGACTTTTTAAAAACTGCTATCTGTTATATATTTTTACATGGTGAATTTTCTTCCGGTCTTGTCCTTGAAAGCTATCTAATGTTTTTTTTTTTATATTCTTAGCTAAACCAGTAATCAGCCCTCCAGCAAATATCCGCTTTACCTCCCTGACCCCCAGCACCATCTCCTTCTCATGGGAACCTCCCCAAAGCATCATCACAGGATATTACATCACCCATGAGGAAGTTGATGGCATCCCAAGAGAGCTTGTTCCACGACCTCTCGCTGATCGAACATCCGCCACAATTTCTGGTATTTGTCTTATGTACATCTTTTGCTAGTATGACTTACTCACAGTTAAATTTTATTCTTTTCTTTTGTCACATTTCCATCTTCCTATTTTAAGGTTTTACATACCTATCTAGCTAGCCAGCTATCTGGTGATATTTTGTTATTTGCTTCTAGCATGAGTACTTGTTTTTTGGGTTTGGATGGTGCACATCTTTTTTTAATCATTCACAGCTGTTTTCCATCACATCCAAACTAAAAGGCTTTTTGTCTTTTTGTATACAGGTTTGAAGCCAAGCACTGAATACATCATTAAAATTGTTGCTCTAAACAATGCACAAAGAAGTACTGCGCTTGTGGGCAAGGCCAGAACCCGTAAGAGCCTTTACTTTTTCAATTATTCTTTTAAGTCATCATTTCCCAACCTTGGTCCTGGAGGACCCCCATCCTGCACATGATTGTGTTTTCCCTGCCTTATCACTCCCAGTTCAGAAAACGCTGCATATTATATTATTTAAATTTATGCGAGTGGAGATGATGCTAAAAATTGCCGGGGATACCTCTGGAACCAGGGTTGGGAACTACGGGTCTAAGTGATATAACTTGCAGATAACAAACATGTATCTGTAAATTCTAGCTTTCTAATGATAGGGCATCATTTAAAGTACCTGTTGATAAATGAATACATGGCTTATGCTTTTATAGTTTGGTTTCTATACAGTTTGAAAATTTCTCTGCAGTAATATTAAGGAATTAGATTATGAGGCCCTCTGCAGGATACAATGTGCTACAGCACATCTGAGCTCATGCCTATCTCTTCTCCCATTAGAAGTGGAAGAGTTGTCTCCTCAGCTTCCAGTGTCTCACCGGCCCAAGCCTGGAATACTGGATGTCCCAGATGAAGAGAACTTTAACAGCAACCATGTGCACCTGGTGGGCCCAAACAGACATGACACACTTGGGCAGCAGGGTCAACACGTGTACACTGAGTATCAGAACCTGGGCCCAGCCAACCGTGGGCAAAATCAGCCCCTGGCTCCACACCACAGTGAGCCGCTGGTTTACATTCCTCTGCCAGGGCCAGATGGCCACAGAGTGCCAGTGGTGAGGGTGAGTGATGGCACGTTGCCTGGGATCTCCTTTGAGAATCCTTTCAATGAGACAGAGCTGCCTCAGGAAGCCCAGACACACACCACCATCACATGGCCAGGAGTGCCTCGCAGCATAGAGTACATCGTGTCCTGTAGTCCGATTGACGAGATCAACGAGCAGAGCTTCCAGGTGAGCATAAAAATATATATAGTTTCACAGGAAATTATTATAAAATTTAAAAACTATGAAATTAAAGAATTAAAAGCATTGTCATTTTTTATATGACAAAAAATTCTGACTGAATTTGTCACATTAACATTTGTGAGCGTTTTTGAATGCGAGTGTAAGTGCAAGTTTATTTGTTCCCCTCTTTCAGATGCATCTTCCTGGCTCCTCCACCAGTGCTACACTGATTGGTCTTACTTCAGGAGCCTCCTATAAAATCATTGTAGAGTCTGTTGATGGAGAGAACACACAGAAGGTTCTGGAAGATGTTGTGACTGTTGGCAACACTGGTAAAGCCTGCCTTGATAATAAAAACCTTCTACTTCTAAAAAAAAAAATCATGACTCTACTTTTTAATGTGCCTTTCTCCGAATATGTCAAATTTTATAGTTCTAGGACAAGGACCAGAAGCTGAAGTAGTGCCCCTGGCCAGGGATGTGTGCTATGACACATTCACTGCAATCTACCATGAGGTGGGCGCCGAGTGGGAGCGAATGTCAGAGACGGGCTTTAAGCTCTGGTGCAGGTGTCTCGGCCTTGGCAGCGGCCATTTCAGATGTGATTCATCCAGTGAGTGCCTGAGCCAGTGCTACTGCATGCTAAAACCTACACCTCACCTCACAGCATGGGCAGCTAAAACCAATGGTTACGTCATATCGACGTCTGTCCATCAAAGCACTCTGATGAAGTGTATTTTTTGACAGAAAAAAATATGGTTTAACTAGATCTAAATCCCATAACACATACCTTGAAATAAAAAATAAAAAAAAGGTTTACTCTGCCCATGCTAGCCCCATTTGTCATGTTTGTTTCTATTCTTAAACATGATGGTAAATGAGGAGGTGACTTCTGTCTCAGATTTGTATTGTCAACTTGTAACCAGATGATGCGAAACTCTGAGACCCAGTTGGTGTTCTAACAATGTATGAATGCCAGGATCATTGATTGATCAATGATATCACTGTGTGTGTGTGTGTTTAAAGGATGAATTCACTCTAAAGGGGAATCCAAAAGCTAAATCAGTCACTCAGTTAAAGGGTAGATGTACAATGTAGACTGTTCCATTGTTTATTTCTTACATTCACTCTATTCATCAAACAGAGTGGTGTCATGATAATGGTCATAACTATCGGATCGGGGAGAAATGGGACCGCCAAGCTGAGAATGGTCACATGATGAGCTGCACCTGCCTGGGCAACGGGAAAGGAGAGTTCAAGTGCGAGCCACGTAAGTTGGTTTACCTCAGGCTACTCACCATCTTATAAATGCTATTTATTACTAATGCAGCTGGATTGGGATGTTGGTGAGAAGTCATAGTGCCAGTAGTTCAGTTTAGAACAGAGTCTTTTTTTTGTCCATGTCCTTTCATTTGTTTACCTTGGCAATGCAATCTGTTGTGCCCAAATACCTGTAACATGTATATTTTTTCAGTGGTGGTATAATTAGCAGTTTGGGGATTTTGGAATTAGGATAATTTGATTGACATTGTCTCAAAATTGTTTTTGTAGATGAAGCTACATGTTATGATGAAGGAAAGATGTACAAGGTTGGAGATGAGTGGCAGAAAGAGTACCTTGGCAACATCTGCACCTGCACATGCCATGGTGGACAGCAGGTAAATCATTCCTCTCCTTGCTTAGGCAACAGTTTGCTTACAAGTTACTAAAAATAATAGAATTGCTATAAATAAAGTAAGATTGGTTCTTTGCTAAGGCGGCACGGTGGTGTAGTGGTTAGCACTGTCGCCTTGCACCTCCAGGGTCCGGGTCCAGGCTCGATACCCAGCCAGGCTCGATTCCTGTATCTGAGTTTGCATGTTCTCCCCGTGCTTGGTGGGTTTTCTCCGGGTACTCCGGTTTCCTCCCACAGTCCAAAGATATGCAGGTTAGGTTAAGTGGTGTTCCCAAATTACCCATAGTGTGTGAATGAGTGTGTGAGTGTGTGCATGTGTGTGTCCTGCGATGTACCCTGCCTCGTGCCCTAAGACTCTTGGGATAGGCTCCAGGCCCCCCGCGACCCTGAATACAGAATAAAGCGGTATAGAAGATGAGTGAGAATATAGGAGAATGTATTGTCTTTTATTTACTTAATTGTTTTATCTTTGAGTTGTAGTGCATAGATATATTGTGTAAATGCTGTTTCCACAGGGCTGGCGTTGTGAGAACTGCCGTCGGCCAGGTGCGGAGGTAAACGTTGACCTCATCCAGCCTCCAGTGCACACCGATGTTTATGACCGCTACAGACAGAATGCCTTACGCAAACTGGTAGGTCTTGCTTAATCAACATTTAAAAATACAGTATTTAAGAAAATTATCCGGTCAGATATTCCAACAAAATGATTTTTCAAACAAAAGGATTTTCCATGACAGGTAAACATGCATTTTCTGCACAGTGAAGGTATTTCAGCATGTGAAGTGAAGATATTTTAGAATGGCTTGGCATTAACATTCATCCCTGTTGTAGGCCCAGCTTGTTACATTTTAATTAGTTTTGAGCTTCATCATGCGAAAACAAGTACCAGAACCATACATGACCAAAGTTCAGATTTCAAGGTTGTTGTCCTTCTTTCGGCTGTTCCCTTTAGGAGTCACAACATGTGTCAGTCAATCAATTATACAGCTTTCTGTTTTTGTCAAAGTGACTAAATCAGCCATAACATAAAGAATTACATTATAACCACATAAGTTTTGGGTTCCCCTCGTGTAACTGGCATAACTCTAAAAGACCTGAGGGTGTGCTGTGGTGTTTGGAACCAGGAAGTTGGCAGTGGATCCTTTGTGTGCTCTGGGAGCGGGATGGGCCCTCTGTGAATTGGTACATCCTGTGGGTCTTTGATCAGATTGGAATCTGGGGAATTTGGAGGATGGATTGGTGGCCTTTCTATCGTGAAAAATATAGATTTTTTTGGTGGTTTGTGCTTCATCGACTTTTCTTTGGGCCTTTGAACCCCAAAACTTTGGTGAGCTTTGGGTGCCCATGATCCTGTCACCAGTTTACTGGTATATAACTGATAATCAGTGTTAATGCTATGTGGTCTTATGTTATGGCTGACTGGTGTAAGTAGGATTCTCTTGATAGAAATACATCAGATAAATGGAAAATAATATGGTAGAAAAAAAAAATAACAATAAGGTAAAAATGTAAATAATAATTTCTCATTTTCATCCTCATCAAACTGTCCTTTGAAGCCTTAAGTTCTGTAGATGCTTCTCTGGTTTGTGTGTGGTAATTAGACTTATTTTCTGAATTAATCACTCTCATTCTTTATTTCTGTTCTACAGAATATCCAATGTCCCATTGAGTGCCTCAGACCTGACCTGCTAGCAGATGCCCAAAGCCCTTCGAAATAATTTTCATTTTCTGCAGTGTTGGAGAGGAGCGCCCCCTAGACACTGTCCTTACTGTATTATGCCTCAGTGTGCCTTATTTTCTTCCCCCTGTCCTGCTGCCTCCACACTGCACACTCAATCCTGATACACCTCACTGTTCCCTCACTATCCAGGACAGCCCATACTCATCCTCCTCCTGTTAACCACGCAGTTGAGTGGCTTTGGCTTCTCTTAGGGTGACTCCTTCAATCTGGTTCCTCTCTCAGTCCTGGAGAGATATGGGGTTCTTCTAGATTGTCATGTTTTTTTTTTTGTTTTTTTTTTATATTCTTCGCACCAGCTGAATCAGCCAAGACCAAAGACTGTATGACTTTACATTGTTGGGCATTTTTGCCACATTTGTCAGTAAAACACCAATTTTATTGAAGATGTGACTTAACGTTATGGCCTATATCCATTTTTCTCAGTGACCAATCATAAAAAAGCGTGACCAATCATAAAACAAAAAAATCAAGCACTGTCTTACAATGGAAGTCTCTGTGCCTTGTAGGCATTTTATTAACTTTAGTATTGACCCCGTTTTTCAATTGGTTGGTTTGACTTTGTGTCCTCTGCTTCCATAAGGAAAGCACTGTATTCATGATGACATACACATTGTAATGTTTTTCTTTTTTATTTATCCCTTTTTTTTTCAATGCATTTTTATCAAATGCAATTTTGGATGTACACTTTTTTTTTTTTTGATTTTTAGGTGCCAGTCTTAACTACTGTGGATGAAATACCTTTTTAATAAACTTTTTATATAAATAAATGTTTGTCATTTCCTTTAAGATATGTTTCTTTTGTTTAACAGAAGAAATTTTACATTTTCTTACTTTTTTGGTAGCGTTACACCCCGGCTTTTAAGTACACATTTCTCTTTTCATTCACTCTCACTCGTCGTGTATACTGCTTAATCCTGTATATAGGGTCCAGGGGGTAGGGTACACCCTGGACAGGGTGCCAATCCATCACAGGCCACACACTACGAGCAATTTGAAATTGCACATTGCCTAATCTCCATGTCCTTGGACTGTGGGAGGAAACCCACCAAGCATGGGGAGAACATACAAACTCCGTGCACACAGAGGCAGGAATCGAACCTGGCTGTAAATCATTCTCGGACCCTGTAGGTTTAAGGCGACAGTGCTAACCACTACTCCACCGTGCCGCCTCTTTTCATTCATGGTAAATTATTACCAGGTCTCTTTAGTGATAACTTTGGCATTGAATACAAACTAAGAATGCAAGTTCAGAAAAGTTATTTTATGATCAACTTCTAATCTTGTAGGAATTGGTAAATGTAAGGTGAAGACTGAAACCTGTTCCCCTGGGTCAAAGGTCATAATGAGGCTTTGGTTATACCTACTCTTAGTTCTGGTTGTCATACCAGTGCATGAATTCAGAAACGCAATTTCACAGAGCACACCCCTGTCTATAATCTACCGCTGACTTCTATCTCCAGCACAGCTCTCCACTGGATATATGCCCATACTGTACAGTATATTGTACCCAGCCACTGAGATGCATGCCAGTCCCAAGCCTGGAGATAAATTGGATATGTTTCTAAAGTAAGGGCATCTGGTGGAAATCCTGTGTTGAATCATTCCAGATCAGTGACCCAAGAAATAAGAAGAAAAAAGCAAGCACTCCACTAGCATGTTCACACTCACCGAGTTCTATTCATGCACACCTGTTTCCAATCACACCCACACCCTTTTTTTCTTGACTTGCCTTGTTGTTTAATGAGTGCCTTCCTATTTGCCTGTGTGTGTTTCTGGTGGCCACCAACCACTAAATCTTTAAGCATGCAGGGAGGCACTGGGTTGCAGCTGAAGAGATAACCAGAAAGCTTACAACACAAATAAGGTACTAGTCCCAGTCTTTTTGATGCTCTGTGGTCACAACAGCTTCTTAGGATACCAGAGTATGGTTAAACCCCTCCATGCAAACATCACTCTAGGGATGTAAAGGTATGGTCCAGAGCCTGAATGATATGACTTTACCCTGCCAGTGTTTTGACTTGGTCCATCAGGGTTTGGTCTCTGGTGGCAGCTGCACTCTACTGTAGCCACAGTGCAAATGAGAGGGACTATTCAATTCAATTCAATTCAATTCAATTTTATTTGTATAGCGCTTTTAACAATTGTCATTGTCGCAAAGCAGCTTT
>JAQMYJ010000036.1:22461966-22492846 GCA_030014305.1 Clarias laeviceps | reverse complement strand
TAAACTGCAGTGGAAACGCAAACCGAGTCGAACTGAGCCGTGCGGTGCCGTAACGAGCCGTGCCGAGCCGAGTCGTATCACGCAGTGGAAAAGCGCCATTTGTGTTATAAAGTCCTGGTTTGACTTGAACACAACTCATACTTTAGGTGGTGAATTAAAGAAAAGAGTACATTTTCTAATAGTGTCAAGAGATGTCCACAAAACAGATTTCTACTGTACAGTCAACCTTCCCATAAGATATACAGTACACATTGAGTGGCAGTCCTGTCAAATGCCCTCTGTGACACTGTGAAAAAAGATGAGGATACTTTGTTTTTTCCCACATCTTACTCTCATTTTCTCAGTTTTTCTCTCTACACTATGCTAGTTATTGTTAAAAGCCTAAAATCCACTTGAGCACAAGATTTTTTTGTCTTTGTGTGTGTGTATGTTTTTTTTTTTTCTTCTTTTCTTTTTTTAATAGTATGACTCCTCAAATCTGGAAGTGATTATTTCTGCATTGCGCCAAAAAGGTTGTTTATTTGTAGCACTCACCAGAAAAACAGAATGTTGGTTCAAATACAAAGATAATTTACAGATATTTCCATTTAATACAACACTTCACTTTACTATTTTACCGTTAACACATTTTTACCCATCACAATGGTCCCAGAGAGATTTCTGCAACAGTACAGCTCCGTTTTTTTTTTTTTTTGCTTTTTCTGTTTTTCATTTCCATGATGTTAAACCATGGACTGCATCACCATGAATACAGTCTTTGACAGCATGAATGACAGAACCCAGTCTAGCATGAGCAACATGTGGCAGGCTGTCTCTTCAGAGGAATGTGCCAACCATCTACTGCACGGTCGTCACTCAGTCCCATCTGTAGCGCACTAGCATACTGCATGTTCCTCCTCTAGTTCCGCAGTCAGTATTTTACTATGTGCCCTGAAACTGTCCCTCTATAGCACGCCTCAGTGGACAGTGAGTATGGTGTTCAAGTGCTTCTAATGGAGCAGAGAAATGGACAACATTTTCTCTTGAACTTGGGGCTAGAGTGGAAATACAGCAGGGTTTTGACATGTCTGTGGAGAGACGGCTGTGTGACGGGCCATGGAGGAGCAAAGAATTCACACAGTGTGCTTTAAGACCCTGCGAATAAGCCTGTCAGTCACACTGCTGCCTCACAAAGCCAATAATTACTTTTTCAAACCCACAGGGAGACACACACACACACACTCACACACACACACAGTATGTACTATATACATTGAAGTCGCCAACATATAACACACCTACCTTATTGGTGCCATTGTAGGTATACAATTATCCACTTTCTTTGCTCACATGCACCATTTCCCAGCCCCCTTTATCCCATCCATTACTAGAAAATGACCACCATATGACTCCTGACTGGATATTATTTGTTTTGAGGCATTCTCAGCAATGCAGTGACCCTGATATTGCAGTGTGGTGTTATACTATGAATATTACATCTGTAGTAGTCGCATTAGTAAGAGTTTTAAACATCTCACTGTTCCTTGGTTGAGAACATTTCAACTAAACCAGCTAACACTGACCAAAACACTTCAGTTAAAAATCGGCTTCAATGATGGACTAAATAGCAATTAACATATATTGTGTATTTTAAAAAAATAAGCAGTCCCTAACTTTACACCTATGAGGTGGACCAACAAGATACAGTATGTGCTGTGCCTGATATACAGTATACCGGTAACACACATACATTATCATCTAAGTGCCATTACTGTGCTGAAAATAGCTCTACAGCCAAATGATATGTGGTAAGTGCTGGTCCTGTGGCTAGCTCCGTCTATTAATGATTGTTCTCAGTATGTGCAGGACATGGACTATGTTCCAATGGGTCCCCTTTTTTGTTCATCACCTATAGACTTTTTTTTTTTTGTCTCTTTTGTATTTTTGCATTCTCTTTTACACCTTCAAAGACAAATACAGCCTCTTCCTCATTCACACAGGCTTTGTGACTTTGTGAAAATCATCTTACATCTTTCACAGTTTTAATGAAAATCACACTTCAGCACATTTCCACATGATGCTGAAAGACTGTCGAAACTCATGAACCAAGGTAGACCAGTAATGATTGCATAAATCATGGGTTTTAAACTCAAATTCAGTCAAGCATTCTTGTGAGCCTTTGAAGGCAAATGATGTAAGACTATTAATTTTATCTATTCTGTTAATTAAAACTAATAAGCTAGACTCTGCATGTAGCATATATAGCCAGCATCCACTCAGTACAAGAAAAGAGTTTCTTTCCAAAACTCCAATCTCCTATTTTAACACTGATCGCAATATCAAATCCAGCAGGAGAAGCCCAGATAGGTGTAAAAACATTCTTGGGAAGCATACCTTCACATGTCAGAGAAGGACAAGGCAGAGCAATCCTAATCATCCATCTCTGGTATTCCTGTTATAAACCTCTTCGTTCGTAGACTTCCAAATGAATGATATGATGCCAGAGTAGGAGGGTAGATGACACCCAGATGGCAGGGTCAAGGGTTGACTTTAGCTAATCTTTAAACTTGCACATTGGTTCTGATTGTGAAGTTGATGAGTTAACTTGTAGACTATAGACTATAGCAATAATAGCCCTGATCAGAAGAGAGTTGCAAGTCTGAGATCAACACCGTGCAATTGAATCTTATATGCCATGGGTACCGGAAAAAAGTAGGAATAGTGTTAGAGTTATCACACAACCGTGCTTGTGGCCATTGATAATACGACATATTTTGAAAAGATTGCCCTGATGAGATACTAGACTAAGCTTCCTGCTATGAAGGGCAGCCATGAGTGATGTAAAATTCTTTCGGCATCCAAAACATCTCAGCCTGCTCCACATTACCAGATCTGGGTTGTGCTGGATATTTTTTCCAGGGCTCAGAAGATAAAATAAAGTGGCCTTATATTGTTCTCTGCACTTCTGCTGGAGTTGGCAAACACAGAAAATTGTCAATAGTACCTCGATAGTATCCTGGCTGGAACCCATGGTGCAGTGGCTGTCCACTCAAAGTTCCAAAGTGCCCTCATGGTTGACTTTTCTTTTACTTATGCTGTCATAGCCCCTTCTTGCACTCTGTTAGTATACTTAGTTGTGTGTATGTGTGTGTGTGTGTGTGTGTGTGTGTGTGTGTGTAGGTGTGTTATAAATGGCTATCATGACATACCAGTTATCCTGACCCTTTCTGTTTTCTAGACATGCCTGCTCCATCCTAAAGGCCTGATTCTCATTCTATACACCTTGGAGATTGAACACTGCTGATGTGGATGGCCCCATATTGTCTGCGTAAAAATATATGTGACCACTTAGTTCTACTTAAAAGCCATGAAGATGACTTTTAGCTGCACACTATATAACGCACAATAATCATTTTGCAATGATGGCTTCTCTTCTGTTCTTGCAGTAAAAGTTCTTTCACTGAACTTTTATTATTTTCAGCTTTCAACTTTTATTATTTCAGTCTCTAACCTGAGTGCTTTCAGGATTTGGAATTAATTATTAAATCATACTGTTTCTGAATCACTGCTTTCAACACCATGGATCTTAGTGATCCTCAGCAGCACGTCTTTAGTCTTGTTTTCTCTAATGTATGCCAGTCACAGTACAGCTTCAGCAGCCACTTTAACCTGAGAATGTGTATCAGGCAGCCAATGCTCACGTCAGCAATCTAACAGCTTCTAAAACCTGCAGTCCGATGGCACAGCACTCACCCAAGAAGTCCTGCCGGGGTGCATCTCTTGCTCTATTAGTCTTACTGAAAGCATATCCTTAAGTAAAGAGCCTCATCTGGAGCCTCTTTGCTTTTTGAGTGCCTTTGTGGCTTGGCATGCATCTCTTGTTCACACGGCTTGAGAGATCTCAGCACACACATTGATTTCTGACAATCGACAAACTGGACTATGCGATTGAGATTAGATTTGTGGCGGTCAGTGTGTGTGTATGCACATAGAATAGGTAGGTATGTACAGTATAGAAATTTGTTTTTTAGAGTGGATGATAGATAGATAGGCACCATATTGTCTGTAGATAAGCATCATATTATCTTAAGTACAAATTCTGTTATATACGTCCATCATGTCTGCGCTATTATGTACAACCCTATTTATTATTTCCAAAAATAACTTAAAATTAATTAATATATTTACATTTGGCAGTCGCCCTTATCCAGAGCGACTTTATTACACATATGAGCAGTTTTAGGGTTAAGGGACTTGCAGTGGCAACTTGACGGTGCTGGGGTTTGAACCTACAGTAGGACCTACCGACCAGTCCAATGCTCTGACCAAATGAACTATGCCTGCCCTGAATAAATAAGCTTACAGAAGAATATTTGACATCTTGTAAAGAAAACAACATATTACATGACAAACCAGTTTTCAGATGGAAACAAACAACAACAAAAACTAATGTAGGCTCCTGAATTTTGCATGAAAATAGAATGGAACAAGTGTGACAAAGTTACCAGAAGAACTCCAGCATGCTCAGTAACACATAACAGCTGTTTTACTTATAAAACTGTACACATCTAACACTACTGACTAATTTCAGCAAAGAGTTTTCACACCAACGATTGACTGTGTTTATTTTATTACTCTTTATTGCTCTTTATAAAAGTTTATTTTATGTACAAAATGTTTTCAAAAAGCATCTTTTATGGTCTTATGGTCTTTTTTGTTGTACTGTATGTGCCCAAGACCGTTGCACTGTTCTGAAAGTAAAACAGCTGTTAGGTTTTACTGAGCATTTTGGGGAATATGAGTTCTTCTGGTAACTTTGTCACACTTGCTCATTTTGTATTTTTATGCAAGACCCAGGGGCCTACATTAGGGTTTTTAGTCCATCTGAAAACCGCTCTGTTATGTAATATGTTGCTTTATTTACAGGAATGTGAATATTCTTCTGTAGCATTATTTATTTATTAATCTTTACGCCATGCTTGGAAATAGAGAACGGTTTGTACATAATGCATGGATGATAAACATATATATGACTTTTAAATAGTACTCATTCTCTCTCTTTCTGTGTGTTTGTGTGTGTGTGTGTGTGTGTGTGTGTGTGTGTGTGTGTGTGTGTGTGTGTGTGTGTGTGAGTGAGTGAGTGAGAATGCTTGAATCAGTATCTTTATTGAACAGAGAACTGTATAAAATTCAGTATGACTTCAATTGCTGCCTTAAAGCTATGGAAGAATAAACTGCAGTCAAAATACTGTAAAACATAGCACACACACTCCTCCTCATCACATATCCTTCAAATGAGACCACCCTCTGCTCTTCTCTCCATGGTTCCACACACACATACACAGAATCCCTCAACAGATGGAGAATGAGTTAAAGTCATAAAGTTCCTCTGTTGTTTTAATGGCGACTCATTGGGGATGAAATGCTGTGAGGTAGGCGACTGCTCTGTTTAATGATTATACCATTGTTTCTAAATGCAGGTGGAGGGATTTCATCCGAGAATGGTATTGAATCAAATTTTGACCTTGCTGGAGCTATTCCATGTCCACTTCCAAGGGGAAAAAAACTCCTGAAAGCTAATGGCAGGCTAGCATGTATGGCTAATGGCAGGTATGCTAACAGTGATTAACTGGGATGTGAAATTAGGGTGCATGGGTAAATTTTATGTGTTTGGGACTTCTTATCTTTTTAATCCTTTGCTCAGCATATTGTTCAGCACTAGGGGTAGAGACTTGAGTTGGCAAGATAAACTAACTTTCTGAGTAAAATGATTAGTATTTACTGTATGTGTAAAAGAGTTAAATGCATGTGCTTTGATTGAGTATTGCTTTACTGTAAGTGTCCACCACGTCTTTAATATGCTTACCAACCAGCTCCAATACACTTGCCGA
Organism: Clarias laeviceps; assembly: GCA_030014305.1. Taxonomy (NCBI): domain Eukaryota; kingdom Metazoa; phylum Chordata; class Actinopteri; order Siluriformes; family Clariidae; genus Clarias; species Clarias laeviceps. Next base: position 22,486,976 of record JAQMYJ010000036.1, on the reverse strand, counting down.
CCTGGACAGAAATACACACACACCCATACACAAAATGGTGTCTGAATATTTTCTCCTAAAAAGGATAGAAAAATATTTAAATGCAAGTTCGTGGCATGTACATCCATTACATCAAAAGCGAAAAAGTCATTAACATGTTCTAGGAAGAAGAAAGAGAGAGGAAGTTGTGTACTGTAGATATACGTCCCAAGATAAACCACAGGAAGTATTCCCATATACAGTAAGGAATGACGAAGAGCTAACAAGGGAGGGGTCGACCTGGAAAATTTACCACCGTATAAGGGAAATCTAAGAAGACACGAGCAAAAAGCTTCTTCATATTCTCATGGTCTTGTGACTACTAGTGCTTAAGCAGCTGCAAAGATGCTGTAGAAAAAGACTTCTACTTAGATGCTCTCATTGCTTTAGGCCTGGTCTCAGATATGGTCCTGTGGTTCTATTTCAAATCTCTATGGCATTGTTGTGACCTGGACAATGTCTTGACTTTTGATAGTCCATGAGGTTTGATTTAGTTCCGTTCACATTGTCACAAAGTAGCTTTGCAGATATGTGCCTGCAGGTTTTGTTCACTAATGAGCAAACCAGGGGAAAGATAAAACTCTCTGGGACAACAAAAGTAGGAAACCTTGATAGGAACCAGAGTCAAAAAGGAAACAATTCTCTCCTGAATGATACTGGATAATGTCACTATCCATGCTTAGGTTTTTATGAGTAGTGGAAAAAGCAAAGAACATTCTTTATGATTACAGAACCAGTCTTTAGGTACAATCTTATATTATCCAGGGTGAAATTATCCACTGAGATAAGCTGAGTTTGAAAGGTCATGAAAGGTTTGTGGGAAGGGCAGATCCTTAGTGTGTCCACATTGAATTATCCACAGCAGTAGAAAGTGAGAGTGAAGTTAAGCATCAATATAAATCGGGCAGATTCAGAAGGTGAGACAAGAAACAACAATAGTGTGTTGAAAAATTCAGCATTGTGATGACTATCAGTGTTTCAAGGCTGTATGTTAGTGAAAGAGCATATTAATTTGTAGTATTTAATGATAGGTCTAAAGAATTATGACAGTGGAGGATCACAAGAGAGAGAACTTTCCTCATTTCTTAAATTTTGCTCTTAGTATAGAACCTGTGCAATCTTCCGAATAAAGGTTTTGCAATTTGAGGATGATGATTGCACATGCATTGAGGTGGCGTAGTTGGGAATTAGGGAATTGAAGGTAGAAAACAACTTGCCAAATAGACATCATTACAACTCACTTTTAAAATATGGGATCACTGAAGTGAGTACTGATGCTGTAATCCCTCAGTTACTTCGCGTGAGTCTTCCAGAGCATTCTTGTCTAAGTTTTGATATCTTGTAGCATAAGGAGGGCAGTTTGGAGGAGTGATTGTTGAAGGATATCTCTTGGTACTGCTGGGAATTTTGGATCTGATTGGATAGTTTGTGCTACAGTACCTTTACTACATCCTCAGAGAATTTTTTTATTAAATTACATTTTATTTGCATATAATTTTTTATTTATATTTACATTTAAGGCATTTGGCAGATTCCCTTTTCTAGAGAGAATTACATAAGTGCTTTGAAGTTTCCATCAGTAAATATATCCTTACACTAGTTCAATAGAAGTATCACCAGTCAAACACTGAAGGAGTTATTTTTTATATTTTTGTATTTTTTTGGGTTTGGGGGGCGTTAACCTAAATACCTAAGAAATTAATAAGTCTTTAGATGTCGCTTAAAGATTGCCAGTGACTCGGCTATATGGACATCTAGAGAAAGTTAATTTCACCTAGGGGCCAGAACAAAATCTAGATGCATGTTTTACTCGATCCCTGAAATATGGGACTAGTTAAGCAGTGCTGAAGGACCAGATGGAACAATGGTCATCGTCACAAAGCAGCCTTACAGAATAAAAAAAAAAAAACTTGGATATAAATTAGAAAAACTGCATATAAATTTGAAAAAAATGTAAGGGAAAAGTATAATTTATAATGATCACTTATCCCCGATGAGCAAGCCAGGGGCACCATGGCAAGGAAAAACTCCCTGAGATTACATGAGGAAGAAACTCTGAGCGAAACCAGACTCAAAAAAGATCCCATCCTCATTTGGGAGATATCAGAAAGTGTCATTATAAATCAACCCCTTGCTGTAAGGTTGATGGTTCAATATAACAGAAAAGGTGTTTAAGTTAATATTACAATTATATAAGCTTTATCTACAAAAAGCTATCGTCAACATTCCACCTGATGTTAGATATAGATTACAATATGAGTCACATTTGTAGAACTGTCATTGAAAACATTTATCCAGTCACATGACCTCTCATATGATCAGTTGTCTTGTTCTCATTCCCAGGATTTCTAAATACAACCACATGTTTCCAGTTAAGACAACGTGATTCGACTAGTAATGCCCCATAAACAACCCGAACTTTCAGTGTATCTTCTTCACCTGCATCTAAACCTTGTATGTGCTTATAGAATGACATGTACATAGTCTTATACATCAACCCCACGCATGACTGTGAATCCCCGGGCTATTTCCCAAGATTCCGAAAAGTAACTACTCTGGAGTGGAAGATAAAAATGCTGAACTGCTCCTTCTTACTCCTCTATGACACTGACATATTTCATATACCAGTTGTACCTCATTTTCTCTCTTTGTCACTTTCTCTCTCCTCTGAGATAGCTCTCACATTCAAAAAGCCATTTGCGAGCACAGTCTTTTTGTCTTTATGTGTATTTATCATGGCAAGGCTCCTCACACATGGAAGTAATTTTGAAGAACAGTAGGCAGGCTCTCATTACTTATGCTGATATTTTTTTCAGGTATAGCTTTTCATTTGAGAGATGCATGTTTATCAGACTCTGCAAATCCACTCCATCATCTCAAAGAACAGACATCAATCTCATGACTGTGAAGGGACACTTCAACGAGGATCAAAGCAGACTAATGCTCGACTCTTGACTAGCCACTCTTAAAGCAATGTCCGCTTCTGTAAATTCTATAAATTCTGTGTTCCTAAAGCACTCACAGTGCTGCACAAGATCATAGGTATAGCCACTTTCGAGCACTTATACCCTCCTCCTCCCCTGTGCGCAGTAGTCAAGCAAGTCAAACATCCTTGAAGATGAGTGGTAGCATGACCCATAAATCTTAACATCAGTCAAAAAAGAATCTCAAGAGCCATCTATTTATCACTGAGATGACACCAAAACACTTGTGATGCTATTTGCATACTCCCTTAGACATTAAGTGTTGATGTCATGCTATTACCTTAAGAATCCCATAGAGAGTATCATTCTTAAGCCTAATACATGGTGATGTATTTTCTTAAGTCCACTATACGAGTTTTGCTTTTTGCATTCATGTATTTTTGAGAAGTAAAATGATTTAAGACATTAAATGCTAATTAATCTCTTTCATAGTATATGTGCTGCCTTCCTCATGGGAGTGATTGTGCTCTAAAGGCTTTTTAGTACACAATGTGATTCGACTAGTAATGTCCAGATTAATTCAAGTTCATTTGCATCGACTTCACCTCCCAGACAGGTGCAGAGCCAGTTCTCAGGCTCATCCAAAGACCTGCATTAATTCTTCCAGCTTCCCTCAAAGGTTCCCAGGGGACTATGGATAAAAGTTGTAGATGTAAACTTGCTGACTGGGGTTATTAAATGCATGTCAGGCCCCCGACGCAAAGTTATTGATAGTGCTTCATTAGTCATTGGATGCGTGTACCGAGTGTCCGCATAAGATGACGCCAACCCTGATGAATCCATAATGCTGCAGAGAGGTGGTTGAGTGTGGAATCTTATGATTGACAGCTCAAGAGGGTGTAGAGAACATTAATATGGAGGGAAAAAATATGGTATTGATTTTGACTAATAGCCCAAAGGTGAGTACATGGCAAAAAGTCTGTTGAGTGGAATACCTTACAGAAAAATCTGAAATGGCATGGACTACTTAAAGAACCTGATGGGCATTTGTGTTTTAATATCATTTCCAACTGTGACGCAAATTGTTTTGTTTTTTTCACGACAAAGCCTTCAGGATGAAGAACTTTGCATTTTCTTAGTAACTTGACAAGCTGAACTTGAATTATTAACTCTTTATTTTAAAACAAAACATCTGTACTGTACATCTTTATCTAAAGAAACAGAATAGAAGAGAAAGTTGCAGTTCTCATAAAGGTATTTCCTTTATGAGATATGTTGGCATTTATAAAATGTTTTAGAAGTTAAACACAATTTTTGTTCTGTTTTATGCATGAAAATATATTTCCTGTATTTGGCTTCTGAGTGTGTGTGCATTAGTCCTGGGCCTATTGCCCAAACCTCAACACGGTACACATTATTAGGAGTAATAATGACATAAAGATTAAACACAGCAAATACTAATCCTGGGGCATTAAACATCAAACAGTTAAATTAGCTATTAAACATTAAACACTGTAATAAACAGCACAAATGGCCTGTTGAGGTTAAATAATTGACTGTTTAAGCTGTCCTTAATGTGTTAGTGTTGAAAACTTGATAGGAATTGGTTGGTTAATTATAGGGATTATGTGGTTAATTATAAGGATTATTTGGTTAATTATAATTTGTGGAGGAACACAAATTGGGAAATCTGATGGTATAGTAGTAAAACTGTCCTGTAAACAGTAGGTAGTAGACAAGATGTTCTTGAATCATTTGCAAGATGTGAACACCTTTTTATACCCTATTGTGATTCTGCATGCCTCATAGAATTTTTTAAAGATGTCAGAAATGATCGCGAGTACAGTAATGCGCAGGACTGCTGTACCATAGTAAAGTAGTAGATTCCGAGCATATCCTGGGAAAATTGGATGTGACTTTGAACAACATGCACACACATTAAAACTTATAGGATATCTATCATACACAATCCATCTACTGGAATATTTTAGAAGATAAGAGGAAACCAGAGAACCTGACGGAACCCATAGTATTAGGGAGAACATGCACAGAAATCCTACAGAGGCATTAACTCAAGCTCAGGATTGAGTTCTCACTGGGACCTTGTGAGTGAGCAAAGCTTACCCACTGCGCCACTATGTTTTCCTGCCACAATAATATAAATTTCTACAACAAAAAAATCTTACAGATATATAGTGGGCCTATTTTTTACTTATTATCAACAAATAATTCAATATCCATCAATCAAACAGGGAAACTGGGTCTAGGTGGCATCATGGATACCTGTCTACAATTATTACAACTTTTTTGCAATGTCTGACTCTATGTTGTGGGTCTTTGTAATTTTACTGTATAGGCAAAAAAACAGACTTTGACCTAAAAATGTCTGAGAGGCATGTGGAACATGTAACTGTTAGACAGCGGTTCGGCACTTTAGTGCTCAGCAAACATGCTGTCAGATGATATCGAAATTCACAGGACACATCTGCTCACTTGGCTCAGGTGTTCCCAGCTGGATCTCAAACACATCTGGAAGATGTGGCAGACAAGGTTACTACACAGCAGACGGTAAATACATTTCTTTTCACGCTTTTGTAGCTTGATCTTTATCTGAACCTCAAATCACCTTTACCTGGATAATTTCTGATGGATTGTCAGCTGAAAATAAATAAGTTAAGATCGAATGAGACAGGCACATTATGACTTCCAGTTGCAGTTAGTATGGTGCTTACATGACATTTATGCAATATAAGTGGCATACAGCAGGAGGTGCAAAGTACAGCTAAATCAAGTAAACAAAAGTATGTATTAAAAAAAAAAAAAGAAAAAAAAAGAAAAAAAAAGCTGTTCGTTTGCTAATATTGTAGCTCATCACACAAACTGCATCTGGAGGCGAACACTAAAGTCCTGAATAATAAATTGCAATTTAAAGCTGATGTGGAAATGGTGGAAAAAGTCAACCACCTCTAGACTAAAGATAAATAATGGCATGATGTGAGTAACAAAGATATAATATATTAACTCTGGTCCTGGAGGACCAATTCATTGCACAATTTAGTGCTTTCTCAGCTCCCAGAACACCTGATTTAACTAATCACCTAATCAGACTTTTTTTATTGAAATGGGTGTGGTAGAGCAGGGAAAACATGTTTAAAATGTCTAGTAAAGTGGTCCTTGACAAAAAGTTAAAGTTAGCATTACCAAATATAATCATGACATTTCTTTCAAGCAATGAGAGACTGCTTATTTACAGTGTTAACCTCTTGTAGTGATGGATCGTTCATGAACGATTCTTTCTTTTTGAACGAGTCTTTAACGTGACTCAGAAGAACGAGTCTCAGAGAGTGATTTGTTCATTTTCTATTGGGCGAGCATGCGCAAAGCATCACAAAACATCCGTAGGTTATGTACAGGAAACAAATGAGTAGTTTCCTTTGAGTCTTCTAGTCCGATTCGTTCATTCTTTTGTGACGTGACTCCCATAGACGCTATGCAATGCAATAGATTAAAAAAGACCAGAAGATATGAGAGGTGAGCTGCTCATTTTGTTTATCGTAATATGTACTTAGCTACATCGTAATATTTTAATTACTTGAATTATAGCCAAAATTTGTGTATGCAGACGTGGGGGTCTGTTTATTGAAAATGTAAAATTTTTCTTTATTTCATATCAAAAGAACTAAATGAACTAAATGTCTCAAAAAAAGATTCATTCATTTTGATTAACGAGATTCAAAGAACCGAGTCACTAAAATGATTCAAACTGCCCATCACTAATTCTTGAGACCCAAATGTCTTCAAATGAGGACAGGACATTATCTCCCAGCAGCATTGTCTATATATTCTTGCACAATCCTACAATCTGGTTGACCAGAGGTCCTACCATGGTCATACAAGATAGGAATAAATACAGTGGTCACCATTGGCCTGCACAGTCTCTAGTTGAACTACAGATGGATGGATCAGGTGATAATTAAGTGAAACGGTGATAAGAAATTAAAATGTACAACAGTACAGTTTGTGTCTACAACTTACTTTGTTCTTTAGAAATAGCTGATAAAATTATCTAATGTTTGTCTTACCACATTAGGAGAGATAAAATTGCCTTAGGCAGACACATAGCAAGGTAACAGTGCTGGATAGGAGACCTCATCCTGCGTCTCATTAGTGGAGCTGACATCTCCTTCCCTGTTTCAAAGCCAAAACAACATTGTTGCAAGTTTGTAATATCAGGGTTGTTGTACTCTCCCCTCATCAGCTGTCCATCTCGCACTAAGCAATCTATTACACACCATTGCATTTTAACTGCAAAGCACATTCTCGTTTGATCATGATGTCTAACTGTTATTTTTTTCCTGAGCAAACACCAAACCTCTATGTCTCCTGGTGTTACCATTTTAGCATGACTTTTTTTTAGTTTTGCCCATTAGGCCATTCCAATCCTACTGTACATAGCAAAGTTACAGCACTTTAAGCATGAGAAACTTCGCTCGTTTAGATTTGCAAGAATGTTAATGTCAAGATTGGTCAAGAGTGTCCTTCTCCGTCCTGTTTTTCTTTAATGAGAACACCATGAGTTTTCTGTTCACCATTACTTCAGGTGTTAGCCAGTGAACATTGTTAACTGGACATTGTAAACTGCATTAGTTTGCATTCAATACATGTATTTGCAGGTGCTTTATCCTCACATTATCACCTTTTAAGCTAAAAAAATTTATTTACTTAATTTGTTGTATAATTCCAACCATTCAAACAGCTCAATATTTTATACAGATTCAATTTAAAAACTTGTCCACGAGCATCACTAACTCTGGGTAATAAATAGCAACACTGCTCTTGGACAGATATCTCAAATCCATGTGTAATAAATTACTTTGTCTTGGGAAAACAAAAAAAATTTTGCGTTTTTCTTGTGGGAATGTCTTTATAGATGCATTACTAATGCTTACACCAGAGTATAGCACTAAATGCTTTTTGTACACAGTGTAGCCTAAAGTAGTATGCTTAAAAATGGGAACAAGCAGCTTGCTACACTTGGCCTGGAGTGACACTGTACCATAAGTTGTATTCCATTGAGTGCATGCTCACTAACTTTCTCTATGTACCCAGATGTCAAGAAGAGGTTGAGGAGGAGTGGGGGAAAAATTATTTTATCATGATTTTTTTTCCCCCTTGTGTTTGATGAATAATTGTTGAGTGTAATTTCACATAATTTGCCACAATATGAAACCACTGTGTAATAGATCTTTTTACAATAGCTAAACCACATATAAAAACTGGATATTAACTCTGCTGTGCAATTAATGTGATTAGAGCCAGATGGAATTTTATACTCTAATAGGTTTCCTTAAGACAGTATCTTACCGGCTCTTTTTTTTTCCCTTCCATGCCATTGAGCACATTAGGCAATAGGTTGGTTTTTATGTACCCGGGTTGCTAGCCCGATGCCTAACCCTCCTCTTTTCTCTTCCAGGCTTTGTTAGTGATTTTTGCTTGGCCATAGGGTGGAAGTGCTCGAACCCTCAACCATGCAATCAGCAACTGATAACCTCAACCGCCAGCGCCACCATCACCATATTAACAGCTAATACTCTTTAGTAATTGATGACTTGTTGAGTGGTCACATTTCAGATTTGAATAATAGATTTGTGGTATACTTGCCTTGTAAATGTCAGCTGACACTAAGCAAAGGATCGTTCCTTTAAAAATATAGTACACTGCATATGTAGAACTAGTGAGAGTTTTATTCTAACAGTTTCTTATTGAGTACAAATCTTCACAACTATAATCTGTGTGACAGGGAAAGCATTAAGTGTGCCAAGAACATGCTAGTAAGGGGCTCCTGTGCTCAATTTTCAATTGGATATTGCTCATGGTCTCTAATGTGGGCCCCCAGGGGGGCTTCATATTGGCTTGATGGTGTCTCCAACTCGTCCCAATAATCAGGACCCATCTGGCTATGAGAATAACAGGCAAATACCCCCGAATGTTTCGCTCCACCCCCACCACATCACCAGCTGCTCTGGGTCTCTTTAATGAGAGTGGAGAGAACTGATCATCACAGCCAATACACTGAGATAGACAAAGCTCTACAAGTGATATAGAGTATATATAGGTGATATATATATCACTTGTACTTATACAAGTGATATATATCACTTGTGTGTGTGTGTGTGTGTGTGTGTATATATATATATATATATAAACAGGTACAATATAGCTTAAACTACAGGTGATATGTGTCTTTTCTGGTCATTTTGTCATCAAAATCCTAGAAAATCTGAATGGTTCTTATTAAACCAATGTGGTTTCCACAAAAGTAATATTTCTTCTGGTCACAGAACCTTTGTCTCATGTAAGCATTACTTTATTAATATAATGCACAAAGCCAATTACTTAAAAAGAAATTGAACAGATAGTAATAAAAAAAGAGAGCGTGTGTGCATGTGCATGCCAGGGCTCTGATTGCTGTGGGCAATGACTACATAAAATTGGAAAAGGCTGATAAATGTTCTTAAAAAGGTCATGCCCATAAAAAGATGAGAAAATTGTCAGTGGTCAGGTCCATGTTTAAGGGGAAAAGTCACCATGGGGATGTTTTCTGTAATGAATAGGTTGAGGCTGGAGGCAGCGAAACTGTTCATGTCCTTTCTGTTGTATTGTAACAGCTGGATTTTTGTTTGACAGAACAGAGAATGTCAGCTTCATGCTAAAGCAATATCACCGAACTGTTCTTCCTAATAACAGCACAGGATTATAAATCCCTAACCTAGTTTATATGTGCACAAAAAGACATAAAATGAAGGTGCACTTATACTTGCATGAAAGCTCACATAAAAAGTGAATGAGTACCAGTAATAACTTCAAGGTCAGATTTATATTTATTTACTGTCAGCAATGTCTCAATGATGTAGTGTCCATGAATCACTGACACTGCCAGAATGTTTGAAGAGTTCCAAACATTTATTGTAATGTGATCAGTGTGTGTAAAGAAATGTAACAATTTTTGGATCATTTACCTGATGGAGATGCAGATGGATGGCTGCATGGATGAAATCATTATCATCATATAAAGCCAGTCTGTGGGAAGGATTTTTTTTTTATTTTATTTTTTTAAATAAAACAGAACAATGAATGATTGTGGTGTTGCTTGGGGTTGTGTTAGTTCTTCTTTGACGTCTCCTCTTGTATACCACTGACAGTGTTATTTCTACCCAGAATCAATTCATTAATACTCTGATGATGCTGTCTGGTATCCATCCTGGATCAAGAGCTGACCCGTATCAGGACCCTTTCACTAACTAATAATTACATAAATAATTTTTTGCCATAACAAAAAAGTAACAACCAGCAGTGATTCACTCTGAAACAATCAAACAAATAAAATAATATACAAATATTTAGCCATTTATGTAAATGCCACATAGTCATGGTCAATACATGTGGACTATTTATGCAAGAAGGTGCAGCAGCATATTTACTTTCTTCTAAAACTAAGATCATTTGGTGCAAACTAGCAGGTCTTCGCTGTGCTTTATGGTTCTGATATTCTGAAAGCACTTTTCTACTATGGGCATTCAAATCAAACTGGGACTTGAAGTTGAAGTTTCTCATGAATGGTGTAAAGCTGATTGATATTTACAGAAGACTTTAAGCACAGTACTGTGATGAGACTCTTAGCTACATTAAAACATTTCAATGTTGCAAACTATTTTTTAAAGAAGGTCATACCTGCATGAATAACGGTCCCAGTAGAGGTGGCTCAGAGACCGTTGTGGTTGAGTGGAAAGCCTGATCCTTAAAAATCAACAATGGCTTAGTGGTGTCGCCATGCACCTCCAGGGTCAAGGGTTCGATTCCTGCCTCGGGTCTGTGTGCATGGAGTTTGCATGTTCTCCTGCATGAGCATGTGAGTGAGTGTGTGTGTGTGTGTGTTTGCCCTCCGATGGATTGGCACCATGTCCAGGGAGTACTCCACCTCGTACCCCTAGTGTCCTTAGGCTGCAGGCCCCCTGCCATCCTGTATGAAAGATAAAGTGGTATAGACGATGAGAGAATGAGTAAACTTGTCACCAGCTTGCAGAAGAGATGTATCTGTCTGTGGGAACGGTACACACATAATCATCACAACACCACTTGCACATTGCAGGAACACGGGTGAGAATTACTGCCACAACCCCATACAGTCCTGACTGCGATTCAAGCCATTTCCACTTGATTCCACATGGAGTTTTTGGGAGGTCGATCATGGCTCCGGTGTATTGAGAAGAAAATTCTACCTTGATGGTATCCAAGCAGTAGTGAAACTATTAGTGTAGCTGGGCAAAATTGCTGAAATTCAAGGCATTTCAAATGGAGCACAATAACCACACACTGCAATTAGCAAGGAAAATCACTAACAAAAGGTCACCTAGAGTACATACATTTATTAAGGTAATAGAGTGTCTAAGCATAATGTGAGAAATTATAACTCCTCTTTATCATCTGGATTATACCTCTATCAATGGAGATGTTCATTAAGGTTGGAATTGTTTTTGATCAAGAGAGATTTTAATGATGTTGATGTTAACTGATGGTAGCTTTATGTCATGCCATGCTGTATGTGTTGTGTATGGAACTGAAACACTTCAGACGCAAAGCAAATTTCATGAACTGAAGCACATTGCTCCATTATTATTGTGGTGCATCAGCACACTGGATCCACTTTACACTAAGACCTTAAAGATTTGTATAAAGCTTAAAATCACAAGCAAATCTCAAATGTTCACAAGGCCCATAAAAGTATATTAGCCAAAAAAAAGGTCAATATCGAAACATCTATCAAGAACATGCTTACTAGAGACTTATAGTGGTGTTAACAAAGTCTGTCTGAAGAGCCAAGTTTGGTTTTTATAGTGAGAAACCTGTTCCTAAATGTGCCATTGAATTTTGAAAAGACCATGTACTGTATGTAGGCGGAATACTAGCTGACTCACTAGCTAAAGCAGACATTAGCCTGAGATTAATGGTACAGAAAGTTAATGCTTGAAGACTGAATATTGTTAAAAAATTATCCTGCAATTTAGTTAATTTTGCTTTACATCATCGTTTCAACGGCCAGCATGAATTACTCAAATAACGGTAATGACTTGTCAGAAGAGAGTGATTCAGTGCGGTGCAGGATCATGACTAAGAAGAATTGTAGTATAACGACTAACAAGAAAAGCTCATATGGAAACTTTGTGAGAATCTAGATGGAATGCAGTGTAATCATAAGCAAAAGAAATAAACAATTCAAGCTTGCAGCAGGCCCGAACTGAGAGCACGTGTACAGACTTTGCCACATGTGTTATAGTAAGTCAGGAGTTTGATTTCCTTTTCATTACAAGCATGGATACAGAACAATTTTGTAATGTAAATGGATTCATAAATCATATTCATGTCTTCAGATTTCCAACTCGGCTCTGTGGCCTTGCAACTCCAGGGCTGAGGGTTCAATTCCCCACTTGGCCCGTACAGTATGTGTGCATGGAGTTTGCATGTTCTTCCTGTGCTTGGTGGTTTTCCTCCCACAGTCCAAAGGCATGCAGAGTAGGCTAATTGTCATTTCCAAATTCCTTGTAGTGCGTGAGTGAGTGTGTGGGTGTGTGTGCATGTGTGCGCTGTGATGGTTAAACATCCTATCCAGGGTGAACCCTGCCTTGTGCCCCGAGTCCCCCTGGCATAGACTTTAGGCCCCCCACGAACCTGGACAGGATAAACGGTATAGACGATGAGTGAGTGAAAAAGTGAGATAATTATATATAATTTCTTTCCAGCATTTGTCTTTTGTTATGTCTGCTAACAACCTGTTGCAAAGTGTTGCACTTTTGACCAGAGACACTGCAAAAATAACACCTTTAGTTATTTTCCTTTTACATTTATTACATGTTACACTTATGAAACTTTATTCTAATGAATTATATAAAGTTAAATGGTGTTTGTATGCTATGACTAAAAAGAATAAACACTCTACCAGTGCTTTATTACAGTAATGTAAGTACTGTATATTTAATTAGCTGGGGATTCTCATTTATTGCATTGACTCTCAATTTATACTGTCTGTATAGTTTCTATCCAGTTTGTGTTGTATTCACATATGCTTTCTTTCTTCAGGTTCTCTGGATTCCTCCCACCTTCCTTTGGTGTGAATGAGTGTGTGACTGTTAGTGACGGAAAGTTTGAATCAGTTTAGTGACTCGGTTCTTTGAATCTCGTTCATCAAAATAAACGAATCTTTATTGAGTCATTTAGTTTAATTCGTTGTTTTGATCAGAAATAAAATAAAATATTTCAGTAATGAAAATATTACAGTGCAGCTAAGGACATATTATGATAAAGAGAATGAGTAGCTCACCTCTCATATCCTCTAGTCTGAGTCGTTCGTTCTTTTGAATCTATTGCACTGCATAGCGTCTATGGGAGTCACGTGACAAAGGAACGAACGACTCGGGACTTGAAGATTCGTTGGAACCGTTCAATTCTGTTTCCTGTGTACTGCACTGCATAACGTCTATGGGAGTCACGTGACAAAAGAACGACCGACTCGGAGTAGAAGAGTCACTCAATTCTGTTTCCTGTACATAACCTTCGGGGGTTTTGCAATGATTTGCGCATGCGCGCCCAGTAGGAACTAAACAAATCACTCTCAGACTACTCGTTATTTTGAGTCACGTTAAAGACTCGTTAAACGAATCGTTCATGATCGACCCATCACTAGTACCTGTGTGCATGGTGCTTTGCAATGGACATAAAGGTAATAATGACAAAAATAAACATGACAAAAAATCTGAGGGCAGTTAGCACTGTCGCCTTGCACCCCCAGGGTCAGGGTTTGATTCCTGCCTTGGGTCTGTGTGTTTTCATGTTCTCCCTGCGGTTGGTGGCTTTCCTCCCACTGTCTAAAGACATGCAGATTATGTTAATTGGCATCTCGAAATTGCCCATAATGCCCTGTAATGGATAAGTGGTATAGAAGATGAATGAATGAATAAATTTAAATCTCTATGAACAAGAATCGCAATTGTCTACTACACATCCTGGTAAGTAATGTTTTAAATGTGCTGGAATGCCTTTTTAGCATACATGGACACCTGTTGACTCAAACTCTCTTGTGTATTCAGAAAAAAAAGCTGACCTGCAGTAATGAAGCACACCACTAACTGCCCTAGTGCTTTTATGTTTCACCTCATCTCCATATCTAAACGCTGAACATAGAAAGCTCCAACAGTGAAGTTGTTAGTGATCGTGTTTATTTTTACACCATCACTATCAGAGCACTGCATCAAGCACACATATAAAAGCTATGCATCAAATTACCCATAAGCCTCAAGGCCCAAGGGGCTGTGCCTGCTCCTACACCACGGAGCCCAAATTAATCTCTGTCATTAATAATTCAATCGTGGCCTCTTTGTTTAATAAACAGTTTGTCAGTGATTTATTGTGGGGTGGCCGTAATTTGATTGCCAGAGGAGCAGGGCGGATATGCATATGGCAGCCAGTTCCGATAAACAGAATTATTATTGCCGGTTAGCGCAGAGCAGGGATCACATACGCACTACACATTGCCAAGAGAGAGGAAGGACACTGAAAGGGAGGGGGCAATTACCCCAAAATTACATAATCAGACCCTGATGGATGGCTCCCTCCTTTCCCCACTTCCCTCAGAGTGAAACTACACAAATGCAATAACATCAGGGAAGGCAAAGAATGCATAATTACTTTTGTTTGGCGATAGTGGCTTTCTCTGGTTCTATCAGCATCTTTCATTCTTCCTCTGAGAAAGGAGAAAGACCATGTTTATGTGTTTGGTGTGAGATGTTTTCTTGCTGGACTGATGGCTAGGCAGTGGTGGTACAGTGGGTAAGGTTGCCCCTTTTTTGATCTTGAGTTACCCTGTGGAGTTTTACACGTTTTCCCCAGTGGTGAATTTTCCCTTGGTGTAAATGTGTATGGTGTCATGCAATGACCTGGCAACTATTTCCACCTCACACTCCAAAGTCCTAAAATGGGGCAGCTTGGTAGTGCTACAGCTTGAACCCCTAATCTTCTGATCAGTAACCAAAGGCTAAACCACCAGGCGTGCCACCATGCTGTTAATGGGTGACTGACTGAAGGAAATGAATCAATGAGGGCTTCGTGTCTCAATAAATGCGACTATTAAACAGATAATCATAGCTTTGTTTTTCCGCAACATGTTCTCACACAAGTACCCATGTGAGTGATAAGATGTACCAGAAAGAAGGAAAGAAAACACTGAAGCTTCAGACATTCACATCATTAACACTCAGTACATGACGTGTTATTCAGTGAGGAAAACTGCTCTGCCAACTACTACAAACCCGACCCCTGTGTGCTTGTAGTCATTTGTAAAGCATCTCGTAGTGAACACACACAAGAGAGCTGCTTTGAATGACAGCATTTAGCAAGAGATTAGTGCTTGGCTGACTTTAACATCGTGTGCCATATACAAAACTGAGATGAAATCCACAAGAATGCAAATAAAAGACTGGACTGGGGAAACGCACATGTTGCTTATTCCTCATCATTACCACTAGATGGCACTGTGTAACAAAGGGGCCTTTGCTTATCTCTGACAGTGTGAACATACTGTATCTTCAAACCAGCTTTATGTAGACCACAGGTGCCCAATCCTGGATCTATAGTATCCCTTGTCCTGCACAAAATACTCAGGCCCAAGACTTAGGTCCCCCAGGACCAGGGTGAGAAACCTATAATGTAGGTTAAGTCAATGCAGTGTGATTCAAATATCCTATTCAGGAGAGATAGTGGATTTCTGAAGTATTTCTAACTAGTATCTGTTTTGAAATTGCAGATTGAAGAGTATAAAATCATCTCGATTACCATGCATGCTCAGGAAACAGCCGAGACGAAACGAGCCTGTTTTGATTGAGTGAAGCAATCATGAATAAACATTATGGAACTAGTGTACACATACAGTTACCTTCTAATTTTCCCATGCAGATGCATTTCATGGTTTGTTTACCTGAATTACACTAGGGGGAATGAGGACGCAGATATGAATTTCATCATAGTGATTATCGCACTTCGCTCTTGAACTTGCCTTTGAAACACAATCTTCTCACTTACTTCTCTTAAATGAGTTAATCTACTTACACACATTAAGCATAGGTAACATTGAAAGCAGCAATGAAGTATTTTTCTATCACGTAAGGCAATTTATTATTTTTATTTAGGTTTTAGGTTATGTGAGGGATCCTTATGTGGTCAGTAATTGTCAATCAATATTCATTCGGATGAGGTATTGTCATTTGAATAACACTATGTGCGTGTTCATCTTATGCAAGTTTATGGATTTGGCAAGAAATCCTTTCTCATCTATCTTCAGCAGTCAGAATCAAATGAATAAAATAAACATTTCCAGGCTGTCAATACCTGTGTACCTTACTTTAGTTATCTGTTCACATGCCAATATTTACTTTGTATATACTTTGTCTGAGTTATTGTATATTAAAACACTATATGCTTGTGCTTTTCCACACAACATACATCAAATGATGTGAGAAAAAAAATGGTACGCCTCAAGCAAAACAAAACAAAAAGTTTGTAATTATTGCTGTAATATTAAATCACCAAACTGAGCTAAACGTGTGCCGACTTCATTCTTCAGTAGATTTATACATGAGGAAAAAAAAAATCATTACTTAAAGTGACTGTGATTAAAAAAGATGCTCCCAACAGTCACTATTAGCAACACCTCCATGTCATTGAAACATGACACACTGACAAATATTTTCTTCAGAAATGATAATTAACAGGAACAATAGTGTGATCCCATGGGGAAAAGCCTGCACCGAGAATGAGCTGTTCTGGGAGACTGAGCAGAGGAAAAGATTTGCTCTGTCAGTCTCATCACTAACTCATTTCCAATTTTTTTTTATCTCCTTGTCTGATGTTTGGGCAATTGAATTTGTGATTAATTGTTCTAGGTAAGTGCTAGACTAGTTCTTTTGCATACCCCCCATCCAGTGTCTTCCCCCCACCAGTCCAACCTTTCTACTAAACTCCCCCGGGTGAAGATGTTGCCTGTCAAACCATTCATTAAATAGAAAGACTCTGCCGCCAACTCCTCTCCTGCTGGAGCAGTGCACAGCTGTTTGCTTAAGAAAAGTGTGGCGAGGATGAACGTCAAAGACGTTCTGAAAGAACACCCGCGTTCTGCTCTTTGGTTGCCATGGTTATGATGCTTTTCTTGGCAGCTGATGGCTCTGAGGTGCCGGTGCTGCCATGCAGTGCTAAAAACCCACCAACCCACTCCCGTCCTTCCTTACTCTTTCCCTTTCAGCCTGCCAGTGCCTTACAACCCAAATACATCTCCTGCTGGGCAAGACTGCCTGAACACACCTTCTGCCAATCCACTTAAACAAACTACGCTTGCTGAAAGGCCCTGATTGGAGTTCCCGCTGCCAGCAATCATCCAATCAGGGTCCTGCTTCCCACTGTGCCCTTTTGCGCCTGAGATTCGGTCCCTTTGTCCCCACAAACGCTCTGGCCTTGTGGCGAACAGGTAAACAGCTGCCCCGCTGTCTGAGCTAAATTTTTCAGACTCCTCTCAGCTGGAAGGCTTGACTCATTTTGTCCCTCTCGGCAACATTCTGAATCTAGCCAGACGTGTGCTGGGACTTATCTCGGCCTCAGAAGTGGCTTACGAACCCCACGATTAGAGCAGCTGCCTTCCAGGTCATGAATGATGCGGGGAGGAAGGATGGCAGCCAGAGGATGGCAAGCCTTCCTCTTAAACCTCTGCTGCGTTATCGTAGAACAGCCTATTATGACAGCAGCCATGCAGAGTTCATTAGCCCTAGTACTTTAACTAATCCAGCAGTGCTGAGCAGGATTACGGCGGCTTTATTCGGCGGGTGTTACAGATACTCCGACTTATTTAACAACCATCGTTGTAAAGGACCATCCTTGAAAAAAATCTTAGGGTGGTGTCATTGCAGTGAATGGCATTAGGAGTTCCAGAATAATAAGAAACCCCTGAATTTGCAGTTTAGACGAAGTGTTTGGCACAAGAACACTCAATCTGTCACTCGGGTGTGTTGCATTATTAATGATTTCTGTGCAGTTCTGTTTGTCTTAAAATAATCATTACTTGAAAGTGGGTCTGAATAAAATATGCAGATTCTAGTATCTGTGCAAAACATGCATACTCAGTATAGCAAAGTCTGATGTACATTATTGCATTGCAAGGTTATGAGTTTAAGAACTGAATATACGGGATGCTTTCTGTTTGTTTTTTTTATATATACAGCATGTGGCAAGATGTGTGTTGAGTAAGCACTCTCTGCTACTTTTCAACATCCTTGTCTTTGCTCAGCGCTGAGTCGTACCCATCCTTTTTTTCAGAAGACCTTGCACAAACTGAATCAACTTCTCATTTAACATTGATGACAAAAATAATTCATAAGGAAAAGGGGTTTGTTTTTCTCCTAAGCACAATGGAAAAAATCGTCCTTGTGTGCCTCTGTTTGTCCCGCGTGTTCATCATCGGCCCGGGTGCACGGGTACAGTTCCCATTATCAGCAGCCATTGGGCTTGATAAGAGCGACAAATGAAAAGACATAACAAGACAAGAAGGACTTTCCATTGCAGCTCCTTGGGGACGACGGCGATGGCAGCCTTTTGATGGAGTACGACTCATCCTCTGAGAGCCATTGATTTATGCGGATTGTGCTATTTCATTATGGGGCATTTGTAATTTCCTGCAGGTCTGGTCCATTACTGCAGCCTTGCTTCGTCGCATGCTGACCATGAGCCAGAGTAAGAAGAGAAAAAAAGCAAGACAGAATGAGAAAAAAATGGGGAGGGAGGCAAATGGAAGAAAAAGTGAGGATGGAGGGATGGAGGGGAGGATGGCACATTTAGCCATTAGATAGTAAAGCTTGAATATGGGAGCAGGGGAAAAAAAACAAGGTGCGAAACGCACCACTGCTTAATTACCCCTACTCTTCTCTGATTAGATCTAAGGAGATAAAAGCTTGGAACTAATTTAATCAGCTCTTTGTTCAACCAAACAGCCGTATTCTTCTCCTTCGTTCTCCCTTTTTTTTTTCTTCTTATCTTAATGCTCCATCCTTTACAGGCAAAACTGAAATCTGCTGTCTTTTCTCTCTTCTGTTCCCAGCTTCATACATTAGAGTGCTATTGCTGATCTCATCATTGCATTAGTCCACACCTTTTGTGCGAGAGTATGAGCAGTGCTGTCCTCTAAAAGCCGTCGTTGGCAGGGTGATGTATCTGCAGTGCACTAGATTAATTAAGGCGGGTTTGTGCCGGGATAATCTCTGCTGTTGAAGTTTCCCATTTAATGGACCATAGAAAAGGTCTGTCTCGCTCTTGTAGGCTGAGTGCATTAACTAAAAGGCCATTGATTACACAGTAAAATAGTGGCCTTTCAGAGACAGGCACACTTTTCCTTGACATGAAAAAAAAACAGATATCTCTTTCTTTAATAGATCATCAAGAACAGTGTTGTTTTGGTCGTCAAAGCATGAGCAATAGGAGTTTTTTTTTTAGTTTTTTTTTTAACACAACCCTAGTCACTGATCATCGATTTTAACTCCATGAAACAGGGCTCATTGTAAACGAGTAAACTTTCTGTTACATGTGATGGAAAAATAACAGATACCCTGAACAAAATGTAATCTTTTTCCTGTGTATGAGAGCAGATTAAAAAAAAAAAGTAACTGAACAGAGTAATCAATGCTTTATACAATGTTTTATACAAGTTTATCCTGTTTCAGAGTGTGTGTGTGTGTGTGTGTGTGTGTGTATGGTATTACTAGAAATAACTCTAAATTCAGGTGCATTTCACAAGACAAATCTTTGTTTCATTTTTTTTTTTAAGTGAAAGACTAACCATATAAAGATAAGGGCAAAAGGTAGTCATGGTATAACCCTTTGACATTTAAAGAAATAAAATTGTTTCGAAGACTTTTATTATAGTTTCCAATTTATTGTTTAAATAAGTAAATAAATAACATTTCTTTCTTTTTCAGGATTTGGTCCATAATATTTTTAAGTGTTCATTGATTGTTCTCTTGTAGAGTAATTACCTGGTAAAAGGCCAGAGGTGTTTTAGCTGTATTCTCTCTCTCTCTCTCTCTCTCTCTCTCTCTCGCTCTACCTCTCTCTCTCTCTCTCTCTATCTATCTATCTCTCTGTATTCCCTTTCCATGATTTGTATCCCTCTCTGTCTATTTTTTCTTTCTTCTACCTTCTTTCTCTCTCTTTTTCACATCTGCCTTTTTTATTTCTGTCTTTCTCTCTTTTTATGTCTTTCTGTCTCTTGCTTTTCATCTCTGTCTCTTTGTTTCTTTTTCTGTCTGTCTGTCTCTCTGTCTGTTGTCTGTAAGACTCTCTCTCTTCCTCTCTCCCTCTCTCTCTGGCCTGCTGCAGGATTCCATCTACTGGCATTTTTCAAATGAAACACCAAACTGTCAGAAGTTATTTTAACAGCTCAAATCACATCACGGATCAGCCTCCTGTTCCACTTGTATTGCTTCCTGTGTTAATGAGAGGAAGTTTGTCTTCAGCAGAGTATGGAGATGGGGGAAAAAAAATGGTATTAAGCTGAGCTCACTGAAGAAGATGCAAGTTCCTGGAAATGCTTTGCTCAATCCTTCTCCTCAAGTAAATAAAAGATGAAGGTAGAAAAAAAAAGAAAATCTTGAGCAAGGAGTCACATAAAAATGACATTTGGGATATAGTGACCCATTTTTAGATTTAAACAAAGATAAGGCCTATTTAAAAATGACATTAAACATTAAGCTCTTGGCTCATTTTTATTACAGGAACAAAAATAAATATTTTTATTACAGAGATGCGCAAGTCATTTTGGCCTGGGAGTATAACGGTGAAATAAAAGTGTAAAATTGACTGATTCTTGCAAATCCGAACCAAAATGTGATTTTATTGGCTTTTTTAATCCCTCCATCTCTTATTTACACTCCCATCTGTGCAGGAGGATCCCCAAACAGGGCAGAGCTGTTGTATTTGTATGTGTGTATATTAATAGATATTGTTTATAGTTCTAATTATTAAGATGGAGACATTTCTAACCTTTTTAAATTATTGTTGTGAGTGTCTTAGTATAAAACCTGAAGAGACAGTCTGGGTCAGTGTATTTTCCCAGTAGTGAACAGGACATCAAGATGTCTTAAAAAGCCTTTAGTGCCTTCTTTTTGTTTAATATATACATATGTACACTCTTTACAGTCAGTTAGGAATGCAGTACAAAAGAAAGGTGGGTCACAAATTACAGATAAAGAATTGCTGCTTTGTTCCAACAACCAACTGTATTATGATATTGCAATTAACATTCAAAAGAAATGGTTATTTATTATTATTTTAATACATGTTTTTTGTTCAATGGCAATATAATTGCTCCATTTACTAACAATGACCAAACACGTTAGCATGAGATAATTTCATTTTGCAGCATCACTGTAAAAGCTTTTTTTTTGCAAACAAATAATCAAGTCTTTGTTGTTGTTTTTTTTGTTTTTTCATTTGCATTCTTGATTAGATGCAATACACGGCACTATATATAGATAGATAGATAGATAGATAGATAGATAGATAGATAGATAGATATGTAATCAGTAATCTAATCTTCCAGATTAGTAGGCATTACCTAATCTTGTAAATTTTGTTCTGTTTAGTTAGTGTGGCTTTATTGGAGAATAATCCTGTGCCATTTTAATAAATGCAATAAAAAGAAAGGAAAATATTTATCATCTTCTTCATCTACGGTATTCTCTTTATCACCAAAACATGTTTTTTAAACAGTTAATTTCAAGTAGTTTTAAGAATAATGTTAAATAATGATGTTGTTAACACAAATAAATAAATTTGTTTAAATGCATGATAACAGGTTTCATCCAAAATAAGTGAGTCATTGTCCATTTTTTGTCACACAAAACTGTACAGTATTTATTAACATTTCTGTAATTGTTATAAATACTGTTTCTATTTTTAGGGGTCCAAGCACCACAAAAACTAGAGATTTTTTTCTTTTGTGATTTGCTCTCAAGCCAAAAAAAAAGCATTATGAACCATTAATCTTTAAATCTTGAGTAGCATGGATCAATGCTGAAAACACAACAGTGGGCAATGACCAACTTCAAAAACGCCTAACTCCTTATATGAAAGTCCAACCATTGTGTTCAAAAGGAGAGGCTTCAGATGTCTGACAGTGCATTTGGGTTTTTGGGTATGTCTTGTAAAACCAAAGGTATCATTAACATGCAAATTTAACCAATATTGTAATAAGGGATAATGTTGCAAAAATGTAAAACTCACAAAATGCTCATATTATAATTTTTTGGTCCTAGAAACAACAGGAACCATGCAAAACACATGCAGAAGAGTCGATGGTATTTCTTTGCCTCTGTGAATTTTTTTTCTTTTTGCCCAGTCATGCATATTCAGTTGGTTAAAATTAAATAAAATTAATTTCATCATACTGTAATTTCATCATGTAAACACATAAATGCAAGAATTTATTCACAAAACAAGTTTAAATGTACTATTGAGTAGAGTCTGAATGTTATTAATTATCAAGCACAGGCTTAGATTTGTAAACAATATGGCTACCACATATGGCTAATTAATTTGTGTGGTGTGAAGCTTAATTTATTTAATCAACTGTATCTCAAGATTGATTGCATAGATTTGCACAAAACAAAACTCATGTTCAGGATCAGATTCTGGAGAGGTTTGGGTTGTAGTCATTTAAAAAAGACAGGGTTAAGTTCTTATAGCTGTTTCTTTGGAACTATCAGATTGAGCTAAAATGTGGTTCCCATAACACCGAGGTAAATTCTTGAAACATGAACAGTACATTCACATGGAAACCCATGTTGTTCTATGTAGCTTGAGAAGCTTTCCCCCTTTGCTTTGGGCACAAAAAGCAAGGCTACTTGGACCACAGATCACCATCATTATCTTTTAAAACATTTTCATTATAGATTATTTTCCATCTTTCATTATTATTTTCGCATTTTCCAACTACACATCCATTTTCCATATTTCTTATTCAATCCCAGGGGCATCAAGACATAAGCAAACACATACACTCGCATACTAGACGCAATTTGAAAGTGTCAATCAGTCTACAATACGTCTTTGAAAATGGAGAAATAAACAGAGTACAGCACAGAACGAACACCCAAACCCCATGCACATGGGATTAGAGAGGCAAACCCCCAACCCTGGAGGTGCGAGCCAACAGAGCCATTAAGCCATTAAGCCACCATGCCACCAGGTGTGCATTTTAGCAAGTAATATGTATTAATGTTCAATATACATTCCTTATCTGAGATCACATTCAGGCTGTATTCCTGCCTCATGTGCAATATTCTCTTTCTAATAAAATGAAGGAAAACTATGAATTAAAAATTCCATTTTTCAACATCCTACACAACTGATGATATCGCAGTCATTTTGGTAGCTCAGGGAATTACAAATAAAAAAAATTCCACACTAACATAAAAAAAAGATTATCAAGTAATCTGCAGGCAATTAATGTGATTGTGTATATTAAAATTTATTTAAATGTACGCCTATGTAACTCTCAAATACTAATACACAATTAATAGTGGGCTAGATTTAAGAAGGCAAATTCATTATTTTTAGTTTAATAATATGACTAATAGTGTACAGCACTCAGCACCAACATTGATTTTGCCTCCAACGGTTTCCTGAATAATATATACAGGAAAAAGTGTGTTCACTTTGTTACAGCAGTGTTGTATAGGGAGATGGCAGAGCAAGCTGTTACGATCCCATAATTCAAATTCTCTTTCTAGCGGTCTTAGACTCCCTGTGAGAATTCTCCACCAAACAGGATTTTCTCAGGAACATAAGCATGAATGTTTAATTAGTTGCAGCTGGTATGAAATGTGTGCATCACTCATTCCATGTCTGGTGTTACTTTTACTCACACGCCTGAATCACACTCCTTGATCACTGTGCAGCATGGACATAGGCGTCTAAACTGTCAGGTTCGTATGATCTGTGAACAGATGTGTACTGGACACTCCGTACTCTAAACTGTAAACTAAGGTTATTTTCATCTATAAGTGTATGTGTTTGCTGCACCCCAATTTTTTTCCAGTTTAATGGGCAAATCAAAGCAATTGTGAGTATTTGAGACTAAATACTCTAACACTCTTACTAGTAGCCACTCGGTTGAGGCCAGTAAAAGTCCATGGTTGTTTTCCCTTGGTTGATTACGTAGTACAGATCATGGGAGGTGAGCTTGAGTAATTCAGTCCTTTTACGTTTTTTCACCCACAATATTGCTCCACTCCTAAAAGAAAATCCCACAATTTATAGTAGATAATCCTCTGACAGCCAAATGGCCTGATGGGATTTTGTGACCCTTTTGTTCTATATGACAAGCTAATTTGTTTGGTCACTAGCCTTTCCTATAACCCAGCCTTCATATTCAGAGAGTGGAGACAAATCAGCTTTATTTGGAACAGCCACTTTCCATCCTTCTGAAGTGTCTGTATTCTTCACCCACTGCTGGAGCTCTCATCTTAGAATATGGTCTTACCTTTTCCCCATTGTAGCCAATTACCTACTCCCACTCCAGGGGCTCTCCAAGAGCCCTACTGTGATAACATTGTGCCAAGTTCGAGATGGTGTCGCTGGAAACCATGGAAACTACGGGTAGTCGTGTCGATCTAAGGAGGAGGATGAAAGGATGATTAAAAGATGCCCTTCTGAACAGTTTCTTCACCATCTTAACAACGGACCTGTTCTTCCTTATATGTACTTGAATTTTTGCACTAAAACGGTTAATGGTGAATTAAAGAAATGGAGCTAAAGAAGAAGGTTACATCATTCAAGCATTCTATGTAAAGTATGTAAAGAAATGTAAAAAAAAATGTTATCAGGTATTTGATGTGACAGTGGAGGGAAGCAAGAATAAACAAGAGGAATGAAGAGAAACAAAAGTACAATTTCATACCCGTTTTGCTGGGGGGCGGGGGGGAA
>JAQMYJ010000036.1:22438442-22451026 GCA_030014305.1 Clarias laeviceps | reverse complement strand
TATATATAAAGTAACCGTGGGCTCAGAACTGAGTCTTAAAGAATGCCATAAGAGAGGTGAAACAAGTAAGATCTGAACATATTACTTGAATCTAATTGCCTTATGTTAGAGAAATGCAATGCAGTTACAAAGCTATCTGGTGTCAAACCCTGGAATATTAAGTGTTGGTGTTTGAAGCCATTTTAAAATTTAGGGGATGATCCAGAACTAAGAGACCCATAGCTATGAGTCAACATGAAGAAGGAAGACACATTTTAACTATGGAATACAGTTTGTAGGTCTTCTTTGCAACAGAACTCACTTCCAGAATCCTAAATATTGTTTGCAGGTATGAAAATGTTGACCATTATGTTCTATTTTGTCATTAAATATGTCATTAAAGATACAATTTGTATCTTTTAGTTCACAACAATTTATTGAAGGTGAAAAAAAAAGCGATCTAGGCTTTGTCTGACCACTTTTATGGATTTAGTAGTCAGTTATAGATTTGTTAAGTGCTATCTTATTGGGCTCTTTGTATGCAAAAGTGCATTGCATTGACATGCCAGTCTTCCCACTGAGACGCTCTAACTGGTGACCAACATCTCTCATACAGCCAGGCTCAGGAGAAAACCCAAGGGCAGGATGAGTGACATTAACAATAGACATTCTGAAAGGAACGCAGAACATTATTATCTTAATGGCTGACCAGGGCATTTGAGGATTGAATTGTGCACTCATGGATAAAAAAAAATGGTTCATTAAGGTGTTAAAGTTAACATTTTGTGAGGTTTTGAAGGTGATGCTACTATGTAATTAATGACTCTGTAAGTGGAGAAAAATAGATAACTCCAATATTAAAGCTTAATGAGATTCAAAGATACCAAACGCCATAAGACTGTTATGTGCCTAGTGAGCACAAGTTGTCCCATGTGTGCCCTTTAGTGTGAATGGGAAATGTAAAACATTTATTGTAAACTAAAGTACCCTACACAGGCTTAGGCCCATTGATAATCAAAGTAAGATGTTCAAAGAATACTAAGTGTCGAGTTGGTACAGTTATGATGAACAATACAGTACAGCTTGCCCATGACCATGAAAAGTAATTCATAACTTGCCCACGTACTTATGCTGTTTAGGTATGGCTTGGTTCAGAGGAAAGTAATCACTAGACCATTGCCAAGGGGAAGTCAGACACAAGGTCAGTGTTTTGGTCCGTAATTACACTGGAGATAAACGATGCCTTAAGATTAACTTTAAATCAAACTCTACCGTCAGCCTACATCAGTTATAAGCAGACAATAACTGATCCAAGGAATCATATGCACCTCTCTTAGTGAAATGACCACAAGATCAAGATTAGGCTCTTTCAGACAAGGGCGATGCATCAGTTATATATGGCACTTTGCAAAGTAACATATTGGTGTTTGGCAGTTTGGAGAAGTCTATGCATCTTTATTTTTAACATGTTAGAACACACTACTCACTCCTGTCATTACTCAGTAATATAGAATTGCATAAAAAACAGCTAACAACTCAAAATTTCAAATTGTTAGGTAATCTATAGCTTTAATTCTCTCAGGAGAAAAGGTACATTTGAAATTCGATACATTGAGCTCTGGAGGACTAGAGGCTGCAGACAAATCCATTTTTTTTCACAGTTTAAGTCTGCAGAATTGTAGCCACTGCAGAAAACGGCAAATATTGATTTCTGTCTGAGATGAGGTTGGTAACACTCTCAGGTTTAATTTAGGAGACACCATTCATTCTAAATATAATCACACTTACCTCTATTACTACAAATGCTTAGTTTTAAAACATGTTTGTGTCTCGATTCCTCTGATATGATCATAATTAAGATCTTTATTGTGAAATAGGCAATTCGAAGATGTCACATGTTGATATGGGTTAAATAAGAACAAATATAGCAAAATTGGGGGGGTGGGGAGTGTCTAATGTTTCAGTAGGGCTTCTTTGGTGTTGCTCACCCCCTGTAGTGCTGCATTGGTACAGATATTTTGAACAGACACATCGATTTGTTCCTTGGCTCTCCAGCTAGTGAACAGTGGGGATGCATTCATACAGCACTATACAAAGAGCCAAACTGCGGGGGTCACGTCTGGACAAGCAGCCATATGGAGCTGGCAGACATCACATATAAACAGCACAGTAGCCCAACTGAAATCCTGTACGGGCTAAAATCCTGTGAGATGGTAAAGCTGCCTTTTGACTATGGCTATTAAATAAAATTAAATTGTATTTGTTGGAAGGCAGCACGGTGGTGTAGTGGTTAGCACTGTCGCCTTGCACCTCCAGGGTCCGGGTTCGATTCCCAGCCAGGCTCGATTCCCGTCTCTGTGTGCATGGAGTTTGCATGTTCTCCCCGTGTTTGGTGGATTTCCTCTGGGTACTCTGTTTTCCTCCCACAGTCCAAAGACATGTAGGTGAGGCTAATTGACGTTCCCAAATTGTCCGTAGTGTGCGTGTGCCCTGCGATGGATTGGCACCCTGTCCAGGATCTACCCCTGCTCTTAGGCTCCAGGTTCCCGTGACCCTGAATACAGGATAAAGTCGTATAGATGATGAATGAGGGAGTGTATTTGTTGGTTAGTGCTGTATTTCCACAAATGTTGCCCCAAATGAAAGTCAAATGATGTTGGAAGAATGTAGTGCACTTATACCACAAAGTTGTGTTGAGGTACACCACAATCTCAGCTACTTTGCGATCTACAGTACTGTGCAATAGTCTCAGGCAACCTTTTTTAAAGAACAAACTTCATTACTGAGTCAGTACAAAAACATTTCTGATTTCCAAACATTAGCAGTTCAGAAAATATTTGTATGGTAGAAAAGATAGCAAAAGAACAAAAGGAAAGCTGCTGGGTTTTGCATGCAAAGAAGAAATAAATCAATCAGGTGTGACAGGCAAAGTCCTCAGAAGAATTGTGTCTGTCTCTACAGGATGCTCAGTAAAACTTAGTAGATACAGTACTGCGTAAAGGTCTCAAGAACTTGCAAATAACTGTTGCAAAGCAAGGATGTCTTCAAAAAATAATGAAATAAAATGTTCATAAATAAAAAAAATACTATAAAGAGGAGTAAACAATAATTAATGAGACAAAGTCAACATTTGGTGTGCTAAATATTTGCTTAAAATTGTTTGTGGTACAGTTTGTGCAGCTTCATAAGGAACTTAGCTACTAGGTTTTGCTGAGCATCCTGCAGAATCAGCCACAATTCTTCTGAGAACTTGCTTGGTTTTCAAGAAATAAATCTCAACAGCTTACATTTTGTTTTGCTATGAAATGTTGTCTCTTACATAATATGCTGCTTTCTTCTCTGGCACACATATATTTTCTGTAACATTTAGTTTTGTGCTGAATACTAATGTCTTTTTATACTGACCTAAGAACGAAGTCATAAAATAAAAATGTATAACAAAGTTTGTACTATAAAACACAGGGTGTTTATTACTTTTGCACAGTAGTTTATAAGATAAAAACCAAGACGATCTTGATGGCAGGATTAGCATGAAAGTTTTGGAACCAAATTAGTGAACATATTAATAGGGTAGAGAGCTGTAGAATTGAAAGACGAATGGCATTTATTATCATCAGATTATGATTTGTTTATTTATTTAATCAGTAATTTATTCCACCGACACACTGAGCTGATCACCGACAGTTACACCAAGCAGTACCCTTGATTTAGCAGTTAGAGAGGGATTTGGGATTCAGTCTTGTGTTAGAAGCTTATTAGGTTTCTATCTTATCTCACTTGTAGATACAACAACACAGAAGGTTCGGAGGCAATTTGGAATGCCTTAGAAGCAATTGTTAGACAAAGTGATGTTTTAGATGACATAACGCTATCAGATGTGTTTTCTTGCTGAAAGTGCTTCCGTGACTGGTTTTCAATGTGTTTTTTTTAATGCAGCAGCTCTGTCCTCTTTCCAGTCCCACAGACCACACCAATCTACTTTCACCCATGCTGGCAACTTACAGTTAGTTTATTTAATAATTGTTAGAACACCTGTGATGATGAATGATACATATAGTTAAACATCTCAGTGCTGTTATGCTCTATATCATCAATCGTGGAATGCCTCTCATCCAATCAGGCTAACTATTGTATAATATAAAATAATACTTATTAAAAAAAATTTGCATTATTGAATTTTTAATTGTTGTATTATATGCATATAATACAATGTTTGCATAAGTGAATTCAAAGTGGATTCCGGAATTATTAATCCAGGATTCTTTGGATTAATTACAGATTTTTAGGCTTTATGACAAAGAACCACCATCTCAAGGTTTAACATATAAATCAAGCTTTACCTCTCAACTTTTTTCTCATCTCTCTGCAGAATCTCTCAGAATTTATTTGTGTGTTTACAAGCTGCACAAGCTTGTCTAATCGATGAAAGCGATATTTCACCCTAAACAGTCAGACCCAGTAAATAGCCTGCAGGACAAAACCATAGATGAGAGCGATTTTATTGACTGAACCTGCTCCAGACTCGTCAAAAAGCATCGATAGTTCCCGGAAGTGCAGACAAAGTGATAATGATTTTATTAAAACAGAGCCCAGCCCAGTCAGGGAAATCTTCATCATCTGTTTTGGTTTGGCGGTATATCTACAGGTGTGTACATCAATTTCAGCCATTTATATTAACAGTGTCTGCAAAAAGCAGACTTTAAACAAATTTAAATATTCATATCACAACAATAACAAAAAGAAATATCCAGTGTTGTGATCATGCCTCATTTATCCTGCTTTCTTACAACCACAGGAACAGCAACAGAAATTAAAATTCCATCCGAAAGCATTCAATGTTTGTTTCTTCATATCATTTTACTTCACACCACTGAAAATGTAATCAACTTTGGCAGATACACTTGCTATACCCAAAGAAAATTAAGTCCTGCAAATGCAATGACCCTTCAGTGTTTTGAAATTTGAGAGATGATGAAAGGTCTGACTACATTCTCTGCAAAAACGGATTTTAAAACAAACTGCACAGAATATTCTCACTTCTCTTTCTTCCTTTGTTTTTCTCTAACAGAATTTCAATTCAATTCCAGGACAGTTACAGTCCTGAACATGCCTAGCTTCCAACATGCCTGGAATCGGGTCATCAAATTGATAACCTTTACTTCTTTATTTTTATTTTATTTATTTATTTGTACTGGATACTGGATTTATTTTCCTGATTTTCTCAGTGAGTTAGTTATGTCCAATTCCCATTTATCACTTTTACGTCATTCTCCCATCAAGGCGACTACTACCAACCCAAGAGTGTGCAGAATAACAGTACTCAGTGGAAAGGACTATTTCTGTAATGTGCAAGTGATGCTTGTGAATGATTGTGTGTACAGTTCCCATCTTCCACAAGGCATCAAGTTACTCAATGATTTTCAAGGATCGGGTGTTCCACTCATTGAATGTTAACGAGAATGTCTGCTCTGGGCTTCTAGCCACTTCAGCCAGAATCATCATTCACGGATTTTCTGACACTTCTCCCAGCTGGTTGTAAATTTCCCAGGACATCTCTTCTTTCTTCTCCCTCACTGTATTCTTAGATTCCCCCTACACTGTGTCAAATCCCTTCAAGCACTTCCTCATTCCTTTTTGGGAGTCCTTCTTATTCCCCATGTCCGGATGGATATTCATGCAACTTTCTTTTTCTTTGTTCTCCCCGGAACATATTAATTATCTTTGTTCTTTGATGTAACAGATGTGTATGAAACAAGGTGTTTGGCTCAAAACTTAAAAACCCTGTCTATCCTGTGAATAAACTAGAGACAGAACATATGTGTGCTGCATGTACGTGTGTGTATGTGCGTCTCTCTCTCTCTCTCTTTCTGTTGGTGTGCCAAAGCCATTTGGAATGCTTATCAATGTGTGGTGGACACCTCAAGCAATTCTTCCCCAGATTTAAAATTTACAAAGACATATGGTCTTTTTTTAAATGTTTGCACCATTCAGTTATTTTGCTGCGGCTAAGAGTCTCATCACCATACTGTGTTTGAAGTCTTTTGTAAATGTCAATTGGTTTTACACCTTCATTCACGAGTAATTTAATCACAAGTCCCAGTTTGACTTGAACACCCCTCCCAAATCCTGATTCATGGATTACTAGGTTATTGATTTTGAGTGTTTTGGCTCATGGTACTCTGTTGCACAACAAAATTCCCAGTAAAGAATTAACAACATGGTTCACATGAAAGTGTTAAATCAACACTGGTGATTTTACTGAGTTTCCAATAAAGTTTTTTAGACATTGTGTGCTCAGACAACATGAGGAAATTCATTCCATAACCCAAGTGCCAGAACAGAAAGTATTGTAATGCATAACTTCCTGGAACTCTTAAAGGTGATGGAACCAGTGAGCAGTGCTATAGGCTTAGATGGAGCCGGATGCAGTGGAGGGTGTGATAAGTCCCCTGAGGTAATTGGGGCCTGGTCTGCATTTGGCCTTGTAGGCAAGCATCAGTGTTTTAAATCTTTTCAAAAGATGCCAGTGGAGGGAGCATAGCAATTTAGTTAGGTTAAAAAAAATCATGCAGTTTCATTCTGGGTCAGTTGCAGTGGTCAAATGGCACTCAGATCAAGACCTACCAGGAATAAGTTGCAGTAGTCCAGTCTCAAACTGACGAGGGACTGAACAAACACCTGAGTGGCAAATGTTTATAGAAATAGATTGATCCACTGATGCTATGAATGGGAACTTGGCATTGAGCACATCAGGTTATCAATGTGAGAAGAAAAAGGAAAATAGATGAGTCTATGGTTACTCCAAGGGTGCCTACAGTGTCCAAAACTGAGATTGTATAGTACAAGATCCTGATGAGGGATGAATCACCTGGAATGAGCAGCAGTTCAAGTTTGCTGGGACTTTGTATCAACTGATGAGCGGCCAGACATGCTGAGATCTCAGTGGAAACATGACTGTCTGAGGAAAGGAAGTAGAAGATTAGTTGGGCGTCATCCGCATAGCAGTGGTATAAAAATCCATCTAAGGATATGATCTCATCAAGTGACTGAGTATAAAGGGAGAACAGAAAAGAACCAAGTACTGAGCCTTGTAGGACCCTAGTGGGGAGTCTGCATGGAGCAAATGTGGATCGCCTTCATGTTGCCTCATATGACCAAACTTCAGGGTAGGAAGTAAACCTTTGCCATTCTGAGCAACAGCTTCCATAATGACTTGTTCATTATGAGAATGAACAAGTCAGTCATGTGGTTGCATGTGTTAAATGCTGCTGAACGGTCAAAAAGTGAAAGATCTGCTATTAATAGTAAACATAGATACAATAATAGCAGCTCCTTAACAAATATATAACAAATATATAATCATGAAGCTTTAAGTGTCTTAAGAATAAGTATTGAAAAGACAGCATTCTTATAAAATTCTACCAGATCATGCTGGAAAATCCAGACTTGGCCTTTAATCCCACCTTGAATAATACTAATATTTTCCCCTACATACACAAACTCTTCATATGGTTACAGCCTGCACTACAATTTTTTTTTTACTATAATTCTGAAAACCACAAAATGGAAAAATGAAAAATGGAAATGTTTCTCTTTTGCTTTTATCTCAATTGCAAGTTCTTGCTTTTCCCACAGAAGTAGAAAAAGATTGTTTTAAAGTTTCCATTCTGACTGAGACACATGAGCAGTACAGGAATTTTGTTAGAAAGTTAGTGTCTGACTGCAAACTGAAGCTAGCAAGGTATTAGACATCTTAAACAAGATCTTAACTTCGTTAACCTGGCTCTTTACCAGCAGGAATATAGCATAGTTAACATAAAAATAATAAAATTTCTGTATAATTTTAATGAAATACATTTATTTTTTTTTAAGTAAAGATGTCAAAGCATGCTATAGGCAGAGAAGCCCTATGCCATTGACATTTTGCACCTGATGTCACAATGTTTGTCACTGGCCATGGGTCCAACCACTCTTGGATGGCAAAAGGAACTAATTGGATGACAGTGCCAAACCCATAGACAAAACCAGTCAGAGTAGCACTTTCATCAAACAAACACATGTGATAATGTTAGATCACATTAAACGGAACTTTGTATGTAATAATTGATTTTGAGTCGTTCTGAATTGCCTCTAAACTGTCTTGAGTTGTGTTTCACTCATAACTAGCTTTTAATGCAAGGCTGAACAACAACCTCTGTGTAATCCCAGAACAAGCACACTACTTTGTGTGTGGACCAAGGCATTCATCACATCACCTACATAGTGCACTAGCTTTCCATTTTACGCTATTTGAGAATCAACCCTGGAATAGTTAGTTATGCTATTAATTAGAAAGTTTGAAAGGTCAATGTTAGTTAATGTTACCTGCACTTCATTTTATGGAGTGTAAAGAACAACGTATTCCATAGCATCATCTCATTTACAAACGAAGCACTGAATGATCTAGCAAACACTACCAACTCACATACTGTATGTGTACACTGTCACATTATGATAACAAATCAAACTTTGCAAATGAATATTAATGCAACCTTCTTCATCAACTGTATTTTGAAGTGCTTGTGTCTAACACAACACACTGCTTACAAAAATCTGTCTGTTGTCCAATATTGTAACTGACATCACGTGTCTGCAAAAGATCAATATCAAATATGTTCTTTATACATTTTATTACTAAGGTCATAGTTAATCTTTGAGTATGTGTGTGGTTTCAAGATGTTTCTGACTAGAGCCTTAAAATGTCACTACTTCCAGTATTAGAAAGTTTAATACACATACAAACCATCTGTGGCATTTAAATTAAAGCCATTAAAAAAAAACAGAGTGGGTAATATAGTGCCTATAGGCTGACACAAGGGAGGATGGGTGTCCTCTATGTGACTGTTGGAAAGGAGTGAGTGTGAATGGGAGGACAGGCAAAGAGATGACCAACCTTTTCCAGAAAATGCATTGAGCGTCATTTGTGTGGATGACACAGAAAAAAAAGTTTCTTCCCGAATATCATCAATATGGAAGTATAATCACTGAAAGTTACATCGGACAAGCATGAGGTTTTAATGGAAAGACATTTGCTTAATGGCATATTCAGCATATGGTAAGAATTGTATGTTTGCTACCAGAGTTAAATGTTCGAATATGAATATGATAAAGCTTTAGGGAGGTACTTTAATGTTGTTTAAATGTCATTTTAGAGTCATCTATGATAGCAGAATGGAAAATTATTATTTTAGAGGCCACTTTCCAGTTATTCAACTGTAACCTCAAAATGAATTTATTCAGCAGTACTTTCACTTCGGGGTCTCATTAATGGTTTTAAGCCAAGGCAGTTATGCTTTTTGACCCAGAAAAAAAAAATTACAGCAAAAGCAGATTACACTGAACTTCTTCCTGTTGGGTAGATGGCCAAAGGGTTTTTTTGTTAAACCTTTTCAACTCTGAAGGGAAATCAATACTATTTATCAGACCGGCATTTTTATTGCCCATTAGTCTGCATACATGCATCATCACTTACTTTAAATTGCTACATCTTCTTCATCATCTGTGTTTAAGTTATTGTACTTTAGAAAATGCTCAGTATGCATGTACAAATAACTAAAGCTACCGCCAAGGTTTACATAGGCCAAACCTTGTTCCAATGTCCACATTTCTTGTTTCATGACCAGGCCAAGTGATTACCTAGAGTTTTTGTCATTTAGTAACCGCTTTATCCTGGGTCACGGTGGCGATCAATCTGGAGCTTATCTGTGGAACACTGTTTGTGAAGCCGTAATGAGATTTCAGCTCATTGCAGGGCACCATGCACACAAACATTCACAGTCTCATTAAATACAGGCAGTCTGAGAGGTGGGAGGAAACAGGAGAACCTGAAAGAAAACTGCACACACAGAAAGAACATGCACATAAACTCCAGAGAGACGCTAGACTGAGCTCAAAAACAGCAGAGCATGGAGCTTTGAGCTGAAAACGGCACCATTTATCAAGAGTGCTTGTACAATAGTGCTTCTACATCAATGGTACAATGATAAGGGCTAAGAATAAGGATGCCTGGAAAAAGAACTATAAAGAACATTGTGGGTTAGGTTATACTGGACCACAACATGGACTTGTAATGGGATGACTGGTTTCTGTTCTGTTTATAATGTTCCTCATTTTAAGCTTGGCATCCAAATATACAACAGACTTGTACTGCTTAATGAAAAGTTTACTTGAACTAACCTAATATATTATGTTCAGTATGACATATATCAACATTACCTGAGCAACCCAATTTTTTAATAATTAATCCTGTGCTGTTACGTTACTGTTAAAAAACAGACAGAAAAATCACACACTTAAATATTATTTTAATTCTTAGCAACCTATACAGTATACTGCACCTTCATAATGATTAATGTCTGGGTAGAGTTTTACATGTTCATGTGGATTACTGTTGGGTTTTCCGGGTTTCCTTTACCTCCCCAATATGTGTAATATGTGAATTGGCTCTGCTAAATCGCCCTGGGTGTGAACGAGTGTGTGTGCATGGTGTCTTGTGATGGACATCCAGGATGTATTGACAAATTATTCTCTGTTTTTCCCGCAAGGACTTCTGCATCCTCATTATTTCTTCTCTCTTATCAAACTATCCTACTATGTATACATGAAATAAGACTCATAAAATGTTTTTTTGGGACTGTAAAAGTATGAAATAAATACTAAAGTTAAATATTAAAGTTGCATTGAAACTGCTGACATTTCAAAGATTTATGCAAACTCATGCAAAATGTATAAAAATCACATGTTTTTTTAATCACATTTTTTATACAGTACATTGCCCATCTTACATCTGTTGGCCTATGTGAACTCCACTTAATTAAAAAAGTGTTCTTTACATGTCTGTTCTGGTTAAGAAGTGTTAAGCACTGTGACATGTAACTACTAAGGCAGCACTGTAGTATAGAAGTTAGGACTATGGCCTTACACCTCCAAGGTCGAGGGTTCAATTCCAGCCTCAGGTCTTTTCTATTCAGACATGTTTCTTCTTCTAATATTATAACACTTTACCATTTCTACACATATGGTCTACAGATATTTATATCAAACCAAATAGGAATGGGTCTATACAGTCGTTATTAGAATGTCTGGTAGAAATCAGAATCAGAATCAGAAAACTTTATTGATCCCACAGGAAATTGCTTTTTAAGATTTTAGAAATAAAATCTTGGCTGGAATTACACTTCCTTCACTCAAACTTGAAAAGGCTATACATGCATTATTAGCTCCAGGGTAGACTATTATAATGCTCTGTACACTGGTCTCCGTAAATCATCCCTAGACATGTTATTGTTGGTTAAAAATGCTCTTGCTTGTCTTTTAAACAATAAACACAGGTGAGAACATATAACCACTTTTTTGGCATTGCTGCACTGGTTTTCAGTTCTTTTCAGAATTAATTATTGTATTTGTCTACAAGGTTTTAAAAGATATGGCTTCCAGATTCCTTGTTGACTTATTGCAGCCCCAATCTTCAACACGCTCCCTTAGATCCTCTCATCAGCTCCTTTTATGTAATAAGAACTAAATATAAGAACGGAAGTGATCATGCTTCTGCTGTGGCTGCTCCAAGATTGTGAAACAGTTTGCCTTTTATTATAAGGTCAGCCTTAAATCAGGCTACTTTAAATGTTTGTTAAAAGCTTATTTGTTTTATCTCTCTCTCTCTTTTTTTTTTTTTTTTTTTATTAAAGAGGATGTTTAGTGTTAGTTGTTTTCTTTTGTGTTCCTAGACTGCTACTTGTTGTAACTTTGTTGTTAGGTTGTTAACTGCTGGTTATAAAATGTGCTGTATAAATAAACTTTTGATTTGATTTGGTCAAGTGACTCAGTAAGCCTATCAAACAATGTTTGGAAATGTTTATAAAAAATAGAATATGGCTTTATATAGGGTTTATATAGGGTTTGATCCCCCACCCCACCCCCCAACTGGTTTGTGCTTGTGAAGTTTGCATCTCCTTCCAGTGCATGGTGGTGGCAGGGTGGTTTAGTAGTTAGGACTGTCGCCTCCAGGGTCGGGGTTCGATTTCTGCCTCAGGTCATGAAGTTTGCATGTTCTCCCCATGCTTGGTGGGTTTCCACCCACAGTCCAAAGACATGCAGGTTAGGCTAATTGGTCTTTCCAAATTGCCATAGTGTGCGAATGACAATTGGTTGTTGAGCTGGCAAACCACCCCCCTTAAGTAACTGCCACAGAAATTATGGATATATCTCCAGGGTGGGGAGTATTTGTTGGTCGATGTGCCAGACCTACTGTATATATAAATACCAATTATCTCAACTTGCATGTCTTTGGACTGTACTATATAGTGCATTTCCACCAGGTACTTTAGTTTCCTCCCACAGTCCAAAGACTGAATATGAGGTAATTGGTGTTTTCTCACCAAGTAGTTCAGTGGTTAGGGCATTGGACTATGGTTTGGAAGCAGCGGCGGCTACTGGTCTGTCAAATAGGGGAAGCTCATTTTCGGCCTCACTTTCACGGCTCATTTTCATTTGAATGCGAGCACCTTCATTTATTGCATGCTCAACCCTGATCCTTCCCATGCAACTTAATCTTGCACATGCACTCA
>JAQMYJ010000036.1:22416850-22438342 GCA_030014305.1 Clarias laeviceps | reverse complement strand
AATCCTTATCAGAAGGTGTGTCCGACATGTTTATAGTCTGTTCAACGAAGTTAAATAAGAATTCGGAGGAAAAAGCGCGAATTTATTAACAAAGTCGAGCGGAGCAAAAAACTTACGCAGCCATCTAACTCCGGGTCACGTGACCTCCCTCCGATAAAAAAATTTTAAGTCACTCTGGATAAGGGCGTCTGCCAAATGTAAATGTGTTTTCAGATTGCCTGTAGTGTGCATGATTGTGTGTCATGTGATGCATTAACAATCCATTTTAGGTAAGTTAGAGATTAGTCAGAGATTTATATCATCATTAAAAATTAAGCCATTATGTGATTATACATTCATTATGATTCTTTGAGGTAAGATTACAGTATAACCCAAATACATCTTTGTCAGTCAAAGTGGTCCCTCTTTACAATAACAAAAGCAAAAACAAAGAGTTGATGTGTATGAGTGGAGGAGTGATGAGGAATGAGGAGTGAGGAGTGAACTGGCCCTTTAAGAAAGTTCCAGCGCGGCCCAGTAAAGTTTGGCACCGCGGAGGCTCAGGGAGAACAGCGCAATGGCGAAAAGAAACGATGTTCATGTAAAACAAAACCGCAATTAATGGAAGCTGTTTGTAAACACGTGTTACTGGAGGTGTGAACGCGACGCTGGGACTTTCCCCCCTCTCTCTCCCCGAAGGTCGAACACTAGAGGATGGTAGCTGGTGGATAACCAGGCGTCGCGGATCAGGAGGGGTTTGTTGCCGCTATAAGCCGCTTTGCCTCTCCATCTTTCTCCAAAGTAAGCGTTTTACAGGTTTCACTGCACAGCAAATAAAAGGAAAAGCAGAAAAAGGTTTTGTGATTCCTTTATATTCACGAGTGTTTGAGAAAGCAAGGTTAGTTTGTTTGGGGAGCATTGAGAAGTGGAAAGAGCTGTTAGTTTAGCGAGCTAGCTGTGTTGCTAATCCCTTTCCATCCTTCTATCTTTCCAACTTTTTTATTGAGAAAAGACAGAAATTACAATGATAGTCACAATAAATTACAATAGCCACAGCGATAATTTCATTTAGAAAACAAATAGGTCAATAAAAATCTTTCCATCCAGGTTAGCATTCCTGCATCTCTCTCCCTCTATTTCGCTCTCTCCTTCTCTCTCTATTTCTCCCTCTATTTCGCTCTCTCCTTCTCCCTCTATTTCTCCCTCTATTTCGCTCTCTCCTTCTCCCTCTATTTCTCCTTCTCTCTCTCCCTCTATTTCGCTCTCTCCCTCTCAAACTAGTCTGTTGCTTTTTCTGCGGTATTAATATAAACCTGCAGAATGTTTTTTTTTAAACATTTGTTTCTCAAACAGAAAGCAATATCATTTCTAAATGTTGAAAAACAAACGACTTTCTGAAGTTTGTAACAGTTACATGTTACGCTTTGATGTTGCTGAGCCCTGACTCCGTGCTGCTTTATTTCGCCATCTCATTTCTTTTCTTAGTATGTATTAATAGTCTTGTTGTAGTTAATATATAATGTAGATCTAAAAATAAAAGACAACAATTCATCTGTTCTGATACTGTGAATAGGGATGTGACAAAAGTACACTATTTTCCAGTTTGCTATTACTACTACAGGTTAAAGATCTTGAGGAAAGTTTTATATGATAGAAATTATTTATTGCATCTAAGTTACAAAAGTGAAAAATGAATACATGTATGAGGATTTAATAATGTGAAATTGAAAGCTTTTCTCATTTTTTAACTCTAAGGAAAATGTCTCATTTAAAGTCACAACTTTTTCCTTGTGCAATCCTAGAAGGAACTGTATCAACACAGTATTTTCTGAATGGCAATAGGAAATAATAAATATTAAAACATTTATAGGTATTATTCATACCTGTATTAACTACAGGTACAATAAAACCCATACGATTTTATGCAGTATGCTGAATATAAAAGATAGTGCTCTCATCCTTTACTAAAACACCTGAATTGATCTGGGATAGGCTTCAGAACAAGAATAAGTGGTATGGTGAATGAATGAGTGATGGCGAGTAACTTTTACCATTTTGTATTCAGACACATTTATCTCGCCTAAAAGCAAATAATGCCACAAATAATCTCAGTAAGAGGTTGTTTGCCAATGTTTATCACCTCAAAAGTATATTAAAAAAAAAAACTGAATACTTGCATTATTGACAAACTCTACAAAAAATTCCAGTCTATATATATACTATATAATATATTGAGATTAAAGTCTTGCACAGGTCCATATTGTGATTTAGATTTTTATTGATTAATTATGCCACACATAAGCATTTGGCACAAAAGAACAAAACCAACACATCTAATCTTAAATTCCTATACATCAACTGACTTATCTAGCAAGTTTAAAGGTGAGGCTTAACAGATGGAAATTTATTCCATAATGTTTTCCACATTCAGAGAACCAGTCATAAAATTCTCCTTGGGAGAATTAGGTCATTGATGCATCTTTTGCTATAAAGATGGTAACGATTGTCTTTCTGAATGCAGCTCCTGTGGGCTCCTGGTGAACGCAGCAGAAAAAAAAAAACAGCTTTTTCATCTATTTTGTGATTAAAGATGAAGGTAACGGTCACTTTTGGCCGAACCGGTGTGGTGGTGCCCTGTAAGGAAGGCTGGACCGTCCGAGACCTCATTCACCAAGCCACACAGAGATACAGGAAACTGCTTGAGCAGGTAAGAGGACACTTTTCATTAGAAATGCACTGTTCCTGTTTTTTTTTTCTTTTACTCCTTTATTTAATCATCTTTGCAGACGATACCTGATACTACCAGCATTACATGATACCTGATGGTGATAGGTGATACTAATTTACTTACAGAGTCATCTCTGAATGTTGCAGATTATTTTCCAATAACTAACCCTGAAATGTTTTATTCCACTGATGGCACATCAACACAACAATGTTATTTTTTTTAATCGGATTAAGAATTATGTTGAGTTTATTCTTACATTTAAGGTTGTGGAACAACCCAAAGACTAGTTGGTTCTTGCTTCCACTTGCGTTATAGCAGCAATAAAGTCGTCAGTCTCCTTTTCCCCCTTTCTTTTTTTTAACCAAAAAATGCAGCTTGTCATGTTGCTAAGAGTGCAAAACTCAATGTCTTGTGTATTGAAGATCTTCCTCTAGTCTAGAAATTTTACTGACCAACACACCAAGCCCTGACACACTTTCCAACAATGTTAAATAAACATTTTCTGTCTTGTGTCTGTCTTAATCAAATTATAGGTCCTAACTCTTCAAATAACTTATTAACAAGCATGCTAGGAGACAAGGAGGCTAATGATGATAGCTAAGTTAAAGTTAGATTATAGCCGGGACATCGAGGTTAACACGACATACAAAATAAAACTTCGCGGTTAATACGTTTTCAATCATCTACGTTCTTACAGTGCATGAAAATAAAAAAACTTGGTCAGGGCTCCTTAAATACATCAACACAGCATGGCATGGACGTGATCAGCCTGTGGCAGTTATTAAGGACTAGGTTGTTTTGATAGCAGCCTTCAGCTTGTCTGTATTGTTGGGTCAGATATTTATCATCTACCTCTTGACAGTAGTCCATAGATACTTAATGAGATCAAGTCAGTTGGCTGGCCACAGCATTATCCTGGTCAGCAAACCAGTTAGGGTATTTTTGGCACTGTGGGCAGGTGCTAATTCCTGTTGGTTAAGGTATCCCTATCTGCAAAAGCTGGGTTCAGGAGTGACGTGATACTATAAATGCAACAGTTGAACATCTCCTGAAGACATCGCTGTGTGGTGGCTCTTAATTCAACAACTCCAGCCTCACTTCACACCTTGTGAAACTCTCCCAAGGTCTTGATGAATCGGTTTTGCTTGACATTCTTTCATTCTAGTGCACCTGTTCCTGCCACACTTTTCCTTTCCAGTCAACTTTCCATTAACATGGTTCAATACAGCACTTTCTGTGGCTGACCGTCCTTGTGAATGGTGTAGGTGATCATCTTCTGAACAACTGCCAGGTCAGCAGTCTTCTCCATGTGTGTACTGAAGTAGTCTCAGAGATACTGTATGAATATTAATTCATCTCAAATCTGCAATAAAATATTTCATGATATTGTGAAATTTTATATACCTCACGTGTTTACTATTAAGCGCGTCAGTTTACAGTACATGTGTGGTTTATATTATAGCCAGCACTAAGGTAGGAGCCGATAGAAAGTCATTGAGCAACTGACATTTCGAGTAAAGAGTTCAGCTCATCAGGGTAAGGAATATTATGACAGGACCTTTGTTGAGAATTAAGTGCTTGACTAAATGTATTCTAGCATATTCATGCTTGTAAAGTCTGCATCCCATTACAGGAGGTCCAAAATTCCCAAAAGAATGACACCGGTACATTGGAAAGCCATTTTTTCAATTAGGACCTAATCAGTAATTTAACTAGTAATGGACCCTTTTAAGAGAAATGGCATTCTCTGTTCAGCAACTGAATTTAAATAACATTGACCTTTTATTCTTTGTAGTAAAACATGACACAGGGTTGGATAACCCGGTTGGATGTGGATAGATTGTAGACATGCGGTAATGTAAGAGGAAGGATAGTATGTGTGTGTTTTATTCTATCTCACCCTGTATTGAATATAAATGAGTATGAAGTGCATGGGCCATGGTGTCTTTAGAGCCCTGACCCTGTGACTCTTCATAAGAACTCTGGACTAATGCTCCTAAAATGTATATTGGCTTCACTATTTAAATGAGAGCAATAGCAGAGCCTTTCTTTCCTGTCGTTTTTCATGTCCTCTCTCTCTCTCTCTCTCTCTCTCTCTCTCCGTG
The DNA here is from genome assembly GCA_030014305.1 of Clarias laeviceps. Lineage (NCBI taxonomy): Eukaryota > Metazoa > Chordata > Actinopteri > Siluriformes > Clariidae > Clarias > Clarias laeviceps. The sequence goes on along the minus strand of JAQMYJ010000036.1, from coordinate 22,433,530 downwards.
GTCTGGGCCCTAACTACTGATCGGCACCTTATCCTGTATCCTTGTAGAGGCACTGGTGGAAATGAGATTGTAGATTGCTGCAAGACTTAGTCAGCTTGCAATATTGCACGTTATTGCTCTGTCTTAAAAGGTGGCAATTTGAGTGATGGGGTGAGCGGCTGCCTTTTTTTTTTTTTGCTGATGCAGGTGTGTTATGTTGCGGCTCAACCAGGCTACTCTGTATTGCACAGTATTGCTCGCTCACCACCTGCATAAATTATGCATGGAAACAAGATTTTGTGTTTACAATAGAGTTTGGTATGCTAGTATTTTACTCCTCCTGCACGAAGGAATGAAATGAAATAGCTGGGGGTGATGTATGAGAACCCACAAGTACAGTACCTGGCTTGTCTCCTGTTTCCATCATGGTTTCTGCTCTCTTATAAGGCACTATATCAATCCACATCACTGAGCTATCTTGTGCCAAGGCTTGCTTATATGTGTTTGTGTCTGTGTGACCATTATCCCCGTGGATACAGACTGTGTGTGTTGGCTGGTGATGTACTGAGACTCAATAGATTGAGCTGTTTAGAGAGGTGTGATTGGCTTCTATCTCCTGGGCTCCATTTACAGGACAGTTTGATACAAGTGTGTGAAGATCGTGAGTACAGAGCCTTAAGTTACATAGGGTTACACACGATATAGGCTACACTCTAACACAACCCACACAAATATTTTTTTTTTTCACTATATTCTATGACTTAATTCTAAATCTTTTCCTTTCCTACCTTCTCCCTCTGTCTTACCCTTTTTAGGTCACATTTTGAGCCCCTGCCCCAACACACACAAACATACACACACAGGCGCATAAATTGCTTGCCTTCTCATTCCCGCTTTCTCGCTAGCATGCACACATTCGACTTATAAAGCCTATTATTAGTTGTGCTACGCAGCACATTGCCGCTGGTTTTGCACATTATCCTTGATAGGAAACATTATGCTGCAGTATGATCCATCAGTCCTGGCTACACCCTACCATCGATCTTAAGTGAAATATTGTTTTCATTATGCTTTCTGCTCCCTCACAAGGCAGTCTATAAAATGTATATGAGCTGGCTGTTACAGATAGCCTTCGTCTGAAGCTTCATTAATACTGTTAATAAGTCTAATGTTGCTTTTCGCTCATATTGTGACACGTGCCGTTATGCTTGCACGCTAGGCTGGGAAGAATGGTGAACTCATTTTGTTATGACCTTTCGAGTGTTTAAAGGTGATATCACAAAATAACATCTCATCGATACTTTAGTACATATCAACAATATGTAAATATATAGGTTTGCTAACAAGCTTGTAGAAAAATAGACGTCTTGCGTTGCAGGTTTAAAAATGTAATTGCTCATACTTTAATATTACATTTGCAGAAAAAGTACAAATGGCAAAGAGGGGAAAAAAATTTTAATAGAAAAGAATATTATAATATTTTAGATTCAAAATGTTTAGAAAAATCCAGGTGCTATAAATGGTGTTCTTGAAGGAAATTAATAATAATAATAATACTTATTAATTTCCTTCAAGAACACCATTATTATTTTTATTCAAGAAATTTCCTTCAAGAACACTTATTATTTAGTATAAAATTGCTACAGTGTTAGATTTTGGCACAGTACACTTTTTGAAGTATTTCTTCATTATTATTTTTTTAAATATATTACTTTGTTTTATATTTTAAGTTTATATAAGTTACAAAAGGCTTTGCTTCCCCATTGTGGATTATCATTCTATAACGACATGTCTCACTGTGCTATATTCCTCATTTGTTAGCTTATCATAGACACTGGAGCCTCTGTCTCATAGTCTCTGAAAAGCTTTCTAGGATTTTCTGGGATTGTTACATTAACTAAAATAAGGGGAATGGTGGCTCATGGTGGTTAATGCTCATGGTAAGGCTCTAGGATCTGAATTCGAGGCCTGCCGTCGGTGGGTTGTCACACCCCATAGTACCCAACCACTGCATGCAGTGCCAGTCCCAAGCCCGGATAAAATTGCCCGGGTTCCGTCAGAAAGGGCATCTGGCGTATAACCTGTGCCAAAGCTGTGTGTGGACTGCATGGTTCGCTGTGGTGACCCCGTAACGGGGGCAGCCGAAAGCAAGTAGGAGTTACAGTAAATAACATTGGTGAGCTGGTCAGCAGGTCAGGTTCATTAAGCACTGCCTCAGTACACTGCTTTATTATAAATACATTTAGGTTGAATCTTTCTACAGTTGTAAGCAGTACAAAAATTGTTAAAAAAAAATACCTAAACAGTCTATGGCTTTTATTGGTGTGCTGTTGTAAAGTGTTCCAGCTATTTGCGTAAACCTTTAGTCTTAACAATCATGTAGACATCACACCGTCTAGATTCTTACCCAGTCAGGAGCGTTTCTGTGGAATATATCCCGCTTGATTATACTGCAGCAGACTGGCAGTTTGATTGGAGCCGTGCTGAGCTTCCATACTGTTAACTGTTTGTCCAAAAGCTGTTTTGAAGAGTAGTTTTTTTTTTTTTTTTTTTATCTATAATGAATAATACTTTGCTTCATGTAGCAGTTCCACAACAAAAAAACATGCCATTAGACGTCAAGAAAATGTCTGTAGACATGTGTAAATCATGGATCATTCATTAGATTTGATGTGGGTCGAATTCTCAAATTCAATTCTTATATAAGCCATACAATAACCAAAAAAAAAAATAGTTTGGGCCGAAAATAATTTTTATTGTAGGACATACTATTTCATATTAGACATACCATTTGATATATTAAGCGTTATGGATGGTAATCACTAGTTACCTCCTAATATGATCACATCACGATATAGTGGTATCTCGGCATACGTGTTTTCGCCTTAAAAATGTTTTGTTTCTTTTCAAAGGTAGAGTGCAGGTTAATTTGTTTCATTTTAACTTTATTTTTTGTATCCGAGGTTTAACTGTGTGTATGTATGTGTATGTTTTATATATTTATTTTATTTATATTTTTTTAAGCCATGCTGTATACGGAAATAGTAATGCCATGTTTGATGCTTTCGATAGCATGGTGTTTGATTTAAAGTTGCATCATTTCCTGGTTTGAAGGTGTTTAGTTTAGAGTGCATTTATATGTGCGATGCGAGCAGGAACCAAGTACACACGTAGTAATGCAAAGAAGACAGTGCTGCAAAATGTTTAAGCAATATACTGTAAATTCAGCAAAGTGTTAACTGCATGATTATTGCTGCTGTTAACTAAATTAATCCCATTTTGTTACTGAACGCAATTGTATTTACATACATTGTACATACATGCATAAATAAATATCTCGATTTTTACATTTTTACTATGTTTTCCCCCGATTTTGTTACTATTTTAACATTTTAAAAAGTCTAATGATTAATTAAATGCCTGTTTCTTATAACATTCTCTCAAATAAAAAACTAAAGGATAGTTTTCTCAAGTAAAAAACAAACAAGTGCAGCCATTAAACAATACAAAATAACTTTTAAATACAAGAGTTTATTTACTAAGCAGCATGTTTCTCCTCCGACAGAATTATTTCTAAACAAATTAAGGAAATGGTTCACTCATACCATACAAGATGAAAAATGTGTAAATAGTTCAGATTGCACTGAGATGGTTGTGATTTTTAAAGGTGAAGAGGTAACTAGTAACGTCTGAGCACCTTTCCTTAACAGTTCCTCTTCACATGTCTTCACATTTTTTATTATTTTTTGTTTTTCTTTCTGTGTTTCTAATGACACACAAACACGCAGATCTTTGTTATGAGAGAGAATAATTTTCTCTTTTTTTTTATTTTTATTTTCAAAAACATTTTTTTTTTGTTTCTGCTTAATTGCAATGTGATTGCATAAGGTGTTAGTGGATAGTTAGGGCCTGAAAAACTAATCCATGCATTAGTAGCATCCTATTAGCTTTACATCTGTGAAAATCATATTACAGACTGTGGAATCATGCTTTTCCTCTGTAATTGACAATTTTCTGCGAAATGCAATGCAATTCAGAAAATAGGTGTCTTAATTGGAGCATTGGAACAAATATTGTGCTAATGCGCTTTGACATTTTGGATGAAGTCAAGCGTTCAGGTGCCTAAGGGTGCGTTTACAATGTTTAGTCAGATTGAATTGAACCATGGTGTGTGTTCCCCCTTGTAGCAGACCATTTAAATAATGCAATCACACTTGGGTGTAGACCGAAACAACCGCTCCAAGAGCGCCTCGGTGATGTGGACTCAGTTCGGTCCCAAGCAAACTTAATAAGTTTGCAGTGAGGAAGCAATTCACCATTGAACTGCAGGAAGTGAACCAAAAAGTGTGTTTTGGGTTGTAAGTGATTTTTAAAAAAAATTTTTATTATTATTTTTTTTTGTAGCTTCGATCTTTGAAACTGAGCTATGAGGCAGAAAATGAGGACAGATGTGACGATGTGCAGTGTGTTCTGGATATTTGATCCAACAAACATTTAAGTGAAAATAAATGCTGGAAGCAGTGCACAAAAGGGTTTGAACACCAGCTCCATGGTTTGCGTCCTCTAATAATTTCTGAACACTTGGCAAAGAGAATTTTTCTGTCATCATATTTCTGACCACAGCAAACATTTTCAGCTCTAAACATCCAACAGTCACCTTTTTTTTTTTTTTTAGCTTTTTGGTTTATTTTCTTCTTTACTTGGCAAACAAACCAATATAATCCATTTTTTTATGTCTAAAAGTGTAAACTGCCCGAATGGGTAAACAGTTAACATTAAAACTTTAAGCAAAGCTTATTTGGTTGAATGGTGGCACAATTCCTAATCCTGTTGCACATCTAGACCCAGTTTAATTTTGACATTTAAATTTACTTAAAAAGTACATTAAAGAAAACTTTATAAAATTTTTGTTGTATTGCTTAAAAAAACTAAAGAATTAAAGACTATATTATATTATTGGAATTACCCAATACACACACATTTCATAATAAATGGACACCCCTTTACCAATGATGTCTCAAACATTTTGCTAAACAATTATGCCTTATAAATTACTAAGAAATCTCTCACTTTTAAAATCAGTGAAAAAGTAAAATGAAGCAAATGTCCCTTGGTAAACCAATGTAGTAGAACGTATTAAGCTTTTACAGTTTATTATGCAAAAACACTTGCCAGTCATGTGTTCAATCCTATCAGTTCAATCCTAAGAGACTTTCATTGTATGCTCCAAATCACGAGGCAGACTGCGGCAGTGACAATTTTCACTCCTTAAGTCATCTTAAATAAATCCCCTCCCATTGATTCAATCTTTAAAATATGTGTTGACTTAATTTTTTTTGCAAGCCGGCTTAAAAAAATGAATAATAGAACGATGCTTGTCATGCAAGATTTGTTTTTTTGTTTAATCCAGAGGGTACTGTAAGGGTTTTTCGGTTTCTGATGTGTGTGGCGCTCCCTTAAGTTCACTGATCTGTTTCTCTTTATGCAAATGGGTTTCCATTGTTTTAGCTTCTCCCATAATGCATTTTTTGCTCCTTGATTCATCTAGGCTGATTTTCAGCTGTACGCATGGCAATAACATCAAGGTCTGTGTGGTTTCTCATCTTCCTTTGTGAAATGTAATATGACTTGGCTCTTTGGAAACGTTTTTTAGCTAGCCGCATATTAGTCTGCTCTTAATGGTTTCATTTTGTCTTATTAAATCTTGGAGACCTGTAATTACACCATTACTTATTAATGAATCCATCTCGTGCCGTAAATGTTTAGCAGCTTAGTGATAATTAGAGGCTGTTACATTTTAAATTGATTAACTAGCTATAATGAGCAGGCTAGGCACTGTGTGGATGGATCACATAGAACTAATGTTTTTAGTCCATATTTAAAGATTAGAGTGTAGTTCAGCATGGTTAGCAAACTTTCCTCTCAGCTCATTCTTTGGTTTTGGTTTTTACTTTCTTCTTTTTCTGACTTATGAATTAACTTTTTTAGGACAAAACCTTGTGGTATGTGTTTCATATTTGTGTACATGGGAAGTTTTTAGTTTAAAACAGGGGTCTTTAAACTCGCTCAACTCGTGTTTTCATGGTGAAGTTGAGTTTTAAGACTTTGAGTCGTATAAGGAGATAAAATTTGGCCGTTTCTTTATAACCCTACAGTTTAAGCAATTCACACTTTTTCATCCTGTGTGGTAGGAGTGAATTATTGTTTAGAAATAACAGTTATGACGGATGATTATAACAGATGCGTTCTTCTTAGTAAAAATGTAGCTTTTTTGTTTAATTTCATTAAAAGTAAAGGTTAAACTCATATTTGTAGTGAGTTTGTATTGTTTAAATGCTGCCCTTGGTTTTTAATGAAAAAATTAATGCTATAAGTAACGGGCTACATTTAATCACTCATATTCAATTCAGTTGTGAAGCTGTTGAACAAAGCTAATGCATAAAATGTTTGAGTTATGACTCAACTTTTTTTAAAGGTTCTAGTTATTTAAATTGTAGCAAAATCAGGACAAAATGTAATATTGATTGTGATCGGCATATTTATAAAATTGTGATCCTTAGATAATGGTGATCCCAATATCAATCGAATCTCCACCTTGGAGCTGATGATGAATTTTGTGGTGACTGGTGATTCCCATACCTAATTACAAGCCACATGTGTCAATTCAGATTTTTTTAAATCTATTTTTTATTTTATCAAATCAGATTTGTATGTCATGACCATTCATAAGTAAAAGTAACTTTGTTCTGACTCTAACGTGGATGTGTCTTTCCTCTGAAATGGCATGCATGCACCCATCAATACTTTGCGTTATCTCGGTTAAAACACGTCACGAGTTTGTGCTCATTCATTTCAAACACTGGATGTGATTTTAGCAAAAATATGCTGGGGATTTTGCTCTGGAGGATGGCAAGTACTTAGTTGGCATGTGGTTTGTTGATGTCCAGAAGGAAGAAGAAACCAGACACAGCTGTTTTACCTTTGAAATACCCGTGATGCCGGTGCTGATTGATGATGTCAGTGCCCCGTGCATGTGCAGAGGCAAAAACTCTGAATTCACTTTGAACTCTGAACGCATGAATTCCAATCTGCCTGTTGGAAGGTGAATCCGATCTGAAAAACAACACGTGTGTTCAGGCAGCCCAAAAAATAAAATCTGATCTCTGTCACATTAGGGTGAAAAAAGTCCCTTTAGCCTGGTAATGTGAAGGTAGTTTTTGACTAATTATAATTTATCCAGTTAGCTAAAATCAGTTTGACCCCTTCATTTTATGCCACCATCATGCTTTGCTCAAGCTGTCTCACCATGATTCCATGCTACAAATTTAGATTTCTTCCTTAGCTATTGAACTCTCACAGTCTCTGAACCTTTCATTTTATTTGTCATGGTAATTGGAGACATTTGTAGCTGCATCGGTGTAATTATGTGTTTAATGTGATCCAGGATTAAAGTGAAGTAAGCTCTGGCCTAGTTTTAGTTGCAGTAATCTTCATTCCTTTTTTTAAAAAGGTTTCTTACACCTTTAAAAGAGAGTAGAATTATAACTCAGAGGGCTTGCTTTCTAATTTCTGTGTAACCCTTGAGTGCACTCCATTTCATTTTAATTCACTGTTCTGAAATATTTAGAGAGGTGATTGCTGTGACCCAGGGATCTCGGTGTCCTGTTGGGGGGAAAAATAAGACCTGTGATGTGGAGCCAAACTTCTGGAGAATGGTCTGGGCTTGGTAACTCTGTGTAGTTATTAGATTTGGTAACACTTGAGAGATTTTTGTGCAACATTGGCCCAGTGCTTATTTTTTGGTTCTACAGAGTTTTGGCTTCTCCTTCCTCTAATACACTAAATGCTTTCCTGCTTAGCTGGTTAGTTAAATCTGGCATGTTGAGTAACTCTAAATGCCCACACTGTTGACCTGAGGTTAAAAATCATCAGTAGGTTTGAGGCAAGGAGGAACCGTAGGCTGTATATCATCACTGAAGCACAAGAGGTATTGAGTGCAGGGGTCAGGGCCTTGGGAAGAGAAAGTGGGGGAAGTACCCGGGAGTCACTAAGGAAGTTATCAGGCTGCGTAAAAGGGCCACTTAATTACCCAGGCGAATGTAGGCTGGAGCAGCATTGCTGTTTTTTCATTACGCTCAGGAATGCCTGCTGCCCAAGTGCTGAGCTGGCAGCGAGACCAGTTGATATCAAAAACGCCTGGCTCACAGCCAGCCCAAAAAAACAATTAGCGTGCCTCCCTGCAGAAACACAGTCAGTTAGCATCTGCTCGCAAGAGTTCCAAACTGGGCATGTGGTATCTGGAGGAAACCGGCCCACTGTTATTTGGATATGAAATAGAGGGAGGCTGCTGTTTAGTAGTTAGCAACATGAGGAGATCTGGCAACAAGGCATTATTGTTATGGTGGTGGTGGTGATTATTGTTGTATTGAGGAAGTAATGATGGAAATAACAGTGCCCTTCATGTTTGCTAATGCGTTCTGTTTCAGAACGGGGGGGAGAAATAAAAACCTCCTTTAACTTCTGGACCAATGTCATCATTTCAAAACGGGTCAAATTATTGGATTGCATCAACTAACAGCTGAACAGTTGTGTGTCTGTAAAAAACCCACTTGTTAGTGAGACTAATCAGAAAAAAAGGCTTCAGTTTGCAAGAGGGTGTAAAGATTGGAGCAATGGAAAAATGTCATGTAGTCTGATGAGTTCAGGCTGACTCTATTCCAGAGCGATGGGTGCCTCAGGGTAAGAAGAGAAGAGCATGAAGCAATGCACACATCATGCATAGTGATACTATAAGCCTCAAGAGGCAGTGTTATTATCTGGTTCTGCAATGTTATGTGGCAATAAAAAGAAAGTCAGCTGATTACCTGAATGTACCAGTTTTGACCACATCAATGGAATTCTTCTTCTCTGATGACACAGAAATGTTCCAGGACTCAAATTCTTAGTGTTACAAGAGCTGGAAAGAGCTTTAATCAAAGCTAAAGGTGATGTGAGCAGCTTTTTTTTTTGAATAGCAGTGTACTTGTCTGTACTGCATACTTGATCTAAATCTTTGTATGTCATGTAACTTGTTTAAAGGAATGAATCGCTTGTTATTTCTGATTAATAGACATGAGGATTGGATGTCACTGTATAGACCTCAAATTCAAATTTTATCTCAAATCACATTTTGATATGCAGTGAAATGCTTATACGACTGCCCATGACCTAAAATTTAGAAAAGAAAATAAAGAAAATAGAGTTGCAAAAAAAACAATAAAATATGAAATGAGTATACAATTATTGAAAAATTAAGCTATAAAATTACAATATGTACAAGTAATAAGATTTTTTTGATTTATTGAAGTAGAAGTGTATCAAATGCCAAGTGTATAGGTTATGCAGAATAAATTATAGCTCAGTTCGGTTAGTCGTTATTTGTGTGAAAAAACAAGCCATGTCCAATCATGAGCAGAACAATGTGCAAAGTCCCAGAGGTGTGCAACTTGTAGGCCTGTGCAAATAAACAAGTATAGCAAGCAACACATGGTTTAAGAGACTACTGTTGGGTATGAAGTTCAACTTCAGAACTTATTTTTGGGACTTAAATTGAAAGTTTATTTGAATATATTTGTAGGTAATGAGATTATGAGGGAGCAGTGATGGCTCAAGCGGTTGAGGCTTAGGTTTGCTTATCAGAGGATTGGGGATTCGACGGATGTCATTGTTGGCCCTGTTGACATGGCCCTTAATCTTATACCTATAAAAAAATAATCACTTTGCTGTAGTCGGTCACATTGCGCAGATGATAAAGGAGGGATGTTGGGCGTCGGGCTAGCAACCTTGCCCCATAAAAACCACCGCTTATACAGAATTGACAGAACCCGTGGTCAAAAAAAAAAAAAAAAAAGATTGAGTACAATGGAACCTTGGATTATGAGCATAATTCATCACACACGTAAACCAAATCAAACTTTCCCATAATAAATAATGGAAACTCAAATTATTTGTTCCACAGCCCCAAAAAATAAATACATAAAAATAATTAATAGAAAAATATAAAGTAAAAATAATGCAAATTAACCTGCACTTTACCTTTTAAAACAAGTAAAAATAAATCCTGACATAAATGCTTCCGTTTATGCGCGTGTGAAGTAAGAGGAGGAATCAGCCTCCCCCTTCTCAAATTACACAGTAATCCTTTCTCTTCTCTTATTTGAATTTCTCACACACACACACACACACATACATGCATACATTAACGGAAAGACTGTTTTGTCGGAAAACAGAAGAAAATGGAGAGGGAGAAAATGGATTTTTAACTTCTCTAATCTGACTTGCTTTTGCTTTACACGCGCGCTGTACACACACGCATACAGACACAAAATAAAATATGTTTTACGCACACACACGTGGTCAGTGTTATAGTAAACAGTACACGCGTGCACGGATGTTGATTATACTAGTGAGAGTCGGGCACTAAGACCCAGCAGGGGAGACGATTACCCACAATTCCGCAGCACAAGAGAGAGAAAAAACATTGGCTCATTTGTTATCACGTGACGCTCGGCGTCAAAACAAGAAGCGCATGCGTGACACATGATACTCAGTACTCGTAAACCAAGATTTGTTCATTTTTCAATTCAAAATGTATTAAAAATCTTTGCTCGTCTTGCGGAACACTCGCAAACCGCGTTACTCGCAATCCGAGGTTTCACTGTAATAGTAACCATTACTTTAAAATGGAGCAAAATAATTGTGCTTTTATATATAAAGGGAGAGAAACATCCTAGGATATTGAACACTTGCATGACGGGCCTGCAGAATCAATTTTTGATATTTCTCTCTAATGAATCATGTAGCCAGTGGTGTATGATTCAGTAAGTCTGCTGGAAATTGGAGTGAGTGCTGGACTGTCAGTCAAGTCAGCCTTTTTTTCAGAAGCACTTGACTCTAACGCATACTGGAACTCAAGTCAGGGCTGTGGGTGAGATCACTGTATTATTGTACACGTGATCCTTAGATGTGATTCTTCGTGCATACAAATAAAACCAATAATTTAATGCATGTTGTTTGATATTAATCTTAGCTGGCTGCATGAGTGGACATTCTTATGTGTCTAGATCATGGACAAAATGGACACTGGCTTGTAGCTCACTATATTGTTATAGACATGATAACAATTACTTTATGCCTCTGGGCCTGGAAATCATCTGTGTGACTTTTTGTTGTTGATTTATTTATTTATTTATTTTTTGGTGTGTGGTGTTGCTGCTTAATGAGCAGTGGGAAGCTGCTGGACGCCTTGAGCTTCAGCTGGAGCAGATCAACCAGGCACGTTGCCTGAACAGGATTCTTCCTGTGCCTGCTAGCTTCATTTAACTACTGATTATGCTTATGCACAAAGACACACACACACACACACACACACACACACACACACACACACACACACACACACACACTATGCTTCTCAAATATTAATTTCATTTGTGCTATACCACATATAAAGTATCTCATTTCATTCAGGCCATTTTGCAGCTCATAACAGAAAATGAGGCCAGGGGAAAGAAATCGCTGTGTTTATTAAACTCAATTCAGATCAAAATTGGTATTTTCATATTTGACCAGAAAGTGCAGGGATGCGACACGAAGGTGGGGAGATGGTTCTCAGAGATGGACAGCATCTCTTATTGCATCATTATCATTATCATCATCGTTGCTGTTATGAGTGCGGTAATGATGTTAGGCTCTGGAATGGACCCCTGACATCTAAGACAAAAGCAAAGTCACAAATACGGACGGAGCCGTGCCGCTCGCCATCATCAGCGAAGCACGATGAGCGTACTGCAGATTTCCATCATTTCATTACACGCTTGCCCCTACACACATGGCCTCATTCACTTGTCATAGAGCAGGAAATGAGCCTTATTGCAGCGTCCTGCCTGCAGCCCTCTAATAGACTCCGTACTGACAGGCGTGTAGCCATCATACATCATATAGGCCGCTCTGTTCCTTCTGTAACACTTGTCACTCGTGGGGTCCTGCTGTGTTACAGATTCACTCGGGAGCGAGTGGAATCAGCATCGCATTTCTGGTTTGTGACATTCGAGAGAATTGCTAAAGAAAATGTCTTTACAAAATATTTCTATTACGTTGCTAATTTGGGGCTGGAGTTTCATTAAAAAATATAAAAAATATTGTGCATAGATATGATAATTCTTGAATTCAGTAATCTCAAGCATTTTAGGAACAGTGTTTAAGTTTAAAGGGGACCTGTATTTACGTTCATTTATGTGTTGGCTAGGTCTTAAAAATTCCAAATAGATTTTTCCTCTATTGTGACCTCATGCATGAAGATATCCTCCCCTGGCTTATTGTTCTACTCTGCTGTTCTCCGACTGGGTGTGTGGCTCAGCTGCAGCTCATTTGTGTAGACAGTGAAATAAAAATGTTATCTAAGGCAACACTGAACTCTTTAACAGATCCAGTTTGTTGGAGCTCTGTGACTTATGTCAACATATTAAAAAATTGTAAAATATGGGACTTACAATATGTTACTTTATGTAAAAATAGTCTTACTCTTGAGCTATATGCAGGCATGCTATATTTTAAGTAAAAATGTTGTTCCTCAGTCCTCATTACTTAATTTTTAAGCCCTCTTAACAAAATTAAAGAATATATTTTGAAAAAAAAAACAACACAGAAATGATCTTTATGCCCGCATTTTATAAAAACAATAACTTAATTCTTATTGACAATTGCAAAGCCTTGAGTTACATTTGGTTTGTATGTTTAAACACTCTTCACAGTAAGGAAACAAATTTTGACGCTTTAACAATAGTATGAGCATTAAGTAACAACAACAGTCAGTTATTTCAAGAAGGTCAGCTGTTGTGGAATACAGTAGTTCTTGCCAGAACAGTAATGTCAAGTGCAAACAGGCTCTCATGAGGACCTTCCCAGGAAAGCAAGACCAAAACTTAGCTCTGCTGCAGCGGAGAAGTTCAATTAGTCCACCAATCAACAGCACCTCAGATTAGAGTTTATGAAGGCTTTACAGAGCATAAGTAGCAGACACAATATCAATGATTCAAAGGAGATTATTGCATATTTTGGATGCCCTCAGCATTGTTTTACAATGTAGAAAGAAATAATCAGGAAAGACCAAGGAGAAAGATTTGACTGGTTTGTGTAATTTATATAGTACAGATGAGGACTTTGTCACATGTTGATGGAAAGCTACTACTTGGAACACTGTAGGTGATTGACCTATTTCATTAGGAATTAGGAAGTAAAATCTTACTGTATGATGTGAAAGCATGAGGTTTTTAACCTTTACACTTTCATATTTTTGAGTAAATCAGGAGCATTTGGGTATCTGGAAACACTAGGTATGTTTACATGGTCCATAATATTCAACTAATAATAAGAGTGACTGCCCAATTGGAATAAAAATGCACCACAGTTGGAACAGTCCGACTCTGTCTGGCCCAATGGGAATTAATTATCAATTGTAACAAAATGAATGGTGTAAACCCTTCATAATCCATTCAGGTTGTAAAAAATAGCTATGTCAAATTTCTCTTTTGTTGGAATAAACATGGTAATAAACATGCTTTGACACCACATGGCACCAGTCAGAGCTGTTTTGGTGGCATCTACTGTAAAGGGCAATCTAATACCTAGGTGGTTTTAATGTTAATGGTATTAATGTTATTGTTGATCAGTGCATCTCTGTCAGATTTAACGCTTCACAGTGGGCAGAAACACTGCACAGGCCAAAAAAGTAACATTCTGTTTAAATGCTTTGAACATGTAAACTTCCATCTTATTGAATCAGTATCCATGTAAAAAGTTTAATTGGAATCGATTGAAGAAATGTTGTCCATGTAAATGTAGCTACTGATGAAACTGTAGTTTAGTGCCACATAATTCTTCTGTGAGCACAGCACATAGTCACCTCAGGAGGGAATAGACACTTACCTAATCGGGAACATTCATTATTTTAGTTATGTCGCACACAATTATTTAGTAACAATATGAACGTTTTTTATACATATTTATTGTTGGATCCAGAAATGAGTCAGCAAAAATACATGCGAAGTGCTGGACTAAGCTGTAGGATGGCCCTGAGCCTTCCTGAAAAAAATTGTGACCAGTTTTTAAATAAAATCACTGCATATTTGTGCAGATTTACAGTAGAAATTCCTCATTGTTTGTACTTCATCCCCTTAAGCTGCATTACGACCAGGAATGTCGTAATAATGCCGGGAATCGAGACTAAATCAGTGTAGGAGCCAGATTGGTGATGGCATTCATTTAAACGGTATCACACTTGTTTCAGTATTTTGGCATTCCTTTTTATCTGTTAAAAGAAATGCAGAAGACTAAATAAAATGGGGAAAAAATACAACACTTTAAATCTTTTCATAAAATATGGGTTTAACCTCCTATATGATGGTTACTGTAAAGTTGAAGGCACTTAAGAATGTGAGCATGAAATTGCACTAATGTTAAAACAGTTGCACAAATTCCAGTGATCTCATCAATAAATAATGACACTGTAAATAAATTGTAATGTAATTTAATTTATTTATATTGTCTACTGATAGTACTGTCAAGGTTTAATTGAATTCAGTGAATTGCTTGGTTCTAAGCTTAAAAGTACCTCCCAATAATTACCTCCCATAGGCAACCATAGAGACTAAAATGTTGACAGGAAAATTGCTTTTAGGAACTTTAAAATGCCTTTAATGCAACATTTCCATTATTGCCCTATTTTCATTTCATGGTGAAAGATGGAAGTGGCGTCCCATCTGTGGTGTTCTTCTGCTCCACCATGAACCCGACTATGATTTAAATCAGAGAAACATATTTTGTTTCATTTTTGTAACTTGTTTCTAAATTTGCTGTCGTGATAAACCAATTAATTACAGAGTTACAAAGTGAGGAGCTCCCTGCCATTTTCTGATTGAGACAAACCATTGTAGTTGGTTTTGTATCAGTTCTGAGCTACGCAGAGTTGCCTCAAGACCATGTGAATAATTTCTTATTTAATTAATGTACTTGGCATATGCACAGTATGATTACAGTGGTTAGTGATTTGAAGAGACAATCTTTTACAGGTTCTCAACTTCAGTATGATGAAGTCTTAAGCAATCTTTATGTATATTATCTTGACTGAAGATGATTAAATTAATGACTATTGCTTTTCATCAATTTCCTGTTTTTCCAATTTTCCTTTTGTACATTGTGAGGGATCAGGTGAGGGATCTTAATTTAATTAAAATACGGTCCTGTATGTTATTTCTAGATGCCTATCCCAGTTGACTAAGGGCATGAGGCAGGCTACACCCTGGAAAGGGGGCCAATCCATCCAAGGGCACACACACATGTACTCACTCATGCACACGCTACGTGCAATTTGGGAACACCACTTATAGTAATCTGAATGTCTTTGGACTGTGGGAGGAAACCCGAGTACCCGGAGGAAACCCGAGTACCCGGAGGAAATCCACCAAACACTGGGAAAACATGCAAACTCAATGCACACAGAGACGGGAATCGAGCCTGGCCGGGAATCGAAACAGGACCCTGGAGGTGCAAGGTGACAGTGCTAACCACTACACCACCATACCACCCATGACATTCTCAATTTACTTTAAATAAGGACAAGGGCTATAGTAGCGTTTTACCGCCGGAGGGATCTTGGAGAGACAAGTGAGCTTGGTTGCTACCCAATGCAAATGGCTGGGAGTACTTTATTTAGCACACAGCACTTGCATAGCATGAACAGCACATTCACACGAAGCCTACCTCGAATTCAGCCTAAGCATGAACCGGAGCACATTTCACACGTCACACACCTCTTAACACACAAACAGGGCCGAAGCCACTAACCCAAACACATTTGCCCAACAGGATGAACACACTGACATCTCCGCAAGGCATGCTGGTCGTCAGCCGCCGCCCCGCCCACGCCACAATATATATACACATTTTTTTATTAATTAATTTATTTTTTGCAATTAAATTGCTATTTAACAATCAATATTGTACAAAAGACAGTAGTAGATGCACCATTGGCAGCACTGAGCCTGACGCAACAGCATAATTCAGGTTTAAACCTGTTATGTGGTTGTCTACGATGACAATAGTCATTACTAACCACCAAATGGTCTGCCTCTCCATCATGCAAGTAGTTAACTAAATGTTTAGCTGAAAATGTCTCTGCTTTCCAGGCTATCTGAGATTAATCTCATTATTTAATAAGGGAGTAATTCAACTCCATTAATGTGGTTGAGTTTGAAATTAGAAGTAGTTAAAGCCCACATTTTTCAGGGTCTGTCTGGCTTTGCTAGTAATTAAGTTTGCTCAGTACATCATTTTCTAACATTAGATGTAAAGCAGTGATTTCAGTGATATTTGGATAGTACTGTCACAGCTTTTGTGACAGATTATTCTTTCCACAGCCCCAGAAAATAAATACATAAAAATAATTAACACAAAATGTAATTTAAAATAAACCAAATTAACCTGCACTTTACCTTTAAAAAAAAAAAAAAAGTAAAAATAAATTAAGACAGATAAGTGTTTCAGTTTGTGCGCACAGGCGCTGTGTGTGTCTGTGTGTGTGTCTGTGTGTGTGTCTGTGTGTGTGTCTGTCTGTGTGTCTGTGTGTCTGTGTGTGTGTGTCTGTGTGTGTCTGTGTGTGTCTGT
>JAQMYJ010000036.1:22402900-22412908 GCA_030014305.1 Clarias laeviceps | reverse complement strand
AATGTAGAAAATAAATCACTAAACAAAAAAAAAAGAAATTTGCAAGTGACCCCAAACTTTTGAACGGTAGTGTATATCATAGGCAATTCAGATTCTGAGTACTCTGCAGAAGGTTTTAACAGCTGCAGAAAAATCATTTCCCCAGCGTGATGCTGCCACCACCATGTTGGACTGAAGTGATGCTTTTAATATTGTGATAAGAGATTCCTGATTCAATCTTTGTGCAATCAGGCCAGAGAATCTTGGTCTGAGAGTCCTTCAGGGGACTCCCATGGGGCTGTGGAATTGAGGGACTGAGGAACGGCTCATGTCTGGCCACTCTACCATATAGACCTGATTTGTGTAATGCTGCAGTAATGGTTGTGCATCTGTAACGCTCTTGCATCTCCACAAGGGAACTCAGGATCTTATTTATAGTGAGCTTTGCGGTCTTGTTAACCTGTCTGACCAAGGTCCGTTGTTCCCAGTTGCTCAATTTGGCGGGGCGAACAGATCTGTCAAGACTGATGGTGGTTCAAAATCTCTTCCATTAGAGGATGATGGAGGCTATCAGGCACTTTCAACGCTGCAGGAATTTTCTTGTATCCCTCTCCAGATCTGTCTTAACACAATAATGTCTTAAAGTTCTACAGATAATTCTCACAACCATGTGCCTTTGTTTTCTATTTTAAATTACACTGTTCATACTGACGCCTTCTATACATAGGTGTGTGCCTTTCGTAGTTCTGTCCAGTGAATTTAATTAGTCACATGTGGACTCCAAACAAGTTGTGGAAGCATTTCAAGGACCATTGTATGGAGTAGGATGCACTCAACTGCAAGTGCCATAACAAAGGGTCTGAATATGTATGTGAATATGATATTTCAGTCTTTGTTTTTATTTTTATTTTTTATAAATCATCAAAACACTCTAAGCATTTTAAGTGTTTTACTTTGTCCTTGTGGAGTATTTTGTGTAGAAAGATGAAGGGGAAAAAGGATTTGTGAAACATAAAATGTGGAAGACTTGAAAGGGTATGAAAACTTTGTTGGCACAAGTCAGGTTATATAATATTTATGGAATTGATGGAGTGTGTTCATATTATAAGCTATACAACATCTATACACATTACTGACTATTTATTTACCTGTTAATTTCCATTAATTTTAGTATTATTCATAGAGATTCATATAGACCCAATCTATAGACACACACGCACAAACACACACACGGACACAGACATGAGATATTGTGCCTGGATTCTGTGTAAGCGGGAATTAGCTCATAAATCCATGATGGGATGTGGAATGCGCTTTCTCTGCGGCGATGTTGCCATGACGACAACTTTCCCAAATGTCACAGCCAACATTAGCATTTCCTGTTGATCCGGGAACTCATCACCCCCTATTCTTTGTGTAAATGTGTTTTTTATGGTCTCTCCAGGATAATTGCTTTATTGTTTTGCCGCATTTAGAAACACACAGGCGTTTCCTCACACGCCATCTATAAAGATTATAGAGGTTGCACGTCTTTTACACAGCCAAAGGATGCTCGGATATGAAAGCCACGCTCGGATTTCAACTCTGATTCCTGGGGAGACATCACTACAGAAACATGCCATGTTGGGGCCAGATTAAGCCCGTGGTACACATTTAGGTTTTTGTTCTCGCTAAATGCTTCGAGCATAGAAAAGAGAACAGACTCGCTCGTTTTCTTTGTGTTGTCCCAAAGGCCTCCAGTTGTTTCTTTATAACCCGTTACTTACAGGCGTGTATGGTAAGGAAGTGTCTGGAATGTGTTGGCTATCTAAGTGAAGCGTGGGTTCACTGTTTGTCATCTTTCACACAAGCCACCCCCTCTTTCACAGTGAAGAAGCCTGTGGGCTGAGAGAACACTGCTGTCACATACACACTAGCAGGCTTTCCACCAAGTGACCATGGCCTTTATACACACAAGCGCATAATTCCTTAAATTTGATAAACTTCCCTGTGTATGTAGTGGTGATGAAAGGAAAATGAACATATGGTTCATCTTTTTAAGGTTTTGGCCCCGCGTGAGTTGTGTAAAACAGCTTCAGTAAGTGATGGATTCTGTAACTTCATGAAACTGTGCTGGCGAGATTTTCTCTCAGCTGGTGTTGACGGAGAGCGCTAACTCCAAAGTCGCCCACTAGTGTTCAGTTGGGTTGAGATCTCATTACAGTGAAGGCCATAGCATATCATTTTCGTCCTCATCAAACCATCCGGTCAGCCCTTCTGTACTGTTAATGGGGGCGTCATCCTGGAAGAGACCCCTCCCAACACGAGAGAAATGTTTCGTTTGATTCAAGGCGATAAGATTCAAGGCGATTAAATTGTTAAGAACTGTTTTGCAGTGACTCGTGTCTCTCCTTTGTCACACATCTGTATATAGGTTTATCCCGTTCTAAGAAAAAAAAAAAAATTAGTTGTGCAGGGTTAGAACAGCGGTTGGAGATAAGCATGTTAAATTGTATAATCAATTAAGACATCAAAATTGAACAAGGTGAAGGTCCAGTTAATTAAAAATAATTTAATTAAAATAAAAGGTCAATTTTTATTGCTATTCCATACAGATGGAAATCACCAGGGCCCACACGATACAGTATCACTGAGTATTTTCTGAGTAGCTCAATTTTATAAAATATCTCAATTCGCACACATCTTCCTAATATTAAAGTTTCCAAACATCTGGAGCAAATCATTTGCTGTGTAATTGATTTGCTGTTAAAATCTATTTAGAGCCGGCCACCTGCAGGATTATAGAGGAATTACAACATTTTAATCACATTAAATGCAAATTTAAATTAAATTTTATTGGTCACATACACAGTCATACACAGTACGATAGTGCACTGAAATGCTTATACAACCGCCCGTGACCCTAAAAATTTAAAAACAATTAACAAGAAATAGGAAATAAGGAGATAAATAGCTGAAACTATAAGAAAATTGAACAAAATATAAAAAATTTCAAAAAATATATATAAGAAATATAAAAACCTATCTGTACAAAAGACAAAATAGCAAGTTAAATGGAAATAAAAATGGAAATAAATGGAAATGTCCAGAAAGTGTCCTTGTGCAGAATGTGCATGTATCTGCAAATGTGAATTATGCAATTGTATATAAATAAAAAATTTATTACAAAAAACGATGTTGGAGTCAGTTGTGCCGATACATGAATTGCCTCATGAAAGACTCCTCATGAGGTCAATTTTCTACCCCCATGTCCAGCTCTCCTTGAGCACGACTGTGTAGCCATTTTGTTTAGATATATTACTGAATATTAACTACAAAGATTATGATCTCAACATCCTCTTAGAAATTTGAAATTTTGAATGAAATCTAAAATGTTTTGCAAACCTTAGTTGCTTCACTGTGCAAAATTTGACAGGATGATTTCAGCTGCGTGCATCCTGTGTATTTGTGTATGATCTCTGTTGTGTCAGTCAATAGACAATTTCCTCTTAGAAAATCCAATATTTATGGAAAAGTTAGAGTCCTGATATTAGTATTCAGCATCAGATCTTACATTTCTAGTTTGTATTTACATTTATTAATTTAATTTTTGGATTAATGGACCATTAGGATTATATGAATCCCAGGTTTCAAATTAATATCGAAATTAACATTAAACATCATAATATCAACTTAATAAATTAAAACCCAAATTATGAAGGTGATGTTCATGGCTTTGCAATTGGTCTCCTTCTATGTGCAAGTCTGGTTTCAAGGCAAAAGTGATGCACTCTGCTTTTTTTTTTTGTATTTGTTGTTTCAGAGAACAACGCCTTGTCACACACTGAATGTGCTAAGTGGCCACAGCTCTTAACTATATTCAACTGGGAAAAAGTGGCCACAAAGTGGTACATAAGAAAACACTTTCTCAGCAATAGTTGAGCCGAAAATGAAATTTGAATATTCATCCAAGTCTGTGCTGCAAAGCTGATTACGAGGCTGCGGTGCTGTCCTTCAGCCAAGTCTCACATCTAATCTGAGCTCAAATACTCAGGATTCTGCTCTCTACTGCCCTCTAGAGCAAAGATTCAGCTGTCACGTTCATCACGCTTTTCTGAAAACTTTACTGAAAATGGGGAAAAAAAACAGTGCTGTATAGAACTTGTTTTCCCTTTTTTTTTTTTTGTATGGGGTATTTACAATTTCTCAGAGCCCCGAAGCTGTGTTTTAAAGGTTACCGTGTAATGGAGGCGAAAGGAAAAAAAGGGGTAACATGTTTGAATAATATTGATGTGTGTGCACGAGGTTAATTAAAACCCCGAGTCATTCATCATGGGCCGAGGGCAGGCAGGCGGACTGGCCAGGGCTCGAATCAATCACCCAGTCTCGGCTCACTGTACTGCTTATACACAGCCTCTGCCCTGGTACGCATTTGTTCACTCACTCTCACTCAGACTCTCTCTCTCTCTCTCTCTCTCTCTCTCTCTCCTGTCTTTCTCTCTCTCTCTCTCTCTCTCTCTCTCTCCTGTCTTTCTCTCTCTCTGTGTTTTTCTGCCACACAGCAAAACAGTAGCGCTCTCTAGCACTCCGTTTCTCATGACATCTTTATGGCAATATGCTGCCCAGTCATTTAGATATTTAGTCTGTCTTCTTCCTGCCAAGTAGATTTAACTTGCATAACATAACACCATGTTTCTAATACTGTAGTCTCGAGTTCTCAGTGTTAGCTCTTATCTTTTTTCTTTTTCTCTGTGAAATGTAGTTTGTTTTTTGGAGTGTGATGCATGAGTTTTGATAAGTCTGACAATTCTTTTCTGATTGCAGTGCAGTGCTTTTCTACTTGCACTAGTGGCTCAGACAGTTAAGGCTCTAGGTTACTGATCAGAAGGACTGGGCTTCAACCCTCAGTGCCACCAAGCTGCCACTTTTGACGTTTTTCACTGTGCTGTGAAATGTGTGACGAAATATCCATTATTCATTCATCATCATGATCATCTGAAGATACTTACTCTGTATTAATAATAAACAGTAGCAGTATTCCTGCGCTTTAGTCTTTATACAAATTCTAAAAAACATCAGGTATAACTGTTTTTGCTGGCAGTTTGTCATTTTTCAAGGTATTTTCTGTTTGTTTATTTATATTGAATAATCCTGCTTAGATCCAAGGCAGTGTATGAGTTTATTACTTTGCACCTTCATTGCCTGAGCTGCCTTGTCTGTATACTGACTTGATGTGTGGCCCAGTGTAAGAGATGTATTGTGTTTTCCTGTTCCTTGACAGTCTATGACTCACTTTGTCTTGATGTGTGGTTGTGTCCCTGCCTCTGGCCTTGACTGTCTGTGAATGACGTTAGACTGGTTGTCTTCACACCAGCAGAGAAAGAGGGTTTCTCCGGGTTACTATGATACTTATTGGTTTTATGTCTCTGTAATGTGTTTATTCTGACCTGCTTATCTTTGTTCAAGAAGGAACAGTGCCTTTCAGTCATGGGCTATCCGTGAGCTATAAAACTGTGAGCTTCCTCTAAACAAACATGGAAGCGAACCATTATTGTACTTTGACTACAAAACGTCTGCCCATTATTAAAGATTTTGCAATACTGTGTATGTAGCTCTGAAACGTATTCACAATCAAGCATTATAATCGTAGGTACGGTTCTGCTGCATGATGGAAATGAGGAAAAGAATATCTTTATACACATTTTAAAAAATAAAAGTATTTTAAAATGTAATTATCAGTAAAAGTTGTGGCATGCAAAATATAGGCAATTGAATGAGCAAACAGAATGCTCCAGGTTGGTGTAGTAAAATTGATGGTGTTGATTGATTCACAGCACCAGCTCATGCAGTAGGCAGCACAGAAGAAAACATTACTCCTCTCGGCAGCACAGAGAATATAGCTGTGGAGTTATTTAGCATTTACAAAAAATTTAACAAGGCAGTAAAATCACTTTCACTTCTTTGACTTGCTGAAACAGCTTAAAAGGTAACAAGCTAATCAGTATGGTCCGGTACTTGAACATACAGCTAACAGCTCTGACTGAATTGTACAGTATGAGCTAGTGTTAATTACGTCTACGAAAATAATGACGAAACATTTTTGTTGACGACCTTTTTCCTTTGACTAAGACGAGTGGATGACGAGACGTCATGGATATCAATGAACAGTGACGATGACGAAATCAGCATGCAATATTGTGGACGAAAAAAGCAATATTTGGTTTAAAAAAATACATATAATTTTCGCCATAATTTGCAGATGAAACAGTGTTCGTTCATTATCAGTACATGAGCAGCAGTATTTTCCGGGTCACAGCGTGAGGCATATCGGGAGTAGATTTGCGTGCGCAGTGACGGTATGTTACAAGCTCAGTCATCTTTAACTCTTCGTCATCACAGCAGTTACTTCATCATTACTCAGGCCAAAGAGAAGAGACGATGTTTGGGCCCATTTTCTTCACATTGAACGGGAGAAAAAAAAGCCGATTTGTAGTAAGAGCGGAGGGAAAACCGTGTGAGCACACAATCGCTGGGAAAAATACCACAAACCTGAAGAGACACATCAAGGCATACCATAAAAATAACCCAGTTTTACAACCTTTGTGGTAATGTTACCACATGTTAACATAATTGTTGAGTATTTTTTATTTTATTTTATAGTTAAATCGTTGCTAAACACATTAAGCTAATAGGTTAGCAAATGATTGTAACCCATAGGAGCTACAGTATCCCTACAACAGTCCGAGTCTGTAAATTCATATAAAAAAAAGTTTCAAAGCATTGTACTGTCCGTACTGCTCCTATTGTTTTGTAGTTGTTGTTGTGATGGTTAATTAGCTGAAAACATCAGATGAAAAGATACATTTTAAATGCTAATAATTTTAACTAACGTTAACTAATATTAAAGTTTTGGCTAGGCTAGATTGACTATAGGGTTAACTAATAATAATCCTATTGCTAAAATGTTGTATTTTCATTGACTGAAAGTAGATTAAAATACTTAGTTTCCTCTGACTAAAACTAGACTAAAATTTCCAGACTTTTACTCGACTAAAACTTGACTAAACAAAAATAGTATAAGATTGACTAAATATAATTCAAAAAGTAATGGGGACATTCATCCCGGGACTAAGACCAAGACAAAATTTGAAAATGGCTGACAAAATTAACACAAGTATGAACAAAAATGGTTTAAAAAGAAAATTCACAGAACCCTAATGTAATTGAACTTGACCCAAATTGAGCTTTTTTAAATTAACTAAAGAATTAAAATTGTAATAAATACACTGTATCCATAAAAGCTATGACTAGATTTAGCTCGGTGTGACTGTGGAAGCTTCATATGAGTCTCAGCTGAACTTTTGAATACATTTTTCGCAGAAATGAGGGTTGTAGAAATTGTTCTCGTGTTCCGAATGACGAACTTTATGGAAAAATGTATAACACCCAAGACTGATGGTAATGCCCCAAATTTTGATTTAAGATGGATTAAAAAAAGAAAGAAAAAAAAAAAAACCTATCCCTTTAAAGTTTTGCCACTGGTTTCATTTTATGCTCAGCGCTCTGAGGCAGTGATTTCGTGATGTCTCGATCTTGTGTTGGTGTGTAGAGGCATTGTTTTTTTTGGGCAGTCTCGTACAGCAAATTTCATTTCTTGAAAACAGAACAATCTGTTGATTTGAGACGGTAACGTAAGAAATGTTAAATGACCGACTCCTTTATTAATTTATAAATTTTCAAAATTTTGGTAGAAACAAAATTTTTTCTTAATTTATTTATTCATTTCCCATTTCTACTTGCTAGTTATCTTTGTTCACATGGCAGCTACAGGGAAGGGAGGGCAAATGCTAAAACTTTTATAGCGGATTTTCATGCTGCTGTATGTCACAGGGCAGCCGAACACCCTTGAAAGCAATAACGGATCTCTTCGATGTACATGAGCTCATAGAGCCCCTCATGATGAGCCCTCATGTTGCTCTGATTAACAGGGATGGGAGTAATGTTTTTTCTCTTGGACTCCATCTGCAATCTGAGCGTGATTGCTTTATCAGAATCAAACTTGAGACTTCATGGGGATAAAGCAAATGCTGTTCTGTTATTTTGCTTTCTATCCCAAAACCTAATACTGCAGTTAAGAATTTTTTTTACTATTTTAAAAGCAAACCAAAAAGAGGACATGGAGATTGAACTTGAAAGATAATTTTTTTAAGTTGCTAATGATTGTTTAAAATGGTCTAAAACAGAAACTTTCAGGTTTTCTTTAATTTTCGCCATTTAGATTTTTGTACATTTGGATTTTCATGTGTATAGTTTTAAATGTGTAAATGCTGAAAACAGTACAACATAGTTAGACGTTCCCAGTTTTAGTCTTGGGGCGGCACTGCTAGCACAGCGTCCTGTTTTGCTTGCTGTAAACACATTTGATGGTTAGTAATTAGGTGAACTGAATGTGTGTGTTGGGGCAAACAGGACGCTAACCTGTGGAGGGCAGTCTGGGACTGGGCCCCAGACACAGTTGTTCAGTGCATTTATTATTGTTCTTGGCTTTACCACTAGCCTGTGACACTGTTTGGGCTTGTGTGATTGTGTTAAAGATTTGCAATCTGTCACAGTTTGACTCCTACATAGGCGTGTGTTACACGGGTTCAGGAGACTTTTGCACCTTGCATAGGGAATGTCTGGTTTTATTAATTTATTTTTAGTCAGGGCTTGGGAATTATTTTATTCTAATTCTTTTATTTAGGAAAACACAGAGCTCACCAGTAAACTTGTCCTGAGAATGTAGTGGAGATTTAAAGAGCTGGCCAATGGGATTGTGGTCCTATAACTCCTGTCCTACCGCAACTGGCCAATGAGGATGCAGCACAGTAAGGCCCGCAACGTAACAGCTGGCCAATAAGGATGCAGCACTATAAAGCTGACTAAATAGCAACTTGTCAATGAGGAAGAAGCCCTGTGACTCTCGCCCACACTTGTGTTAAAAGTGCAGATGTAAAATTCGGCAGCGAAACTGGACAACTGAGAAACGAAAATAAAAAAATTGCCGGTGAAACTGAAAAGTTGAGGACTGAAAGTGATGAAACTAAAAGTCTGAAAGCAGCAAAACAAAAAAGCATTTGCATTTAATGTCATTTTTGTTTTTTTTATATTCACTTTTTTTTTTTTTTTTGGGGATATTTTCCCGATTTTCTCCCTAATTTAGTCGTGTCCAATTCCTCCCTGTCACTAGGGGGCTCCCACATTAAGGCTACTACTACCACTCCGAAGACTATCACGCGTTTCCTCCGAACCATGTGATGCCAGCCATAATTTATTTATATTTGTTAATTTCTCCATTTTTGTTCAGTCCTTTTGGTACAAATCTCATTCCAGAGTCTCCTATTAAAACATGCACAAGCATTTCTCACATACTTGGTTATTTGCCAAATCCATATTACAGGGTGTCCCCACAGTCTCCATATTAGGGCTGCAACTAACGCTTATTTTAATAATCGATTAATCTGTCGATAATTTTTTCGATTAATCGGATAAAAAACACAAAAACAAGAAAAGCATTCATTTCCAACCCTTTATTCAAAAACAGAACTAAAATCTTTAAAACGTGCACAAACATGTTGCTTCTTGAGCTGTTAATAAATAATAATAATAAAAAAAAAAAAAATGGACTAACACAAAAAACATACATGTATGATTTACATTTGCCAAATATATACAGTGGAACCTTGGATTACGAGCATAATTCGTTCTGGAAGCGGCTCGTATTCAAAACCATCGTAAACCAAATTTTATTTTTAAAAACACGCTAACGGAATCACTGGTGTAAAGTAAAAATAAAACAAATTAACCTGCACTTTACCTTTTGAAAAGAATCAATTGTTTCTGTGTAGAGCAGAGAGAGAGAGAGTGTCTGTGAAGGTGAAAGTAGGAGGGGTCTGTGTGTGTGTGTCTGTGTGTGTATGTGTCTGTATCTGTGTGTGTGTCTGTGACACACACACACAGACACACACAGACACACACAGACACACACAGACACACACAGACACACACACA
>JAQMYJ010000036.1:22329795-22402800 GCA_030014305.1 Clarias laeviceps | reverse complement strand
TTTAATTAGCCTATTTCATAATGTGACTAATGCATTAAAATTGGCAATCACTTTTAATATTGAACAGGTGGCAAACAGTTTGGCAGCGATACAGCGTGTTGTTGTGCTAAACTGAAGACGGCGCCATCTTGGGAGTTTCAAACCCCGCATCCATTCATTTTTCTGAGTGATTGTAATGCTTAATACACCTATCTCACCTATGCGGTTTGATGCGCTGTGAGATACGGTGTTATACCCCTATCTCACCTACGCGGTTTCGCGCGGTGGCCGTAAGTATCATGATTCACCGCGAGTTTTTGCACTGTTTCCATCTTTCCGCGTGAAAAATTAAACATGTTTATTTATGA
This sequence comes from Clarias laeviceps, assembly GCA_030014305.1. NCBI lineage: Eukaryota > Metazoa > Chordata > Actinopteri > Siluriformes > Clariidae > Clarias > Clarias laeviceps. The sequence goes on along the minus strand of JAQMYJ010000036.1, from coordinate 22,402,453 downwards.
AAAATTAAACATTTTTCATTTTTTTGGCGGTCCTCGCAGAAGCTTGCCGACCATGCAGGACTTCGCGGAACGTTAGCGGAACGTTGGCGGGCAATCGTACAAGCATAATTGGTCCCGGAAGTGGCTCGCATTCCAAAAACACTCGAAAACCAAATTTAATTTTTAAAAACACACTAACGAAATCACTGCTGTAAAGTAAAAATAAAACAAATTAACCTGCACTTTACCTTTGAAAAGAATCAGTGTTTCTGTGTAGAGCAGAGAGAAAGAGTGTGTCTGTGAAGGTGAAAGTTGGACACAGCCAGCACACACACACACACAGCCGGCAAAGAGCAGGCTAAGCCTTGAGCAGAGAGAGAAAATGGATTTTTAACGTCTCTAATGAGACTTGCATTTGCTTTACACGTGCGCTGTACACACACACATACAGACACAAAATAAAATATGTTTTACACACGCACACACACGTGGTCACAGTGTCATAGTAAACAGTACACACGTGCACGGATGTTTATTATACCAGTAAGAGACGGGCACTAAGACCCAGCAGCCTCCGGCATGTATCTTTCCTCTACCTCCGCTCGTTTTTTTTTGTGCTCCGCCCTGTCTATGAGGCGCCGAACTCTGCAAGCATCAGTGCGCGAGACCGAGTGTGTTCACTCCGCCCCGCGGTCAACTAAAGTTATTTTTTTTGTTTGTTTAAATTCCGCGTTGCGCGACACAACGAATCGATTATGAAATTCGTTGCCAACGCTTTTAGTAATCGATTTTTATAGATTTTATCGATTCGTTGTTGCAGCCCTACTCCATACATCCCAAACGGTTAGACCAACAGTTTCCTCATTCTTCAATCAGATCCTGGTTTTCTGCCTGTGGGGGGTAAGGTCTACCCGAAAAAGATAGCCTCCAGCACAGATATCTTTTAAAGCAGTGGTTTTCAACCCTGGTCCTAGCTTGCAGCATATCTGATTGAACTAATCTGCTAATTAACAGCCCGTTTTTAATTGAAGAGAATGCGATTGAGCATCGAAGACACTAAAATGTGCAGGACAGGGGTTGAAAAATGCTGATTTAAAAATCATTCAAAGTGCAGTTACAACTTAAAGTGCATAACACCAGACGCGTTAACACAAATTCATCATGAGTGGGAGAGAGGAGTGTGTGTGTGTGTGTGTGCGTGCATGTGCATGCGCGCTTATAGAGAAATGGCAATCCTATAGAGCAGATATCAGTAAATGACGATCCGGACCGAATGATAATTCTATCCGGACCCTGATTCTTTTCTGATAAATCAGAATAATTAATATGGCAGTAATCTAGTGCTTTTCCCCTCAAGGTGGGCATGGCTATACACGTTACTTTACATGGCCAAACAGCTCAATAGTTTAGCCACATACTGTATAGTGTTTTTGCTGCTGGACATTTAAAACCAGTTTCCATATGTTCCGAAACTGTGGTGCTAATAAAAAACAGTAATGTGATGCGCCACTATGAAAAAAATTAAATATTAAAAAAATGATTGATTGAGCAAGCATTTCTGCAGTGGTCTGAGGCCAGCGTGTGTGAAATACCTGAACTGAGAGCCCAGTTTGACCGAGCAATCAGAAGTCCTTTTACATTCAATTACAGCCCAGCAGTGTTTTAATGAAGATTCACTAAAGATTGATTAAATATTATGTGTATTCCATACAAATTCAAGGGAGTATACAAGATCATTAACGATAAAACGATCCTCATGTTTAATGTAAATTTATGGAAAATTGGCAATAAATTTTATTGAAATGCTATTGGAATTTTACACTGCTCATTTTTTTTTTTACTTAGAATGACTGCATATGTAGAGATCTGAATCCTAACACAAACATAAAATTTGGATCTTGACTCAAATAAATATTTTTGTAACTTGAATTTACATTGTTACCGTTTTTCATTCAAAGTTTGGGGATTCCTCTAGATGTCCGTACAGCAGAGATGCTGACTATCTTTAAAAGACGACTCAAAATGTATCTGTTTCTGCAGTACTTGGACTTCTTTTAGTGGAGCTAAGAGTCTCAAACTTTGTCCAGTATGAAAATGCGTAAAACGAGCTGCATGAAATCATGGTATACCAAAGTTGTAAGAACATGTATGCAGAGCCCTGATCTCAAATTAACTGAGTGTGATATTTTGTGATATTAATAGTCTTGTGACATCATGTGCAAAGATTCTAAAAGCATATATACGTGTGATGGTTGGGTGTCCATTTGGGCAGAGTGGATTATATTAGTGAGTCTTGGTGTAGAGTAGAAAGCCAATAGAATGCAGTTGGCATCTAATGAGAAGTGCAAAAGATGTCAAAGGGTGCATTATGTATAAGGTGCAAAGAGATGATGAGGCGGATTTGCAGTAAAGTGCAGGTGATGTGCAAACAATTCATGTAGTGTAAAGTGTATATGATGTTACAGACCATATTACCGCGGTCATAAATCTTATGAGATAAGATGCTAAGCCAAAAACTTTTGAGAGTTTGAAAATATAAATATTAAGCAAATTAGCAGTGGGAATCCAGTCCAGGTTAATGTTTTTGTTTTAGGACAGTTTAGAGGGTAATTGGCCTACATTTTAGTTGCATTTTTTTGCAGTACTAATACCGTTTGTTTTTCATTTTCTGTATCTGTTTGCAAAATATTTTTGAGAGGGCAGTTTTTAGAGCCATATTCATTATGCTCATGCACGCCTCACATTTTTTGTGATCGCTTTCTGTTGAATGGTATTCACACTCTTTTGTTTTGTGTGCTGTCACTTGGGTGTGAGCTTCATACCTAGCAGATTTCACAAATTTTTAAGTTCAAGGAACACTTTATCACTTTAGGAGTACATTATCTAGTGCAGCTTCGTTTGCATAAATTTGGCCCTTTGTCAAAGCCATTGAGGGAGTGTGTGTGTGAATGTGTGTGTCATCGCGTGATTGAATAGTCAAGAAAAAGTTCTGACATTTGGTGGGATTAGAATGCCTAATGATCTCATCTGGAGAGCTCGCTAGAAATTAAACACTCAAAACTACCACAAATCAGTTCTCTGTAGGGTTGCTGTGTGTGTGTGTGTGTGTGTGTGTGAGATAGAGAGAGCGTGCGAGAATCATGACTATTTAGTCAGAGGATAACTATCCTACCCCACTGTTTTAGTGCCTAAAACGACGGCTTTGAATGGTGGATTTAGATGAGGCTTTTTCTTTGAACCTGATTACAATTAGGCCTCTTTAAAACCTCAGTTAATGCTTATTAAATAGGTTAATCAAGATTAATTAACTGTCATTCATGTCTCTCCATGGTGCCACAGCTCCGGTCTCTGTGCAGCGCCAGGGTCGAGTAGTTTGTGCCCTGTGGATGCCACAAAACTGAACACAGTTTGATTTGATTAGAGAGTTCGCCCATCCAATCGCCATCAACCCCCAGCAGGCTCACTGGCCCATTGGCTGAGAGAGAACACGAGCTGATGAATATTCAGCAGGATCTGATGCATGAATATTCAGCATCCGCTTGAATATAGGCAGGATCCGCTCGAATGTAGGCAGGCTGAAGTGAGGCTTCTCAGGCCGGGCCCAGCAGGAGCCCACACCACACGGCTCAATGAGAGAGGCCATCAAGTCTAGTCAATTAAGCCCCGGTCTCCCTCCTGGGGAGTCTCCAGTGAGTGAGTTCACTCTGACCATAAATCGAAAGATTCCTAAAAAGCAATCAGCTGTGACGGTCCTTAACTATCGCGGGAGGGGCGGGGAATGAAATTGCTGTTATGGAATCGTGACCCAAGCACTAGTGTGTGGTCTCTCCGCTTTAATTTATGGCCTCTTGGAGACGTTTCTGATGGATATTGACTGCAATACACCCCCCACCCCCACCCCCACCCTGACCATACCCCTCGTGCTCTGCTGCTCTATGTTGTTGTTATTGTTCTGTGGCTTTAATTTATCATCAGTCCTTGCAAAACTGACGCGAGCAGATCGGAACTGGGAGGCGTCAGCGAATGAGAGTTTAGCCTGGGTGTGAACTCTGATAATGGAGCTGGTATGGAGTAGTTACGGTCCAGTAGCCAGGCGAATGAGCGAGTCTTCAGTGTCTCGCTCTCTTTCCTCGCCTCTCTTTCATTTTCATGGGTGGTTTTGAGTGGCAGTGAATGTGGGTTTAGGATAGCAGGATGGGTATGATATGCTTAGGTGAGCAGAACTTTATTTTAGTGGTCACCTTGCTGAGTTGATGCACAAATCACTCCTTTTCTGGACCATCATAATTGATTATAGGCCTCGGATGCATTTTTCTTCAATACAGTGTTTAAGCTGTCATCCCAGTGGTGTTTGATTGCAGAAATACACCCCCTCCTGTCTGTTTTAGCAGTTGTTTTGGACAGATCCTGATTCGTTTGATTCTGGGAGTGAATTTCAGTTTTTTTCGTGCTTTGCCATGTGTTTCGCAGATAATATCCACGCAACAGGAAGAAGCTAAAAGATACACAGGCTACCTATGTGATGTAATGTTAACATGAGCGATTTGCTGCAGAGTCAGAGTGGCTGAAAGGGTTTGTGAGTACGGACAGCTGGCGTGTTGGTGCTGCACAGAATTCAGCACTCCAGGGGTTCTGTGTAAGCACAAGCTTGAGCTGGCATCGGTTAGGAGCGTGTGTGTGAGTGTGTTCTGTGCCAAGTGTCCAGACAGAGGATGGCTTTAGTGCCTTAGGATTTATCCCAGCACTGATGCACAGTCCAAATTCTCTCTCCTTGCCAAACTTGTCCTCTTTCTCACTTTATGTCCACTTGTGAAGTTTTGCAGTGCTCCTGGGGACATGATAGAATAAATCTGTATGGACTTGTGATTGATTGGATTGTTAAAAAACAAACAAACAAAAAAAAAACAAGACTTCAGTGTTTGGGTTAGTCATTGATTTTTATACATTTTTTAAAGAAATCCGCACAAAACCATGATTTTAAACACTTGCCAAAAAAAAAGTAAACATCCTGGACTGGCAGTGATCACTGATTTTCCACTTTTGTGATTTCATTTCCCTACATCATTATGAGCCTCGTCACATAATTTTTGGAAGGGCAAGCTAAAAAATAACCCCTCAACATTTAATGAACTCTGGGCTTGAGCTGGATCTCCGCTAATGTGTTGGACTGAAAATTACAGTAATTTAGAAATTAGAAATGCAATTTCACAGCAATGCTTTAGGAACTCTGGCCCCATCTAAGGTCTCCACCTCCCTGTGTGTGAGCTAATTAGCGACTAGCGTGTGGCAGCCATCACGACAAAATGATGCAGCTCATTCGTAAATAATAGTCCAGCTTTTCAGTGCTTTATACAGATGTACATCAGAAATGGGCTTTTCTCTCCCCCCACATTGCAGAGCCTTTTATCTTTGTCCTGCTTATAAAATATAGGCTTTAAATAAAGCTTTTGTTGGGTTAATTAGGGGGTATTATAAATTAGCCTATTAGGCTTTAGGAAAGTGTAACTGTGGCAAATAAGAATGGTTGGGGCTTCAGGGTGACGTGCTTGTTTAAAAGTATAAGCAAAGTACCTTGTTGGCGCCATGGCTTGTTAGCCTAACTTCTTGTTCTTCCTTTGCTGAACTTATATATTTCCTTTTTGCCACAAAATGGAAATCATCCACCTCCCTCCCTCCCTCCCTCCCTCCCTCCTTCCCTCCTTTTTTCTTTTTCTTTTGTTAATACTACACATCAGAGATGGAATATATTCAACCTCAGAATTACTCACAAGCCACAAGTATTCTCTTCTTGTAGCACGGGCAATTATATAAATGAGAACCAGAGCATGGAAATTAGCCTGAACTAGGCTATTTTTTTTTTTTTTTTTTTAAATCCTTCATTCTATGCTTTGAAACCACTGAAACCTCTCCTGCCAAAAATGCTGCCACTCCATCCCGGTAGGTACAAAAGCACCATTTTAAAACGTAGCTTGGAGTTTCATGTGCGACTATTAAGATAATTATCGTAATTGGTGCTCATTTGGGAAATAAAGGCTCTGACTAACACGCTCCGTCCTTCCTCCCAGCCATCGGAGGTGATCACGAGGTACGCCATTTTAGTCCCCCCTTTTCCTCCTGGTCTCGCAGCAGTGGTCCTGGAAGGACCAGGCGGGTTTTGGGATGCACCATGGGCTCAGCGAGGCTGTTCCATCATGCTGTTCCATCAGCCGGCCATCATAGCCCACCTGCTGAGAACCATAATGGAGGAGGCAGAGAGAAGGGATGGCCAAGGATTTGGCCATTTTCATGAGCCTTCTCTGAAAATCGACATCATTTAGAAGTGTCTGGGTGTGGGATGGTGTGGAATTGGGGTAATATGTGTTCATTTAGGTTTCATTCATTCATTTTTTTTTTCTAGAACAAAAAAGCAGCATGTACATTAGGATGAGAGCCATAATGAAAAGTAGTACGGTAATTACAGAGACTACTATGTGGTTCATTTGATTTGATTGTACTTCATGGTTACATGTAATATAGACCCTTTTCTTCTACTTTCTGTACAGCATGGCTGAGAGTTTAAAAAGATGTGCCATCATGAATCAATCTGCAGGTTCATCCTCTGTTCTTCCATGATTTACAGAATCTAGCATATTTTATAGACATCTACAACTAAAAATATCTAAAAATATTTGTAATGCAACATGGTTGAATGCTGTTCATACTGTATTAATGAAGTCATTCTAAGATGTTATAGTTTCCATAGTAACAGCCCATACACAGTGACTTGTACGGAAGACAATCCACAATAAGCAAGGGCTAATAATAATAACCAGATTTAAAAAGGGGATGATTAGGTGTTAAGTTATTCCTGTAACCAATGATGTGTTTCTTTTTCTTTAGGTGGATTTATTTAACATTTGTAGAGGTCTTTGTTGCAGCTGTGCTCAGTAACATGGTTTAAAATTGAACATTTTCATTGGATGTTTCTGAAACCGTTCCCATTTCCCATCTTGTATGCACATTATAGGCTTGTAGGTGGTAGTTTAAAAGAATTACAAAACAAGAAGTTTTGACAAAAGTTACTTTATTACCACTGTACACAATGTTCATGATGAATTAGAGAGCTAAACTGACATGGGACAGGTACAGTTCTGTTTGAGATCAGTTCTGGACCATAGTTTTTAGCTCCTGTATGTTCAAAAAGACATTTTAAATGCCTGCCATGTCAGCTTTAGAAAAAATATTAATAAACAATTCATAAGTCATACCTCCTCGAATTTATAATCAAGGTCAGATTTAAAAAATCCATTAATCAAATGAGTATGATTTCTTTCCCCTTTCACTGTATTCAAGAATGATAATTAGTAGACATTTGGGAGTATTGATTATGCAGTTTCAAATGATTCTTTCTTTCTGCTTTGTTTTGCTGTGACATATTAAATTTGTATGTCCTAAATTTTTTAAAGCGACTACCCCAAGGTCTTAGTTTAAAGAAAAAAATCTTTGGTTTTGGGCCAGACATTGATTTTGACTTGACACTTACATACATAGACTGTATGTCTGTATATACTGTAAATAAACAAATATTGTGGATTTTAAATATATTTTTTTTAAGTAAACTAATTCCAGATTCTTTACATGGAGTAATTGCTATGATTACAGCTTACCACTTATGAAAAAAAAAAAAAAATTCTAGTACCTCCAATACTCGTACCAGTGTTTCCCACAAGTCTGAAATATATTTGCGTTTCGGTAGAAGCCCTCGGAAGGAGAAGAAAAGTGGTCTACTACATACTCTACTCTACTACATAGAGCACAACAAATTATTACGTTTTAATATATACAAAACATAGTAAGATCAGGTGCAGATCAATAAATTAGAATATTATCAAAAAGTTTAATACAGATTAATTACACACAGACCGATTATATTTCAAGTATATTTTCATTTTGGTGATTATGACTTAATGCTAATGAAAACCCAAAATTCAGCATCTCAGAAAATTTTAATATTACTCAAGACCAATAAAAAAAAAAAAAGATTTTTAACACAGGAAAGTTCGACTACTGACAAGTAAGCATTTAAGCATTTCACTGCATATCGTACTGTGTATGTGACAAATAAAATTTGAATTTGTATGGACATGTAGAGCACTCAGTACCTGGTCGGGCTCTCTTTGCATTAATTACTGCAGCAATGCGGCGTGGCATGAAGGCGATCAGTCTGTGCCCTCATAGTAGCCGTCAGCTCTTCTGCGTTGTTGGGTCTGGTTGTCTCGCATCTTTCTCTTTACAGTACCCCATTGTGTTATTAAAAAACATCAGCCTTTGGCACTGCTGAGGCATCAGACCAGGTTGCTTTGATAGCAGCCTTCAACTTGTCTGTATTGTTGATTCAGGTGTTTTTCATCTTCCTCTTGACAAAACCCTATAGATTCTTTATGGGGCTTAGGTCAGGCAAGTTGACTGGCCAGTCAAACACAGTAATATCATGTCCAGCAAACCAGTTAGTGTCAGTTTTGGCACTGTGGGCAGATGACGCAAGTCCTGCTGGAAAAGGAAATCACCCTCTCCATGAAGCTTGTCAGCAGATGGAAGCATGAAGTCCTCTAAAATCTCCTGGCAGATTGCTGTGTTGACTTTGGACTTAATAAAACACAGTGCATTGCAGGTGAAATTGGATCCCAGGAGTTCAGTTGTATCTTAGCTGGATGGTAGTCTAGCTGCTTCAGGTTTCTGGTTTATTAAGATTGAATTTAATGCCAGTGAAAATTATATGATTAAAACAGACATCAGAATTTTTATTCCAATGTGATAATTGACATATGATTAACTGCGCTGTTAAGCCAGGCTTAAATGCAAGACATTTTTACTGAAGAAGCATCACCTCTTCATTGGAACTAAAGATTGTACTGTATCTACAGTCCTTAAGGATAAGAATAGAACTGCTATAAATGTCTGTCCCTATGTTTCATGTCATGCTTTGTATGTGAAAAATTATGCAGCCAATCATTAATTGAAGCATGTTATCAGTATAAACAGGCGAACCCCACTCCTGACCCAGTGCAGTGGGCACATGCTTTCCTGGGAGATGATGTGTCTCGGTCTGATCACAGCAATTTTAAATCAGGTTGCTCATTACGCGCTAATGGAGGGAGATGCGAGGGGTCTGACGATAAGGTGAGCTGAACGCGAACCCTTCCAGTAAGTTCATCAGGTTGAAGCTGTAAAACAGGAGTTAAAATGGTCTGAAAGTCGCGCGTCATAGAACCTGTGACGGCTGGTACATCCCCTTAAATCTTCCTGATTGCTTCACCCCTCATGATGACTGGGTGTGCCAGAAAGAACAGCTATAGGTGCATTTTAGATTAGATTGTAATGTTCCATTACTTTGATTGCTTACATGCAAGCATCTGGAGTAACGGAAGTAAAAGAAGGCAGAAATTGTATTAAATGATTGTTTCAAATCATTTTGCTAATTTATGGTGCTGTTCACGGTTTCATTTGCTATGGACAAGGCTTTTGTAATCGTGTTTCAGAGAATAGTGAGGCAGTGAGGTGGAATAATGCTAAAACCTAATCTAATTCTGCACAGATTTTTATGTTTCTTATGCTCATATACATCCACAAACAGATTTGGCCATCTGTTCAACTCGGGGTATTGTTCCTCAGATGCTTTTTTTTTTTCTTCTTTCTTTTTTTTTTCTCCTCATCCCCCTTCTTTTTTCCCCCCTTTCTTTAACTTGTACTCAAAAGTGAAGGTGAATCAGTCTGTTCATGATAGACTTGTGCAGTGAAATGAAAACACCATTGCATTTTTCCCTGCTCTTATACACTATTATTTCTCTTTAATAGCTTTCCAGCTTTTGAAATATGGCTTAAGCTCCATTTCATATTGCACAAGAGGTTCAAAGAATAGGCTATTTCTCTTTAGACATGCAGCTGGGTGACTCTTCCTTCGGCCACAATACTATTACGCCCCCCCCCCCTCCCAATTCACTAATGTTTAGAATTTATCAGCGTTAAATCACGTCCTCATTAAATGTAGCTTTAACTAACACACTGCAGCTCACAAGGAGCATACAGGGTTAATTGGCTAAGTGATTGAAACATTAATGTGAATTTCTTAATGATCTTTCACTCTCAATTAAAGAGGAAAGTAGCACCTAAGACCAGACAGTCGTCTCCAGTTAAGCAGAAGTGTGCTTTTGTTAAATTTATTTTTTTTTTTTACTTTCATTTTCTCTCAAGCTCAGTTAGATTAATTAATTAACTGAATGGTTGCACTTGATTAGATGGCTCGTCAAAGTTGCCACCGTAAATTATCTCTGAGTGAGCATGAGCTGTACTGGTTTGTCAGGTATGTTCACTATTAATTGCTAACTGCTCATGAAGAAACCTGATGTAGCAATGAATAATATGTTTTATGGATGTTCTTGAGCAGGTTTCTCTTTCTATTATATGAGGATGAGTGAGCGTTTATGGCTTCGCCTAAAATGGATTGAACTCGTCAAGTTAACCTTGTGCATTATTTAAATTGAGCATTTCAGGAACACTCTCCTTAAGACGACAGGCTAATTTAGAGTCTTTATGTAGACGAAACAAATCAAGGCTTACGAGAGTAGAGGTCACATGGCTGGAGCCAGTTGTCAAAATCTATGTAGAATGCCTGAGATTTACATACATTGGCATGGTAATTTCACACAGACAGCCCTATAGTCTGAGCCCTCGTGGATGGATGAGCCATGATAACAGGGTTTTCTAATTGTGTAAGCCAGATGGATGTCCTCTGAAGCACTAAGAGCGTGTGATTATTTTTTATTATTTTTTTTTTTCTCCTCCCCTCTTCCTCCCCTCTCTGCTCAGAGAAATATCTTGCTGAAATCTGAAGTTTGAATAATGCTTTATTTTGGGTTGTCAAAGCTGGCCATAGAGCATAGCTGACACTGAGTCAGTTAGAAAGCCAGGGTTTGATGATTCTGCTGATTGTAGAGTACCGACCCTGTATTGTGGGTTATTGTGTGTTTGGATTTAAGTTTTTACGTTTATTGATCCCATCATTTATAATCGGCCTTAAAACACATGCTTCATATCTTCATATTTTGGTCCCTATAGAAAGCAGTGTGTATTTATGTAAACACTGTAATAAAGTATAAACAATGAACCCTTTACAGTGTGTTTTTATTACCATCTTTCTCTCTCTCTTTCTTGTTTTATATATATAAAATGTAATGTGTATGTAAAACTGTAATGTGTATATGTGTGTGTTTGTGTACACAGCTTTTCTGGAGTAGTTCTTGCAAGAACAGTATTGTCAATGAAACTGGCTCTCATGAAGACCTTCCCAGGAAAGCAATACCAAAACTTAACCCTACCGCAGAGGAGAAGTTCATTGAGTGTTTCCGAAATTACCAATTAACAGCACCTAAAATTAAAGCCGTGATGAAGACTTTACAGATCATGAGTAGCAGACAGATCTCAACATTAACTGTTCAAAGGAGATTATTGCATATTTTGGATGCCTTCTGCATTGCATTACAATGTAGAAGGAAAAGACCATGGAGTTAGAAAGAAAGTGATCCCAAACTTTTGAGCGGTATTGCACTGTAAGAGTTCAGTGTTTATGCTTTATTACAGATGATCATGAGTGTAATTATAACATACACCCCAAGGCTATGGTTTTAAAGCAAACCACTGAAAGCTTACAATTATGTTTGCTCTCTAAGGGCTGGCTGAGCTATTATTCACCCTTAAAACAAAAGCCCAAGCCAGTGTAAGACTTCATCTGACCCTGCGTGATTAATAGGAGTGAGCCTAGTTTGTAGGGTTTAGGGAAAGTCATAGCAGCTGTGGTGAAATAAGTGGCTTGTTTTTAATTGGTTTTGAACATTTATTTTGGGGGCGGGACATATGTTGAGGCACATTTGACTGACACTGAAGTAAACTAAAGGTTAAAGTAGATAAAACAGAAAAGCTCATACAGGTGAGTACTGGCTGATAAGATGATACCTGATCCTGGCACTCTGTTTGCGTTTGTTGCTAAGATATAAGAAACATTATAGGTGCAATGGCAACATGGCTTAAGACGTAGACTTAAAATGTGTTGTGTTGTCTGAGTAAATACAATGCACATTCACAATGTGGACTGGGAAATATGTTCCTTTGGATCAAATGCCAGTTCCAGAACTAACGCCTAAGATGGACTCAGCACATCCATAACCACAGCGTTACAAATTTGCAGGTAATACAGTGTATTGTTTTGTCTTGTGTGTGAAACACTTTGTGTCTTGGTAGATAGGAGTACATCGTATTAAAATAGACAGAGAAGTACATGGTGCTGTAAGTAGTGTGTCTAAAGAACACTATGTCTTTTTCAAATGAGGTTGTTAAGGAATAAAACAAGACTCGGCATGCTGTTATAGGAAAATAATCAACATTGGGATGGTGTGAGGTGACTGGACGAATAGCTGTGTTACTGTTTTCACACACAAGTTAGTTATTTTCTAATAAGTGTTTTATTTCTTTTATACTTTTATAGCAGTTTCCCATCAATTATAGTTTTTAATATAATTTATTGAACATTTTGCTTTTTATTCAACTATTACATTTAATGATGTATGAAGTTTGTGAGACATCTTATGAGTGTCTTATGAAGTGAATTCAGTTTATTACGTTAATTAAAAATCATCTGCTCTGTTTTATGGCATGAAACTTACTGACCATTGCATCGCACCGACAAAAAGAGACTCCTTCCGTAAATGCTTATTAAATGGCTCCTTACAGAAAACATAAGCATACGAAAGAAGTTGTGTTTTGAAGTATGTGGACACGGACACGATTTTTGTATATTTACCTCTGTACACCAGCTCGTTTGATTTGAAATGAAGTGTAGATATTCAGCTTTAATTCAAGGGCTTTAACAAAAATCACTTATTATTTATTTATGGCTTTAAAATTTTAAAATTTCTTTAAAAAGAAGAAAAAGCAGCACCGAAAGGCCTGCAAGACAACGAAAGTGGATGATTGCAGAATCCTTTCCTTTTTGAAGAAAAACTTTTTATCTTAAGATGCAAACCACTGGAACATATCACCTCATCTGTCGAACATGGTGGAGGCAGTGTTTTTGCATGAGCATGTGTGGCTGCCAATAGAAGTGACTTATTGATGTTCATTAGTGATGCGACTTGCTTGAAGTGGCGGGATAATTTTGCTTTTGCGATCCTAAATTATGTCAGGCAAAGAAATGGACTGCTCTTAAATAAAGTAGTCACTCATCTGACCTCAACTGAATGAAGCAGCTTTTCAATTAATAAAGACAGAAAGACCAACAAACGAGCAGCAACTAAAGCCAGCAGCAGTAAATGTCTAGTGATGTCCATAGGCTCCAGACCCGAGGCAGTCATTGACTGCAAAGCTGATTTACAGTTACTTTTGAGTCTGTAATGGTGGAGGGGCTGAAACACGAATTGCTTTAATTCTCAAATGGTTAGGAAATATTTATTCCCCTTGAATTACAGCTGAATGTCTTTACTTCAATCAAACCTTGATTGCTTCATTTCATGTCCATTGTGGATGGGCTACAGAGACAGGATTACCAAATCGTGTTCTTGTCCAAATACTTATAGGCCTGGCTGTCTAGTAATATTGAAATATTATTATTGATGCAATATTTTAACCTGTGCTTTGACTTAAAGCTGGAACTGCTGGCTGAGCTGCTGTGATCAAAATGATAAACCTTCTGACCAGTCAGATTTGAGAATTCAGCAGTGCTGTGGTGTAAAAGCTTTGTTAGTGATGCTGGCTGTACAGTGGTCTAAATGGATTGGGAGCTTTTTACATAGAGGAAATGTATGTGGTGCTGAACCAAATGTTGTTGTTTTTTCTAATTATCTTTTAAATTATTTTTTTTATTAAAATTTAAAATCTGGTGATAAAACACTGGAATATTGGATTCATTTAGTGCTCATTAAATTGTATACAAGTTTCTGATTAGTAATGGATGTTGTGAATTTCTTATGAAACTAATAGTTTCTTATTAAAATACCAATCTGCTTATTGGTCAATTAAGTGTATTTGATGAAAAAAAAAAAGTAAGAGAAGACAGTTTGCCGAAGGATGCAGTTGGTCAAAACGGTAGTTTTGTGCTTGTGTGTGTTTTCCCTCTGTCTACCTCAGCGGTGAACAGCTGGGTCGTGCTGAGAGGCAAATGGGATTCGAGTTTGGTTTACCATGGCAACAGTGACTGCGTTGGAAGAAAGAAAGAAGGCAGGGTGAAGAGGCCCACACCGCTAATGATGGTGACGAAGACGGATCGTAATTACTCTGTCTCTCTGCTTCTGTCGTTTTTCCTAATCACTCCTGGCAATTAACACTATTTTATTGAGATTCATTTTTCATGTGTCACAGTTCTTCAGCGGGGCTTATAGAATTCAGTTCTCAAGAGAAACCTCGTACTTGTAGTAGATGTTACTGTTTACCTCAGTAGAACAATTTCCATCCTTAAAAACCCAGATATAAATCAAATACTAGTTTCTCTTGCACCACACCCTTCATTTACTGCCATGTTTTGTTCCACATCCATTGTTATGGCTTTTCTCTGCTCTCAATCTTAAGGCGCTTCTCAACCCAATAACTACATTTCTGTCTCGCCACACACCACACACATATGCGCGCACACACACACACACACACACACACACACGCCGTTGGCTTTGATAGAGAGCAGGATTTGAGGAGAGGAGGTGGACAAGATATGACCTCCTCTTCCCCCTCGGGAGTGCCAGAAAGCAAGGGAGAGTCACAGAGAAAGGAAAACAAAATAAGGGCTGAGTCTGGGAATCTTAACTACCCAGAGGGAGTCAGGGAAGATATTAAACGTCTGAATAATACATACGGAATACATATGAAAAGATATTGAAATAGATGTGCCATTAAGGCAGTTTCCAGGCAACATGGACTGCTGGAAGAGAAAGATGAGGACTGAAGTGGACTCCACTTATAGAAGACTCTGTCTTTGTAAAATATTAATTCCGGAAGCCAGGGCTAGCTTTCACTAGTGTTGAATGATTTTGCTTGCATCACCTTGATCCTTATACAGAGTTACACCCACGTTTCCTGATTGCTGCACTTAAAAAAAATTATTGCAGTAGACGGTATGCACCGTTTACAAAGTGTTAGTGTTAGTCAGCGAAGAGTTATCGATGAGTTGTTCAGGACTGTTAAACATTCAGTTGCTGGTGTGTGTAATGCTAGAAGTGCAAATAAGCTGGACTCGGTTTGATTTTGCAAATGCTGCACCATTTGTATGAGGGAACTTTGAGTTGTTTAGAATTGTCAGTTTTTGACTGATTAAGAAAAGTCACTGATTGGAAAAGACAAGTTACTGAAGGGGAAAGGACATGAGATGTGATAGTTTTTGATGCACGTTATTTCTGCTTTGGTTTAAAAATAACATTGTGCTAAAAATTCTTTTTTTCTCTTCTTCCTGATGAAAGAACTGATGAAAGTTTCAAAACTAGGTAAGTCATCTGGACAGTTCAGTGATCTGGACAAAAATCCTGCATAGATATACATGTAATGAGTCCAGTGCTTGATCAACTATAGAAATACATCTACCAAGAGGGAAGCATTTAAGATCTTTGGGACAAAGAAGGGTAAGGCTATCCTTTAACGACTCCACTTATGGATGCGTCTGGGTTACTAATGTAGTAAATGGTGCAGTATGTGCAAACAGCCTCTTAGGGAGTAATTTACTGACAGACTTGATGTGTTTTACGCAGGTTAAAACTGAAAACTGTGCAGGACAGTGGTTTCCCAGGACTGGAATTGAGAATCATTGAATTAAGCTGCTCTATAATGTATTAATCTGACACTGCATTTGAAGAGAGAGGCGCCACCCATGAGACACAACACATCATCTGCCCCCAGAGTGTAGCCTGCACCACACACACAGCCTAAAGATTAGTGCTTCTGGGCATCGGAGTTCATGTGAACTGACATGGACAAACAGGAGAATGTTTTGATGTACTTATAAGTGATTTTGCTAGTTCACCCTGAAAATGAGTTCGGTCATTATTAACTTGCTTTTGGAGTAAAACTAGCTCAGCGTTTCTGGTTAAAGGCCACCGAGTGCAGCCTGTGTGAATAATGTCAGCCAATGACACAATCCTATTGATGGAGGGAAATTCTGCGTATTAACCTTTAACACCCTTGAGGACAGGGGGAATCATTAAAATCTGTAACTTCAGTTCAATTCCCCGTCAGTAGGCTCCACTTTTGTGTGCAGAAAGCAAATAAACTACTTCGCTGAGGGTTTATTCACACAGAACAGAGGAAACATCAGAGACGAGGTCAGCGGCATTATCGGCTAAGCCGTTGTCTGCGGAAGACCTCTCCTAGTGAAGCCGTTGAGTGTTAACAGTCTAGTGTTTGTTTATGTCTGAATCCCCTGGTTTCCCGATGCAACTGGCCTCTATTCACCCCGTCACTTTCACTAACTGCTTGCTGACGGTGGTGTTTATGGGCCGAAGTGCGCACAGCTGTTCCTACACACCATGCTGAAAGCTGTAACTGTGTGCCTTAATGCTAGAATAACTGAAAGGAACCCAAGACCCCAACTTAAGACAGTCTGTGTATTATTATTAGAATTAATGGCTTTTTAATTAGAATTATAATCAGAAGTGAAGGGTCTTGACAGATGAAATGTCTTGCGCCGCATTACTTGCTTCAGGCTTGCACCTGACAGTTTTTCTTTTTTTTTAAGGTTTGAATTATACCTGTGAATTTCTTCATATTTAAATGGGCCGACTTGCAAAGTTAAAAAGGATTTATGATGAATTTTGTCAACTAGCTTTAGCATGTCAGCATTTAGCTGGAGTTGTTAAGCCTGTTTTGCACCAGGTTTGACATTGAATAATACAGAAATATAACAAATGTTAGAACATAAGAATAATTCGGCTGCCAGAACAGAAATGTTTGTACTAACATCACGTTATTCTTAATACATATCATCAACGTATGTGATCACAAAGTTTGTCTGTTGTTAATTTAGTTCAGCACTCCGTGCCACTGAGACCCTGCCGGTGCTATTGAGAACCCACACCAAGTTTAGACTGAATTTGAAAGTGCAGTCCTGGCTCATGTGCTGTTTAGATTTTGGGCAGTGCATTTTATAGCTGTAATGTTGTGTGAAAAACATTTGTTAAAGGCATAAAATGTCAGAACCAGAAATTATTACTTGATTAAAATGATCAATAAAGGTTTTATTTAAACCTATACAAGTATGTAAACTATATACGTTTGTCACAGTTATTTTAGAAATGTCTGGAATGTTGATTTGTAATTGCATGTTTTTGTTTATCTTTTTTAAATCACCTGATTCTTTAGAATAGTACAAAATCAACTCTCATTGATTTTACACAGTCAGTTGTGTTTGCATCGTCTATAAAACATTGTATTTTTTAGCATATCCATTTTTGCTTGGCACGATGAGCGTAAATGCGATGCGTTGGCACACTTGAATAGTAACATTATAGTTGAAAGCTGACTGAAATAACACTATGGCTGTTTCAATGCCTTCCATTCAGTGATTTTCAATGAGATGAAAAGCGCAAAACTTTTGAGGCTAACAATCCTTGTCGCTACAAAAGTAAAATTAGTGTCTGGTGTGAGATGCAAGTGATTTTTTCACCTGTTTGCAAAAAGCTGAGCTGAGTATGAATTCCGACCTTTTATCCATGCAGCAGAGAGCAGTTGCCTCCCTGCCGTGTGAAAAGCTTCTTAATCAATATACGCTTTCGTTTGTCAAAAAAAAGAAAAATCTTGTCTCATGTGTGACCAAATCTGAAGTGAATTTCTGTTTTTAAAAAAACGAAACAAAAAGAATCAATATGTTGAACTCTGCCACTACAGTGTCATTACACCAGAAACAAAAATATGTTTAAGATGTATATTTATTCCCAAATTGTTGGATTATACATTATAGACATCGCACATGAGACATCTTTGCAGCATCAGCTATCTCTAGCTTGTCTCAAAAGCTGAAATGTCCTGGCTTGTGTCTGGCCTGTGGGCTGTGTGCCAGTGAGGAAATGGATGAGGAACTGGTGAAGCCTGCTTTCAAACTTGATTGTTGACTGACGATATGGTCATCTGTTGTGTGTGTCATGTGGTCAGCCTTGATGCCCTCTGCCATCAGGATTCAGCATACTGTATTTTTATAGTTAGTTTTTTCCAGCTGAGCACATGTGCAACGTTTATGATGAAGGCGAATATGGGTGTTTATCGTAGATTGCTGAACCCAAGCCAACAAAAAGACTTTTTTACTTTTCTGGACTTCTTTTAGGCTAGAAATGAACTTATGCTGAAACTGTATGAAATTTTGTTAGCGCACATATTTGGTATCTCGTATCTCCATTTGCCCCAAACCGCAGGCAATGGCTGAGCCAATTTACTGGGATTCGTGGACTAATAAAATGATGCTGCTGCTACCATGGTGCAAAAAAAAATCAATCTATAAGCTAGACCGCCTCCCAATTTTACTATTACTGACTGACTGACTGTTAGACAGACTTTTTAGACTGGTTACAGCTCTTCAAACTTTATACTTAATTCCTAAAGTTATTCTGACTTATTTAAATAAGTCATTTACAGTAAGTGAATTAAAAATTTTAACCACATTTTCAAAACTGAGCAGCCTACACAGTATGCAGACTACACACCTGCATGGTATGGTGTTATGTTGTCTTTTACAGCATTTTTGTTTTAGGTTATAAAGGTAACAAAACACATTAGTGGAAAGAATTAAAAAAAGGACAGATCTACCTTTTCGTTGGTTATACAGATTGTCTGGGTAAGGATCAACAAAGTATTTACAAAATAATTGAACAAGACATTAATTATACAGTAATGAACATTAATTTAGTTTTATATGTACAGTAAACTCTAGGTAGACTGTACAGTACATGTGCATAAGCTACAAAGAGTTTCGGGTTGCAATCAAAAACCACTGGTGTTGGTGTACTGGTGTTGTACATTACAGAAAATAAATTAATGCAATTAAAGTTTTGTTTGTTTTGCAAAAACCTGACTCAGTTTTTTAAACCGTTTTTACGTTCAGGATTGAAATGCTGATTCGACTAAATAGCTTTTAGCAGGAGAAATTATTTTGCTCAAAACTGAGATCTAACAACTGTCAACATTTTTGTATAGTAGATGTTGCTTTACTTGAGTTGTCTTTATCTTAATTTAGGCTAATGGCTACCTTTCTCGCAGAGAAGAATGAGTGAGAGTGGAAAATGGGAAAAAAAAAAAAAAGATTGAGTAATCAAGGAAAATGGCCAACAGCCTGCAAGAAAAGACACTTCAATTACTTGGGTGCTAATAAAGCCCCCTTTCTCTGTAGCATAATACAGCTGAGTTGTAATAACACGGCAATTTTCCTCAGGCACTTATCTCGGGCAGCTGTTGAAAGGACCCCTTTCACGGCGCTCATGTCCCACAGGTTTGGGAGCTGCCCTGAATACAGGTTAATCACACATTCCGTTTCCCCCCAGCCACCCCTGCGGATATGACCTGGCACACGAGCTGAGGGAATGAAGGGTTTTTTTGGGGGGCGGGGGGGGGGGGGGGGCGATGGAAAGAAAGCATGAGCCGGGCAAAGCACAGATATCAGAGGGGAACTGCAGGGCAAGAAATCTAGAAGAGTGTGTGGTGCTGTGGCTGTGTCGGCATGATGAATGAAAATGGGTTATGTTTGTGTAAGGTGTGAGAAATAAGAGGTGTCAGGTCTCGCTGTGCCTCCGGGGCTGAGCTGATTCATGGCCAGTTTACCTCCAGCCTTTATGAGTCTTTATAAATAATAATATCATCATCAGTAATATACAACAGCTAGCAGGCGAGCCTGAGCTCACAGCTCCATTTCTGCTCATCTCCTTTTACTGTGAGCAGCAAAACAGTACGGTGGGAATCTCTGCCAGGACAAGAGCGTGAGCGAGAGATTACTTAAGGGAAGCAAATCAAGAGGGAAGAAATGTACATCAGGGCTGAGGAGGAAGCAAGGAAATGTAATAGGCATTGATGGATCGCATTCAGGAGACGTGTGTTTATTGTTTAGAAGGAGTAGACAGACCACAACGCTGCGGGTTCTTTGTCCATTTTCTGAATAAGATTTTGGCAGGTGATTTTTCCAGCGGCCAGAGAAGCATACGCAGGCTTGTTTAGTATATTGAAAATGTCAGGTGTATTGAAAATGTCAGTGGAATCGATGGCTGATTAGTAGGGCTGATAGGGTTGATGTGTACTAGATCGATAGAGCTACCTAATGCGTTGTGTTAATTGCTTTACCTCAGCTGAATAGTTAATCTCAGAGGGTAAAGAGGTGAGTCAAACCTCCAAACTGATTTGTATTACTAAATTAACAAAAACATGTCTTTTTTTTTTTTTTTTTTTCTCCTTTCTTTTCTCTGTCTACATCATTAAAATGTGTTTTAATGTGTTTGAGTTTATGTAGGGTGGAAGGAAAGAAATGAGGGAGCGAGAGAGGACAGGAGCACCCATTAGAGCCTGAGCAGGTAGTTTTCATGTTCAGGCACAGATTAAGCTTAGTGAGCCTACAGCAAATTGATTAACTGCTTATGTATCAGTCAGCTCAATGACCCGGACATCTTCTGCTCTCTCCTGAGATCTCGCACCCTAGCCAGGAGTCATGATTATTTTTACAATGGGTTAACTATAGGGTCAAATGCATGTGGCCCTTTCACCACCTCACTCATTTTTGATCGTTCCAAAACCACAGGCATTAGGCAAAGAATTGGTGCCCCTTTGCACTAAATTTTTGGAGTGTGGCTGTGGAAATTTGTGCTCATTTAGCCACACATTAGTCAGTTCAGGGATTTCATGTGAGAAGATCTAGTGTATAGTGTTCATGCCAAAGGTGTGTTGGGGTTGAGGTCAGGGCTAGGGCTGGTTAAGTTTTTCCACAACAGCCTTGGCAAACCATGTCTTTTATCGAGCTTGCTTTGTGCTCATGGACATTCTCATGCTGGAACTGGTTTAGTTTGACTGAAGGGAAAATGTAATGCAGGACATGTTCTAAGCAATAGTGCGCTTCCAGCTTTGTGGCAAATTTGGGAAAACCCCACCTGTAGGTTTGACGGTCAGGTGTCCACATACTTTCGCCTATATAGTATATGTGCATCTCTTCCGTACCTGGGTGGACAAATCAGTAGCTTGGAGAAACAGAGCGTTATATCACAGTTAGACGAGAACAAATAAGCTGGTGAGCTAGTGCCTTATCACATGTACTAACAGTTTGTTGTAAAGTAGCACACAAACTTACCTAAATGAACTTTTTTAAGCCCTGACTTGAGTCAGAGTGTTTGTTTAGGTACAGCATGTTGAGTGGGGAAGCCATTTTTGGACCCAGGTGTAGTATCTAGAACACACGTTACTAGTCTACCAAAAATGGGGTGCTTGGGGTTTTGAGAACTCTGGTGCTGCCAGTATATACGGTAGATGTTAAGTGTATAGAAGTATAGAAGATTGCTCTTGGCGCTAGTTTTTGAATAACATGATTTATTATTTTTTTTTTCTTTCCAGCTTTATATTGTGATATTGCGGTGTGGATACTAAATACCTTTGTGATTTATAGCCATTCGATCTTGAATGCCTTTTTTTACCCAATCACTGTGTATTTATCTACAGCAAGTGTCTTAACTTAATGGTTTCCATGATCAGTATTCTAGAAAGAAAGAAATGCTAATTGAATAAGTTATACTTATACTAGCTAAACATTGGCTAGGATTAGGAAAATGAATCGATATACTTCCTACTTAAAACCTAAAAATTATTTAAATTGCACAGTGAATCAGGGATTGGTAAGGACTTTGATGCAGGTGTCATATCAAAAACAGGAAAACTACATCGGGTTGGTGCATTTTTATTCCTGATTTTGCCACTTCTTAAAATGTTCTGCATCTGAGTAGAAGTAGGTTAATGTTCCTCTGTGTGCTCTGAATAAGGTGATTAGAAGAACTAAATTTGACTCTGGCAGGTGCAAGCTCTCTACCTGCTACACCCTCCAGAGTATGCCCTATTGATTGACCTTTTATCTACCAAACACTAAAGTTTTGTGTCTCATTCACAGTGACTGTCCTAGCTGTCTTACTGTACATCCATCACAGCACTGGTGACCTGTCTCTTTTACTTCCACTTTCTAGGTCTTTCAATAAGTCTTTAATCTTTTTTTTGTTGTTGGTTGATTTGATTTGTTTCATATTCACAGGTTTTACATTATTTACTTGAACTTAATATCATTGAATAAAAATTGTACTATTTACCAAATACTTTTGTTTTGCAAGGTTTTTTCTTCTTTTAATATGAATGGATGGTTAGATGCTTCCACAGATTGGGCTGGTGTGTGGAGCAGAAGAAAGAGCAGGAAAAGAACAGTATCGCTTTGTACGAGACATGACATTTAAACAGTCAACATTATTGGTTACACAGCATTACAGTGTTTAATGCATATTTTTTCTAGTAGTTTTTAATTGTTTAAAACCTGAAAGAAATTATATCTGCTAGAGACAAATCAAACAATTAAAATTAGTGCTATTGAGTCAAATTGAAAACCACAATGCCCCAAAATTGCATCAAATCTTCAGCCTAACTGTAATTTCACAGTGTTCTTTTAATTATTATTATTATTTTTTTTTTTACTCTGCTTTTGCTGTAAAACTTTTACCACCTACATCAAGAGATTGCTGATTATGTCCAGAGTCATGACTATGGAGAAGATTCCACACCACATGGAAAGCAGGCTGTTACTGCATTGAGCTTATTTTACCACATCACTTTCAATGTGTTCTGCATGTTCAATAATGAAATGCATCAATGTCACAGCTGTAAGATGTACTTGGAGGCAAGCTTGTAAGGCTTAAATGTGTTATTTCCAGTAGAAATTATTATTATTATTATTTTTTTGTATACAAAGAAACACAATTTATTCTTTTTACTCATTTGCTTTGTAGTTAACCACCAGAATAAACTAAGAACTTGACCTGTGGTGAGGATGAAATAGATAGATAGTTACAAAAACCCAGATTAAAGCACATCAAGTGGTGAGTGCTTTTACAGAGAAGAGTGTTTTGGTGATGCCTGAAGTAACATGTGAGAGATGTTGTTAAATAAAAATCGGGGATAGAAAATAATTTCCCCGTCTATACCATTTTTCATAAATGAAAATCTCTTCATCCTAATAATCACTGAAGGGCTGGCTGTAGGTAAAAACAAAACACCTGTTGTGCATTTACTGTAAAGATACATGTATACTAAACTAAAAAAAGGTTAGGTTTTATTGCTATGTAATGAATTTTCAGTGTTTTAAAAGCTTTTAATTTTACCATGAGTGTTTTTGTTGTGTAATTATTAGTGAAGTGGCTCTGTGATCTCAGTGTAGTTTGTGTGAGGTCTACTTCATTAGACATAATTCATCAGGAGTAAACTCGACTGTACTAAATAATATACCATGTCGCTGATAAAAATATATATATATCCTCAGAAGTGGCCTCGTCTGATGCAGCAAGTTTTTTTTATTTTTAAAATTTTTTTATTATTATTTTTTTAACATCACAAGGCTGGTCGTGTGTGCATGCATCTCGTACCTGGGAAAGGCTATGAGAAGAAGGCAAGGTGGTTGAGACAATGTAGCTTTGGATAATGTTCTGTTGGAAAACCCTGGGTTCTGCAAGTCAAATGTATGTTACTTTGACACATACAACATACCTAAACATTGTTGTTGACCAAGAACACCTCTTCATGGATAAATGTATTCCCTTATGGCAGTGGCCTCTCTCTGAAGGATAATTCACCCTGACGCACCGCAAAAATAGTTTAAGAATGGTTTGAGGAACACAAGAATTTGGAGGTGTTGACTTGGCCTTTAAATTGCCCAGGTCTCAGTCCAATTGAGCATCTGTGGCATGTGCTGGAAAGCAAGTCTGATCCATGGAGGTCCAAATTCACGACTTAGAGGACTTAAAGGATCTGCTACTGACGGCTTGGTGCTCAATACCACAGCACACCTTCAACGGTCTAATGGAGTCCATGACTCGACGGGTCAGGGCGGGGAAAGGGGGATCTACTCAATATTAGGCGAGTGGTCATAATGTTGGGCTGATTGGTGTAAGCATAAAAAGTGATCTGTGTATAAATCTCAGTGACTGCGTATCTTCACTATGTGTAGGCTACGTACCCATCACGCAAATTCCACGCATTCTTCAGACACCTCATATGTTTAATGCAAAACTGTTACTTTGATGTTGATTAATACTGCTTGTTGTGACTGTAATTTTAACTCAGTGATTAATGAGTCACATTTCCATAATATCTGGGCCTGTGCTAGCAACTAGAAAAGTTCCCCAAAACCCCAAGAATGGAACGTTCCCTTCACTTAGAGGTGCTTTTAAATCTAATCTGTCTTATTATTTGGCCTTTTAATCTCAATGACTTGTTTTTGATTTAGACCTTGAGTGCATTTGGCTTGTCCTAATGAGGAACATGACATTTTAAAAAACTATTTTTTTTTAAAAATGTGATGTCAAAAGTTGCTATGGTTAAGGTCAGAGCTAGATTTATGTTTTGGTTGGTGTTTGTAATTGTTAAGTTGAAGATCCTCTCTATGGTAGTAAGAAATGATGGTTTGTGTATGTCACATTTACATTTAGGCATTTGGCAGATGCCCTTATCCAGAGCGACTTACATTTTTATCTCATTATACATTACATACCTGAGCAGTTGGTTAAGAGCCTTGCTCAAGGGCCCAACACTGACAACTTGGTGATTGTGGGATTTGAACCTGGAACCTTCCGAACCATAGTCCAATGCCTTAATCACAGAGCTACCCCTGACAATCACATTTTTGTGTAAACCATACCCAAACATTCACAGATATGTTCTCAGAGCAGAAAAAAAAATACCTGTGTATCCTCCTGCTCTCAGGAAGACCCTGTGTAAAGCTGTATATGTGTGCATTACAGCGAGAGAGCGAGAAAGTGAATGAGTTGCTGCAGTTGACCTCTGTAAAAGCCAGGGGGTGCTGTCAATCTGTGCTCAGTGGTGGGCAGATTGTTTATTAGTATGGGTCGTGCTTGTTGTTGGTTTTATATGCAGAGACAAACGTTTTTTTCCTCTAAAGACTTTTTTTTTTATTGTTATTGCCATATAGAAGAGAGAGAATATATTCAGATAATATAATCTTTAGGAAAACTCTCAGATGGTACACAATATACAGCAGGTTCTGAAAATATTCACTCTTTCAGGTAGATTATATTAACATTGTTTATACCAGTCTATACATGACAACCAATTTTATGTTTTTGCCAATTTATTGTCAAATGTACTATGTATTAAATCATAAACAGGAATATAGTATTTAGATAAACATTAGGCACTGAGCTATTCTGTTTGCTTTGTTTTTAACATGGCATTACAACTTGCCTGAAGTCCGACTGTGGCGAATTCAAGTGACTTTTAAAGGCGCACGTGTGTCTTTAAGGTCCCAGATCTTGCAATGCACATCAGACCATGAAGTCCAGGCTACTTGACCTCTGCAGTCGAATTGAATCAAGACATACATCTGTGCAATGACATAAAAGCATTTTTAAAGCTTTTAATGTTTGTCAGGAGCACAGTGGGCTCCATCAGTGTGAAATGGAAGAGACTTGGAACCACCAAGACTCAACCTAGAGAAGGCTGTTTTGTCAAACTCTGTTACTGGTCAGGGAGGAGACTAAAGAACATAACGGATAAATGTGGGAGATTGTGCTGGAGAGACAAGCATCTTAGAAATACAACATCAGTCAGTCAATATATACTCCAGTGTAAAAGGAGTATATATTTTTATACAATTTTATAATTATATAGAATATAGGATTTAAGAGAATCAGAGTGAGGAAAACCGTGTCTGGTCAGATGAAAAAAATATCAAACTCTTAAGTCTGAACTTTAACTGGTAATATGATCTCTGTGATGAAGCATGGTGGTGGCAGCATGATGTAATGAGGTACATTTCAGCAGGAGGGGGACTGATACTTTTTGACAAGGTAATTATATGAATAACTCATTTAACACATTTTATTTTGCATCCAATGTTTATTTTCTCATGAATGTACATATAGAGAGCATACACATTTTTTAACAGTTCTACTGTTCTGTCATTTGCCAGAGTCACTGCCTCTTTGGAGTATGTAACATTAGCAAATGTCTATCTTTGACTTCTTTAAGCTAAGTTTACTTATAGTTTAATTGCTTTCTCGCTATAGATGCACCGATTGATCATTCTCTGTCATGACCAGTTTCAGATGCAGCCTTGGATATATAGAACCAACTTATTCTCTGGCGATTGCACACGTGTGCCCAAGTACTACAGCAGAAATACATTCACATTTAAATCAAATCATAATGGCACTAGCCAGTCATGTGCCTGGCAATGGTTTGTAGCAGTTTAAGCAGCTAGTGGCACTGAGTAAAGCACATGATTGCCTTCAATCTCCCTGTTAAATTTTCATTCTTAGTTGAATTTTATTTGTGCAAAAAAAAAAAAAGCCTGTAATCTGGAGAAAGTCCTGTGAGCTTAAGCGGTATTACAGAAAAAGTTAGTTATTTAATAGTTCAGGTTTTATTTTACAGGGTTGACGAAAAGTAACCATTGGTAATAAAATCCATACAAATTTACTGAAACAATTTGTACATGTACTTTATTGCATAAGAAAATGAAAGCAAATCTTTAAATTTCAGCGTAGGCACCGGTGGTGTCAACCAGGTCCCTCAAACGGCTGGGGGTGGAATGTCTTCTGTAGGAAGTAGGATTTTGTTGAGAACGTTCTGAATCCGTGCCTCCGAGTGCTCTAGTGAGCGAGACTTTGTCCTGTACACTTCCTCTTTTGCGTAGCCTCAAAGAAAAAAAAAATCACATTGGAGTGAGAGCTGGACTTCTTGAAGGCCATTCATGAGGTCTGTGACCTTTTCATCATGACTCCAGTGATACTATGTAGTGTCTATGTGATACAATATTTAAGTAGTGATACTACGTAAATATTGCTAGTTAATTTAATTTCACCCACACTGTATATGTAAACATTGCAGTTTATCATTACAGTCACAAAGATGTTATGTTCCTTCTTAAAGAAATAAGAAAATCTAAATTAGACAAAATCGGTATCGGCTTGTCAGACTTTAAAAAAAAAATAAATAAATAAATGGAAATTGGTATCAGCTAGGAAAATTGCACTTGGATCATCTCACTTTCTCACTGCAATTCTCTGTAGATTTCACTTGAAAGCAGACCAAATCCACCTCATTCAGACTGGTTCTTTTGGTCCACACTCAGTGTGATTGCTGTTCTCATCTGTCTAAACAAACTGCACAGACGGGGAATGCTCCAGGGCATGATTCAAGTAAAGTAAACACTATATGTGAAATCAACCTTAAGCTTTGTACTTCGTTCAGTTCTGGTATTTTCTGTGAACTGAAGGGTTCGTTTTTACAAGGGTGAAAGTGCTACATTGTTAAAAACCTTACCACTTCCTGTTTTGTTGTGAACGTCTGAATAACTTATTAGATGATCCTTTGGTGAACTGGAAGCTGCATATTATAAAATTAATTCTGCCAAAAGTAAAATTCCCAGTTCGAGGAGTGGACGATTGGTATTTATTGGGTAACAATACTGAGTGTGCATCAGCAGATCTTCATCATTTATACCAGCATACCATATAGTAGAAATGGGAATCACCAGGGATCACCTGATGAAATATTATCACGATACCTAGGTGGTGATTCGACTTGTATTGCAATTAAAATTTTATATAAATATTCAAATTTTATTTTACAATTTCTAAACATGCTTAGTTTATAATTTGTTCCTACCACACAGTATTACAAGGATTACAGAGGAACAACATTTTACCACTTCAAATGCAAAGATATATAAATTAAATGTTTATTTAAAAAAAAAAAAAAAAAAAACAACCGATTTTGGAGTCAGTGTGGCAATACATGATTTATCTCACAAAAGAGTTGTGATAAACTTTTTTTCCTCCCATCTCTACAGTATAGTGTTGACGTTGTTTGACTTTTCTGTGGGACACTAACTCAGACTATTTCACAAAGCAGGAGCTGATTTTCAGTGGTTGTGTGCCAAGAAAACATGCACTCAGATGAAATATGCACATATTAAAAGACAGTTGTGTGTAGAATGACTGTAACAAATGGTAAAAACGCAACACACAACCCCATGTGTTCTTTCTAAGATCCGACATTTTTCTCCTGTGGCTTTGGTGTGTTTTGAAATGATAAATGTGTGACAACTTCAGTTTTCAGAGTTAAGCTACTGTACATATGTGATCCAGATGTGCGTCTTTTCTTATTTCTCAATGTAAACACTCCACTCCCAGACCTGACTTAATTTGAAGATAGCATTTCTCCTCTTCGTGAGCCTTTCCCTGCTGGTCTTCTGATCATTTAGTTTCAAATATTTTCTTTAAAATGGTCAGTGAGTTTAAAATATCTGGTGTTTTATAAACAAATAGTGCTGCAACAGTGCCAGTCAGTATTGTTGATTCCTAGTACGGGTGTAACGGTTGATTTTGAAGTCAGTTCGGTTAATTTTCAGTACAATTGAGTAAAAAAAAAAAAGAACTTTAGTTTAGTATGGGTTTACCTTGTAAACATGCACTGATCACCCGTAATCTTATGACGATGGAGTGATTAATGTTGATTATCTCATTACAGTGGCGCCTGAGTTGGATATGTTGGACTGTGAGACTGAGCATGGGAGACGATTACCCATAATCCCACAGCGCGAGAGAACGAGAGAAGAACCATTGGCTCAGTTGTGATCACATGATGCTCGGCAGACAAAACGCATATGTACGACTCGTTTATCAAGTTAAAATTAATTTTAAAATATTGCTTATTTTGTAAAATGCTCCCAGACCAAGTTACTCGCAATCCAACGTTCCACTGTATTTTTTTTCTTTTTTTTTATCTAATTGTGCAATGTTTATGAGCAGCACAAACTGTAGAAAGAGTTTAACTGGTCAAGTAGGCTGTGTTGTTTAAACCAATACGAATAAAAAAAAAAAAAGCCCAAACATTTAAACAGCATTCCGGAATCTTTTAAATTTTAATTTAAATATGCAGATGAATGAGTTCAGTTGTGATTCCATATGACATCATATGGAAAATCACTCTAAGACATTAATTTGAATTAACTGATTAATGGTGAAAATCACTCTGCACTAGTTAAAGCTAGAGACTCATGCCGTCCTCCAAGAAACTAACGGCAAGTCATCTGCATTGTTGGCGCAGTGCATCAGCCAGCTTTCAGTTAGAACACTGATTGGTTGTCAGGGATACCTGGTAAAGTGATGAGATGTAATGATCCTTCTTTCATTGATTTATTCATTTATTTGTTATTATTTTTTTTATTAAGGTATTCCAGAGTAATATTGCTCCCAATACATCGAACACTTCGTTTTATTTATTTTTTGGATTTTTTTCCCCGATTTTCTTCCCAATTTAGGGGCTCCCACATTAGACTACTACTAACACTCAGTCGGGAGGGCCGAAGACTATTAAGTGTTTCCTCCAAACCACGTGACGCAAGCCGACCGCATCTTTTTGAACTGCTCACTGCTCACCGCTCACGCACCGTTGTAACACACTCGGAGGACAACGCTATCCGCTCCTTCCACTTGCAACCTTTCAAAATAATGTCTTATATGGATTCTCCAAAACAACAGCACATTACTAAAGGAATAGTGTTTTTGTCTTTTCTGTTAGTCTTCTCACTCAAGTTACATGCGAGTAAAGTACAGCCACATGCAATGCTTTGGTGTGCTTGAGGGGATGTGGTCACACATGTAATATGGATATGGATTCAGATGTACTGGTCAGCCTTCACACCTCAAGAGGAGTTTTCCATACCGTTTTAAAGGCTAAACAAGCCTGAAAATCTGATCCTGTTCTGCCATAGAAATACAAAAGCTATAGCTGCAGTTTTGGTTAACCTTGAGAAATTTAAATTTGAGAAAATTTAGTTTTTCTAAGGAAATGTTACCTTGGAGCGGACAGAAGGTTCTGTGTGTGTTTCTTGCTATGTAAATATCTTCTTGTAGCAACAGTTCTTGCGCTGTTTAATTTTCCAGACATAATTAGCTGTACACTAAAAGTTTTGACAGCACTGGAACTGAGTGAAGAAAAAAAAAATCTCCTGTTTCAGTGATATTTTAGTTATTGCAGCTCACCTACTGTACGTACAGTATATATAGGACGTAGATGTGTTAACATGATGCATACTTGTTCAGTACCCTTCAAAGTGTCTAGATTTGAAGCACAGTTGTTTGAAGCATTCAACAATGTGCAACCTCATCAAATTAAAGGAACTGTACAGCTTAAACCCAAGGCTATTTGTCAGCTGAAGAGCTGCAACTGAATGTATTTAATTGAAGACTTGCTGTGTTGGTTTGGCCGCGCTCCTGCTGACCGTTTCAGTCCGTAATGCATTCAGTCACTCTGCTCAGCATGCTGACTCCACAGAAAGCTCCCAGGCCTGATTCATGGTTCCTTAATGCCAGCAACCGCACGCCATCGGACAAGCATGTTTAGGAGTGGGCGACGAGCACCTGCATGACAACACATTTGCTTGATGAATGTTTCATTGATTGCGGGTGGGGGCGGGGGCACAGATCAGCACTAATCGATTTGATTAGTAGGGGGATGAAAAGAACACGTATTGTATTGATGTTTGTGGGCGCTGACTGCGAGCATGTTGTCTGGGTCATAAATCTGTGCACGCGCGTCTGTGTTTGTGTGTCTCAAAGCTGCACCAGGCTCCTCTTTACCTCCCCAGCAGAGAGAGAGAGAGGGAGACTGCTTGGAGGTATTTGGCCAGGTGAGTAGTTGTAAGTTGTGTACAGCTGCGTTATTAGTCATACTCACACAGCCAAACACCTCCAAGGGTTTCTTTTTTCTTTTTTCTTTTTTTGCTAAGTGACTATTTTTATAAAGTGATTGCAGTTCAGTTTAATTAGTGGTGAGTGTGACTAACCCTAGTCACAGTGCAAAGTCAGGAGAAACATCTGATCCATCAGGCTGTAGGGAGGCTTTTTCTAAGGACTTCTTGTGGGGCTTTAAAACAGCACACTGTGATTATACTGATGGACATTGTGATTGCACGATTCATCAAGGGTTCTTTTGATGTTTAATGGCTTTTCATAAAGTGATTTCTTTTCCCTGCGGGCTGATTTGTAAAGAAAATATGAATGAAAACAAACCGGGCTGGTCCATTAATACTTTTTTTTACATTTATTCCATCATACACTCTTTCATTTACTTACTCACTCAACTACTCACTAATTTATTCACTTATTTGTTCTCTTATTTATTTATTCATTCACTACCACATTTCTTTACTCAATCATTCGTTCATTCACTCTATGATTAACTTTTCAATTACCTGCTATCTGATATCACCGAAATGAGGATGGGTTCCCTGTTGAGTCTGGTTCCTCTCAAGGTTTCTTCCTATTGCCATCTCAGGAAGTTCTTTCCTATGACTAACCTTCGACTTGCTCATCAGGAACAATATGATAATTTTTTTTATTCATATGCATTTCCTCACACATTTCAAATTTATTTCCCTCTTTTTCCTATTGATTGTCAAGCAGCTTTGAGACAATGACCATTGATATAAGCGCTATATATAGAAAATATAAAAATTTGATTTAAACTATAATTCACTTTGTATTTAATTTATTCATTCATGGTTTCATTTACTTACCTGTTTGTTCATTGTTTCTTTAACTCACTCGCTCATTCATTCCTGGTCATTTGTTCGATAATCACTCACTCACGCATTCATTCATTCATTTACTCAATGACTCATTCACCCACACATCCATTCTTGGTTACACTCACTCACACATTAACCTGCTTTCTTACACTTGGTCACACTCACCCCCTCATTCATGTACTCATTTATTTACTTGTTTTTCTTTGCTCTTTTGTTCATTACACTCAGTCGTACCTTCCCATTTATTCACTAACTTACTCTTTGTTCACATGTTTGTTAATATTCATTCATTCATTCATTTATTCATTTATTCACATGTGCGCTTTCAGTTGCTAATTTAATCATTCAGTTAGTTGCTCACTCAGTCACTGACGCTGGATAATTCTGTCTCATTCCCTTCCTGATTCACTCATTCATGCTCACTTATTCACTTTCAAATGAAGGTGTTTGAGGTTAACAAGATACAGTATGTTGTGCAGCTAGTCTTGATGTTTTTGACTTGTACAAAGAAATACCTGCACAGTATTCACTCACACCTCAGTTATACAAACTCTTTCTCTCTCTCTTTCACACACAGACACCCTTGCATAAATACACACACACACTCCCAAGTCTCCATAAAGTGGCTGATGTGCAAACGTGTGGGAGCCCCGGGGCACTGATTGGCCGTTCCTCTTGCAGTGTTTCACTCCCTGCTACACACACATTAACGCTGATGTGTTTACGACACTCTGGGGGCACTGTGTTAAACAAGCAGAACCTAGAGTGGGCTTAGCACTCCACCATGCTGCATACAGAGGGTGGAGAGTGAGAGAGACAGACCGGGTAAGGAGAGTGAGACCATAAAGAGATAGAGGCTGAGTGTGGAAAGCAAGGGCAAACCCAAGTGATGGAGAGATGGAGTGTGATGAGATTGTTTGCTGATTTGCAGCGAGCAGTGATTTTTCACTCTGCTCTCTAGATACAGCGCCAAAGCTTTCTCTCTCTCTCTTTCTTTCTCTCTCTCTTTCTGTCTCTGTGCCAAGTTTTAATTTGCTAAGGAGAGGTATAATAAGGGATTTTTTTTCTCTGTAGTTTTAATTAGTCTGGATCTGGTCGTACATTCGCCAGTGAACAGATGCTTCATATGACGTGTCATTATAGCCTCCTTTTAATTTAGTCACACATACAAACACATTGGCATTTGCATAAGGCACAATGCATTTGTGAATACTGATACTGAAACAAATAGACTTCCTCTGTCTTTCCAGTCGAATGAAACCGTTTCTAAGATTGTTTCTGATCTGCTCAGATAAGATGATGATCCAGCAATTTGAGTAGTGTCTCAGGAAGAGAAATACGATGCGCTGATCAAGTTGTGTGAGAGTGTAAACGAGTGTAACATTGCACGATATCGGATTGTATATGTCTGGCAACTTTGGAAAACCCATCACAGTTTGTCATTTTGTTGATCATAAGTAATGTTAATCAAAACAAAATGTTATATTTCCCTATGACATTCCACTCTAAGCTAGAGGGTAAAAACCAAAATGACGCTCCCGGTTTAAAAAATTTAAATGCGCTTTCGTCATGACCAGTGTTGGGGGACATTACTTTTTAAAGTAACTAATTACATTACAAAATTACTGTCTTTAAAAAGTAATTCGTTACATTACAGCGTTACTTTCTGATGAAAGTAACTAGTTCATGTACTTTTTCATTGCAGAAAATGAAAACTCCTTTGTGATTCCTCATGCATGTCGTTTTAGTCAAGACCTTTATAATTATTCTACCATCATCACTCGGCGAAGTTTGGACCATAATCTGTTAACTACTAAAACCCCTATCTCACCTCTGGTTTTGCGCGGTGGCCGTAAGTACAGTTCATCATGATTCCCCGCGAGTTTTGGCGCTGTGATTAGGTTTCCATCTTTCTGCGCGTCGGTTCTCGCATAGTCAAACCGCATAGGTGAGATAGAGGTATAACAGCAGGAATAACAGAGTGGGGCGGGTTGTCGGGGGCGGGGCTTATAGGACGACTTTCACACACGAATGACTGCTGTCTGGCCACGGATTACATAAATTGTGTGAATAACGAATTACATTTTTGAAAATCATGAATATAATTTTATAAATAAATAATTGAGTACTTAAATGGCGGACATAATGCGTTAGATTACTCGTTACATCAAAAAAGTAATCCAAGTACTCTAACGCATTGTAACGCGTTACACCAAACACTGGTCATGACAACGCCCCAACCAATTCGGCTCACAAAACGGTAAAACTTGTGGGCAACTTGGGGTACAACCTTATATTTACTTAATTTGACTGACTTCTGTAGATTTCATTCTTTTTATTCTCATTTGCATTTGCACATTGTTCTATTTTTAGAATCACTTTAATTTGAACCTTAATTGTATTTTACGATTGATTTGATTTAACTATCTTACACATGTTTTTACTTTTCTGGTCAGTAGCAGTCGCGTAAAACATTTCACTGCATGTTGTACCATGTACAGTATGGTTGTGTGGCATAAATGTACAGTACAGTACATTTATTAAAAAACAGTACAGTATTAAAAAAAAAATTAAATGCCCACATTAATAGAAAGAAAAAGATTGACTGACTGTAACTTACCGTCTACAGACTGGGTTGCCATAGCTCATTGTTCTAAACGTTCTAAACGTTTGTGGCAGGTAAGCGGTGAGTTGAATGTACCTACAGGCGCCAGTGAGCCGCACCAAGTGTGAAATGATGTAAATACAAGCGTGTTTTTATCCTAATGAGAATCATGGCACAGCGGTTGTGGGCGCGCTGTCCATGCTGCGTCACTCCTGGTGTAAAGTGGTGTAAAGCTCGTGGCTCAGTGCGTGCAGCTGTTATACCATTCTGTTCTCATCACTTACCTGTCATACCCATTCCAGTGGGCATTTTTTTATCCTTCTAAGTGTGTGTGGTCTCCTCACTGTTTGGAGCTCTCCGGTGCTTGGTGCTTTGTTACCTGTGTGCCGTGTGATCTGTGCGTGTCTCTGTAAGCTCAGCAGCCATTACAGCCTCTTTGGAGCTGCTTCAATTGTTCCACTGAGACTTCTCAGCTTGTTTATTAGTGGAATTCGTCACTGGTGATTTCCTCTGTGGCTTAATGAGTTTATAAACGATTGAGTACACTGAAGAAGGTCTCTTAATTCGGTTATTTGCTCGCTTTCGTTTTTTTCCTCCCTCTCTCTAACTCGGACGTTGCCTCTCGAGCTCAATGGCCCGTATCCAGAATTACTTCAGGCATCATCTGAGCAGCCTGTGTCTACTATGTAGATACTGTAATGTTGGGTAGATGAGTGATGTGAGAGACAAAAAATATATATATATATACTTTTCCAGCTACTAGGATTCTTTTAAGTTTGTCATTTGGTAAGCTTTTAATGTACGATTTCCAAAAGGAAACTTCGTGCTGAGAGGATAAAGGGAAAGCTCTGTGGTTGGCTCTTTATCCAGTCCATCAGTTGGGTTCTTTATTTAAAGCTAAGCAGTTCTTGTCCATGTTCAGTAGTGAAAAAAAATCCAATCTCTGTATTTTATGCCTTCGTTATAGCAGGAATCAAATTTAAAATTCTTAACATTCCTTGCCTTTAAGGTCTCTGCACAAGCTTGTCTGCATTCCTGGTTCAGTGCTACACACCAGCCCAGGTCTTTGTCTGAGATGTAAGTGAACTTGTAATGCTGAGTCTGAGCAGCTCCATGACTCGA
Source organism: Clarias laeviceps (assembly GCA_030014305.1). NCBI lineage: Eukaryota > Metazoa > Chordata > Actinopteri > Siluriformes > Clariidae > Clarias > Clarias laeviceps. The sequence continues at coordinate 22,366,922 of JAQMYJ010000036.1, read as the reverse complement.
TTCCTTCTGCAGAGGATCTCATCACACTGTGCTTTATTTCTCTCTCACATTCTTTGCTGTTGTTTGATGATCTTTCTGTTACCGTGGGAACATTTTGTATAAACCTACTTTTTGAGTTTTTACAGATTCCCCAAATTCTCTGTATCATTGCTCGTGTGTTCAGCTGCTTGTACTTTACTTTGTGTATGTTTAAAAAGACCAAAGTCCCTTTTCAACATTAGATTTTTCTGACATGATCTGTTTTTGTATTTCATTATGGTTATGTAGTAAAGCTGGGGATAGGATTGATTTCTCTGTAATCCTACAGGTGGTGTGCTCTAAACTATTCACACATTGGCAAATTTAATTAAATTTGTTCCGTAGGTGAGTTTTTTAAGATGATTCGTATTGCAATGTGAATTTTCCCATAAAAAATTATGTAAATGCAGATACAGTGGAACCACGTTCCGCAAGACGAGCAAAAATTATCGTCTCCCATGTTCGGTCTCATGTAATCGTCTCCTATGTTCGGTCGCGGTGCGAGTGCATCAGTTGTATAGTCAACATCCGTGTGCACGTAAGGCATCTTTTATTTTGTGTGTGTCCTACCCTTCTCCCTCCTCTCTCTGGTCTCAATCACTACAGCCACGATTCTTTTCAAAGGTAAAGTGCAGGTTAATTTGTTTTATTTTTAACAAATTATGCTTGCAATCCAAGGTTCCACTGTAAATCGTTCAAGTCATATAAATAAAAACAAATCAAAACATAAAAAAAAAAATAGACATGTAAACAAAGTAAAATATGAAATAAATTGACTTAAAACCTCACTTAACCGTAATTAATGATTTCTCTTTGCTCCCTTTTGTTCTTGCTACCATTCTTGCCAATGTTTTTGGAACCCGTGGTGCTCCGCCTTCACTACGTCTCCCCCGGCCTCTGTAAAATTCATAATCTTGCCTCTCATGACTTTCCACAAGTTTTTTGATCGGAACCCGGGCGCAACTTAGTCAGCGTTTGGTTCGGTCGTTTATATGCAGATGCAAATCCACTGTATTTGCTAAGTTCATTTAACATATTCTAAAAAAAATTCTTGAATAGGGATATTTATAAAATCATGATACACAATTGAATTGTCACCTAGATATCGAGATAATACAGTGTGGTCCCTGGTGATTCCCATCCCTATCATATAGTGATGTTTTCAGGCTAGTCTTGGAAGTTGACTTTTCAGATGCACTTATACTTCCAGTCTGCTGACATTAACTTCACTTTAAGCTAATGTTTAAAGATGTATAATAAAAAGTGAGTCAGATTATTCCCTGATTAGTTTTCCCTTCATGTTGCTTAAGCCTGTTTCATATTGTGTGATTTCAGCAGTCAAACTTTATCATCTGATTCCAGTAAAATCCTTGCCAAGTTCTAAAACCAACTCTGTGATGGCTTGTTCCCCGTGTCGGATTGACCCAAGATTAAAGGAAATCACTACGTTCTGCTTATGTCATCAATAAGTGTCATCTTTCCTTCAAGTTTTTCAGCCATACACTCGGTTTTATTTCAGATTTGTAAAGTATAGCCGCCTTTGGCACTGAACTGAATGACGTGTGTAGGTCTGTGTTTTATTTCTTGTTGGCTGGTGCATCAACATTGTGACTACAGTGCGTCACTTTTACTCATACCATGCAGTGGTGCATGTGGTCTATTAAAGTGCTATTCTATTGCTGTCAGTGGCAAGAACTGGGTTGTTTTAAGAGATTCAAGTCACTTTAATGCTTCTCCTGTCTCACGCAGCTGATGTGACTTTGCGCAGGCAACTTGGCACAGTAGACAAGAGAGGCTTAAAGGTATAGAAGAAGGATGAGGTGGAAAAAGCACTCGGTTTGACTCCCTCTCCCCGTCTCTTTGCTCCCTTTTTGTCTGTTGTCTTCCTTGCCTAATGGAGGCAGTCGTGTTATTGCGCTTGACAGGTTCTGATTCCGTTGTCAGATGTAATTTAGCCATCGACACACCTGCATGTGCGTGCTCGTGTCTGTGTGGGTTGCGTGTGACTCGGCCCTTCTGCAGCAGTCTATATAACGAGATCTCTCCATCTTGGCCTCCCTGCAGTTTTTACCTTGTCATCCGTGCTAATTAACACCTCTACAGCCTGCAGAAATAACAGTCATTAAGCACTGCTGCAGGACCGTGCCACTCCAGCGCCTGCTGAATCGGATATCGATAAGCTCGCATTCTCAGAACTTCTGGAAATCCGAACCGTGTCACCTCCCAGGTGAAGAATATAAGGCACGTCTGAGCGGCGCGCAGGTTCTCGTCGCTGATTAAGAAGTCGAATGAGGAGCAGAGGACGCGGTATGACATTGCCACTTATCCTGTCTCGCAGCATCGCTTGATAACCGCCTATTGATCCAATTTTCATGTCCAAGTGCTTCAAGTATTGGATCCCTGGGATGTGTGATGCCACTGTAAGGTTTACAAGTCTGTCTGCATAAGCGTGTGTGTCTCTCAGTCCGGTTCAGGCCCAGTAGCCTGATGGTTGGGTTGATGAACAAAAGGCATTGGTGCATTAATGTACAACTGCAGAGATTTGTTCTGGCTGTGTGTATGGGTGAGAGAGAGTTCATGTACAAGGCTGGTACACTGATAGAATGGCCTTGATTTAAATGATTTGCTCTGTTGAGTTGGTCACTCCTCGAGGCACGCGACCTAAATCACTATTTCTGTAGCCTAATTACAGTCTGAAAAATAACACCGCTCTCTCTGGTTCTCCAGAAGACTTTCCTCACATTAGGGCAATATAAACTAAAGTAGTTTTAAAACTGAGGTTGGAGATTCTTCAGTCAGAGCTGTAGCAAAATATTCTTCAACTGCTGCATTTCAGCAGTTGTCTTCAAAGCGGCAGTTTTTGATGGTAAAGGGGGGAGAAGAAGCGAATGGTGCAGACAACTAACATCCATATAATAAAGACAAAGCCCAGCCATATGTTAGAGCTCTGAAGGTAGGCAGGTTTGTGTGAAATGCTTTCATTTGTTTTTAATTTTGAAATGGGAAAAAAATGCTGCCATACAAATAATACATCCCAAGCAGATGCTGGCTCTAAGACAATAAATGTAAAATGTAAAAGACAATAAAAGTTATAAGGTATTAATTGAGTTTGATTGCCCATAGGATTTAATTTAATCTGTATTTATTGCTAATACAGATCACATTTTTTTTTTTGCTTTTTAAAATTAACAAGCAAGAGATGGTAAAGGAGAATGATGTGGGTGTTAGAAAGAATAGATTTTTTTCTATGTGCTGCAGTTTAAGCTTAATTAATCAGAAAAGGGAAAAAAATGCAAATGTTGATGCCATCTGTATCAGAAATAGACTGACAGTACACATCATAACCATAAACAGTACGAGTTGTAGTTCCAGGTCGACTCTCATACTTAGCTTTATGAATATTCTATCAACAAATGAGAGAAAAAAATTTATAGTATGTGCAACTAAAAACAAAAATCTAATAAAGACAATATACACAGACCCTGAAGCCTGTGCTTGTTTGAATTCCAATTACAAAGCAGCTACAGCCGTCTAAATTCTCTGACGATACCTTTAAACGTTTAATCAGTCAGCTTATAGCTTTTATTCACGTAGTGCAGCATGAGCAGAAAAAAAACTAAACCCTGCTTATTGTAGGATCAGAATCAGAAAGTTGAATCCTGAGGAAAGATGAATGGCAATGTTTGATCAGACAGGCTTGCTGTACTTTTTCCATCACTCTCACATTTAGTTTGCTTCTATCCTTCTTCTCCTCTTCCTCCGCCAGTGCTGATTAATGACATTTGTACTGCTTCACACTATCTCTCTCTCTCTCCTCCTGTAGCATGGAGGATGTGCTGCAGTCCTCTCCTACCTCTCTGAATAAATCACTACCATTTCACACAGATCATCTCCTGGCTTATAACACAGACACACACACATCTCTCTCTCTCTCGCTTTACATTTAACATGTATGTCTTCTAATAAAGGAAAATGATGAGAATCAAAATAAATGGATGAACAGATGGATGGATGGATGGATGGATGGACCGACAGGGTGGGGGCAGGCTGGAGAAAGACTAGACATGTTACGACTGCATGTGACACATGAAAAGAAGGTTGTTAAATGAAGATGAAGGAGAGGGGAAGATAATGAATAGATGGTTTGCCAACTGCTTTTGTCATTAGCCTTCTTTCTTCCCTCCCTCTTCTTCCCTTTCTATCCATCTCTTCCTCTCTTCCTCAGCCTCTTCGCCACACTTCATCACTCTTTTTATTTCTTTCTAGTGCATGAACTCCCCCTTGGTCACACCTTCTCCTACCCTCTACCCTGCGTAGTGATTTATTTAAAATAATTCCATGACGTTTTGTTCATTCTCGGCTTTGCAGGCAGGAACACCCCTGCCTTTGCTAGCAAACTCCTCTTTCTCTGTTTTAATGTTTGTAGAAACACACACACATACACACGCATTATACACTCACTCACACACGTTTGCATGGAGGTCAAAATACAGAGTCGTTTACTCTGTGAATGGCTTGGGATTCTTCTGTAAAACACTGTGTGTGCAGTGTGTGTTCACGCATGCAGATCGTCTTCTGATGGACCCTAACACACACTGGCCATGCTGGGCTCGTTAAACGTCCTCTATAGCGCGCTGATTCAGAAGGTGCACTTTTATTACACTTTTATTCAAACTTGATTTTTTCTTGAGTGTTTATAATCCTACGGTTATGATTTTAATGCACAACGTCCTGTGAATAGAGATTGGTATCTGGGTCAAATTGTATATCAAGGAGTTAAATAAATAAGTTTGGATTTTAAAACCAACACATTTTATTTAAGAAAATAAACACACATTATATACACATTACTAAGAGGAAGGCATGCTTCTTGGAATCCTGTCATGACAAATTAACTTGGTGTGAGTAATGAATAAATTTATAGTAGTTATGTTGCACTATTGCTATGTTTGCTAGATTCGGTTACTGCTGTATAAATAGTAGGGCTGTCAATATTGACTCTAAATGTATGTAGTTTGATCTAGAAATTTTTACACATTACTATTTTTTAAACACAAATTAAACATATGACCAAGTTTGACCCTATTGGCTTCCCATAATCGCCTTTAGATATGCTGAACGGCAAGTTTCGTTATAAAAACTTTTAAACGGAAGTTTGGATAAAACCAAATTTGTGTGCTCGAGCTACAGTACCTTCAAGGGGACCTTTTTTTTTTTTTTTTTTTTTTTTACAAGAATACATTAAATGTAAGATGTGGATGTAGTGGCTCAGGTGGCTAAGGCTCTAGGTTGTTGATTTTTTGGGTCTGAGGATCTGGGTTCAGCCCATACTACCCAGCCACTGCATGGAGTGCCGGACCCATTCGAGAAAGTTTAACTTAACATTTGTTAAATGTTAATGTTTGAGATGATATAAAACTGCACATCTGTTTCCTCTAACCAGTTTGTCATACATTTCTTTATTCCAACATTGCACGTTTATAATACAAGTATGTCTGCGTATTTTAAAATTGTAATTAATCTGGATTAATCACAGACTTTGACTGATATTAACTAGATTAAAATGTTTTAATCGATTGACAGCACTAATATATATATATATATATATATATAGCTGTGGATATTACAGTCTAACTCTTATGTGCTTTTGTGTTTGTTTGGCCAGCGAGCTCTTTGTTCAGCAGGAGGTGTTTTTGCATATCCTTCTTTTTGTCCTGGCATCTCTAACAAGGACAAAAGGACAGGAATGTACTTAAGCAAAGATTTTCGAGTGCTAAAACACGCACTAAATATTTTCAATCTGAAAACCAGATAGTTCATCAGAACCTCCCTCCATCTTTCCTTTTGGAAGTTTACGGACCTATATTTTAACACCCTGTGTGTACAGCAGCACATATTAGTTGCAGTGTGTGAAGTTGTATTTTAACTGAAAGTTTTTCTCTCCTCTATTCCCTCTCCCTCTCTTTCTCTCTCTGTGATAGCTGATCGCAGTGTATGAGGAGCAAGAGGCCCGTCAAAGGGGCGCGACAAGTCCCGGGAACGGCAGCATCGGCGTCATTAACATCAACACAAACGGCGCTCCAGGACAGCCGAGCCCCGAGCCCTACGACGCCGAACTGGTCTGTTTCCAGCCAATCCGAGGAGGCGAGATCGAAGTCAACTCCTCCGCCCTTAAAACCAGTATGTTGCCTCCAGAAACAAATTCAGATGCATATTGAGACTAGAGAATCATTTTTATGTAATACGAATATTAAAAAAAAAAAGAAATGGGGACAATATAATCAAATATGAAAGCTGCTTGCTTTTCACTCTCCACGATAGCAGCTCTTAACTTTACAGAAAGAGTAAATTAGATTGTCATTGCTTGAAGGATTTCTCTGATACAGTTGTGTCCCTGACATTAAAAAAAATTGTCGAGGTTTAAAATTCCATTGGCAATCTGGCCTGCCGCACGATCCTCGTTTATAAGCGTCAATGTTTAGCAGGCATCTTTGACTGCTTCTTTGTTTAGAAGTTAATGAGCAATGTAATGACAGATTCTCATTGCTTTAAAGTTTGGAGGATAATGAGATTGGTAATAGAAGGAACATGGTGTCGTGTTAAGATGGACATTCTCTCTCTCTCTCTCTCTCTCTCTCTCTCTCTCTCTCTCTCTCCCTCTTTCTCATTGTGTCCCAGACTCCTCTGGCATAATTGTGTGACTCTGATTTGTTTCGCTGTCATGTTAGGGTAAATGTACTATCTGCATCATCCTGTTGCAGCATATGGGACGTGGTATACTATACTAATCACATCTTTCACGGAGGCGAGGGTTGGAACCAAGGTTTACACGCAGGCACTGTTATCGAGGAGCAGTGGCAGAGAAAACAGCTAATAATTTAAGTGATCTGATTTCTCTGTCAGGGTTTTTTTTTTTTTTTTTTTTTTTAAATAGGCTTGGTTGTGGTAATTTTTTGAGCATGTGTCTCATTTGACCTCAAAGCTCAGCCTTATGCCGCAGCTCTATAAATGTCATAGGCAATGGGAAAAACATGTGCCGGCATCTCCCCAACGTCATATAATGTGATGGAGACAGGGCATGCTATATATTCGAACCTAAACTTGGTGAAGGTGAAGGAGACGTGAATCTGTGTGACGCTGAGCAACATTGTGTGTGTGTGTGTGTGTGTGTGTGTGTGTGTGTGTGTGTGTGTGTGTGTGTGTCTACGCTTCAAGTTGCCTTGTAAAACCTCTCTTTATGTTTTAAGTTTCACCGTAATAGCAGACAGGGGCTTGTAACCATGTTTAATACGTTGACCAGTGAATTTTTGCACTGCGAGCCAGACATTCCTGAGCCTGCCTCCAGTTTCTACCAGGTCTGCAACAATGCGGACGTGTCGGCTGACAGAGTAATATTTTTTTTCCTTTTCATTTGCCACGGCTGTAAATATGCAGTTTGTCATGTCTGCAGAGAGACCATGCATGCACACACACACTATCCATCTCTCTCTTTCTTTTTCACCTCTTTCTTCCTTTTTCTTTCCCCTTTCTCTCTCCTTCTCCCTCTCGTTCATGGGACATAACGCTGTGACCAGTTGTGGGGGTAATTCTACATCTGACATTCTTGAGACTCATCTTAATTAGAATTGATTAAACAGATATGTTTGGTAAAGTGTACTATTTATTTTTTTCACAATTGTAAAGAAGGCACACACCATTTCCAAGGACATGCCTATCTACTCTCAAAGGCATGAGGTTATAAATCAATCAATGCCAGTTTAGTCATCTCCATTATTTTTATTATTTTTTTTATTTTATATCATTAGACGTTAAATTTGCTAATGGAGTATAACCACTTGCTTTTAAACATTAAATGATGCTTAAAAGCAAGTGAATAGCACATCAGTACACTAGTACTGACGTACTATACAGTACACTATAGAACCAAGAGTTGTGGATACCTGAACATCACACTAAGATCCCATTTCAGATACAGCCCCTCTTAACTGTTATAATAATAACCTCTACCCTTCTAGAACGGCTCGATTTTGAAGCATGACTGTGGAGGTCTGTAATCATTCAGCCGTAAGAGCGTTAGTGATAGTGAGATCAGGCACTGATGTCAGGTGGAAGGCCTGCGGAGTAGCAAGCGTTCTCATCCTAAAGCGTTCAGTGGGGTCTATGCAGGACGCTCTAGTTCTTCCATACTGCTCAATTTCTTCTTTGTGACGTACAATGATATTCTACACAATTGTTTGCTTCCGCAGATGCAGAAACACCTTAGGGAAGGAACACCGATACTGTACGTTTGATGGTCAGGTGTCAACATACTAGTCGTCTTACAGTATACAGTATTTTTATTTCATTTTTCGGAATTTCATTCTATCAAGTTATGGGAGATTACTTAAAGGCTTAGAGAAATTAAAATATATATCAACAGTAGAAACCTCATATATTTAATTGTGAAAGAGAAAACATTTCCACATGCAAAATATCAAGTAATTGGGAATAAACTGCTATGAAGCCTTAAGAAAACCACTTATCAGTGAGGTTAATCGGGGGGGGAGAAAGACTTACTGTAGGTGTGCTAGGAAGAATAAAGAATAGACTGTGGAGCATTGGAAAAGGTCATGTGGTTGGTATGATGAGTCCAGATTTACCCTATTCCAGAGTGATGGGCACATCAGGGATAAGAAGAGACAATGTTTTGTACCCATAAGTATATGGGCATACTAAGTGACCGGGTTTTTTCTTCAATGGATTTGTTTTCGTTCGGATGCCACGTTCCAAGATTTTCCAAGATGATGGTGAAAGGATTCATTGGGCTCAAATTTTGAAAGATTGGTTCAGGGAGCAGGAGACATCATTTTCACACATGCGAGTGACCAGCACTGAGTCCGGACCTTAACCCCATTCCGAATATTTGGGACGTGCTGGAAGACCTTACATAGTAGTCTGACTATCCCATCATCAATACAGTATACAAAGATATTCTACACAATTGTTTGCTTTTGTGGATGCAGAAACACTGGATAAGGAACAGGTCAGGTATCGACATGCAGTACTATTTGTCTTACATTATATTTTTATTTGTCTTTTTTAGAATGACTTTTACTGTTTGATCCTACTCAAATTTCCATAATATTTCTATAAAATTCATAGATTATAGTGACAAAAGTATTTGCCCAAACCTGTTAAGTATTCAATTCAGGTGTTTCAATCAGGCCTCTTTCTCCAGTGAATGGCAACCTTAATACTTCGCCATACCAAGACATCTTGGGCAATGCTATGCTTTCAACTTTGTGGCAACAGTTTTGGTAAGGCCCTTTTCTATTCCAACATGACCGTGACCCAGTGGAAAAAGCAAAGACTATAAAGACATAGTTTGATGAGTTTAGTGTGGATGAACCTGACTGACCCTCACAGAGCCCTGACCTCAACCCGATCGAGCACCCTTGGGATGAACTGGAATGAGCACGAATTCCCACAGAAATACACCAAAATTTCTTTCAAGAAGAGTGGAAGCTGTTATAGCTGCGAAAGGATGACCAACTCCATATTGAAGTATATGTGTTTGGATACAACGTCATTGCAGGTTTGGCCATATACTTTTGACCATATAATGTATCAGAAGGAAGATTTTTAAAAAGTATTATTTAAACATTTAAGGTTCAATATTCAACTTTCTGCCCAACAGAATCAGTCTTGGTCCTTGTTTCTTTAAACCTTAAATCCTTTTAAGTCCTAAAAGTTTATATATATTTATATACTTGTCTTTGCTTTTCTACCCCCAAAAAAATCATTAAAGATGTTGTACATCCCTTTTCCTACAGTAAATGTAGGATAAGAAGCTAAAACCGTTAATGCTTGAAATTCTTCAAGTGCCATTTTGACACTCGCTTAAAAAAAAAAAATAAAATAAATCACTGAAAGTGATGTTATCTGTACATATCGTTATCTTCATATCCAGATATCGGAATATCAAGGTACACACACACACACCATTCATTTGATGTGCTGGTATTTCCCTGAGGCTTCCTCTCATTGCTCAGTGATATGGCCTCGCTAAGTGGATTATCACTGTGGTGTGAGTGAATGCTCAGTGTCCAGCCATCCATGAACACAGGAGGAATTTGTGGCTCTGCATTCCCAGCACGGTCTTGTGTCCTCCCCCTTCATTGAGCTCTATGATGACCCGTGAAATCCCTACAATGAAACCAGTGCGCTAATACTATTTTATGCTTTACTGGTTTGTTTTATTACTTCAATTAGTTTGCAAAGCAGGAAGCCACAAAGAGGAAAAATCAATTTCACCTTTTTGAAGAGTCTCCTGTCACAGAGTGTAGAATTTGTGCTGTGTTGGATGGATGGCAGGTGTTGACTGTGACTTATATAGAGATATTGATGGGGAAAGGTGAGGTTTCAGTTTGGTAAGGATACCTTGGGGGATTTTCAGTTGCATGCTGACCTGCTTGCCCTCTGCCAGTGTGTTTTAACACCAGGGCGAGTGTTAATTAGATGTGAAAGAATGCTGGGTTCTATTTGCTTTTGGTCTTTGTGCATTTTTCGTTGCAAATTCGGCCTTCATAAGTCTGAACAGAGGTTTTACAAAAAGCAGTCGGGTTGTCTGTGCTGCATCAGCTCGTAGGCATACATGCAACACTCCGGATCAGTGAGTTCACAGAACCTGTGGCTCACATCTCTTAAATGAGTTGTGATTGATCGAGACAGCTGAACATTGAGAGCGATGTTTGCTTGGACAAAATTTTTTATGACATAAAACCAATCCTTCAGCTTTTGTAACTTTTACTGTTTCACTTCTTAGCCATGAAACGAGAGTTATTCTGGATTTGAAATTAATAACTTCGATTTCCTGCTCATGAAGATCTCCTCAACCCGGAGTTCAGCAAGTGAGCTTTCATGCTCAGATGGGTTACAATCTGGTGACTTGGCCTGCCTAAAACCATTCCTCCCAATTAGACTACACATTTATCTTTAAATTGGCAGACAATGTTTGGATCATCAGCAGCTTTTTTTTTTTTTTTTTTGTATCTATACTTCAGTTTTCCATCACATTGGTAGAAGTTAATGTTGGGTCCAGTACTTTTGTGGCTTGTCAATTTTTCTTTCCTCTCATGGCTTGTCTATTTGTTGCTTGCCCCCGCCCACCCCCCCTTCTATTTTCCCTCTATTTTCCCTCTATTTTTCCTCTATTTTCTGCTTCCAAGTGGCTAATATTCATCTATTTATCTCAAAACCAAAAACAACAACAAAAACCATAGCCTTGTCGAGGTTCCAATACTGTTGAAGGGCCAAATATAGTCTTTTTTTAACTTGTTATCCAAACCATTTTTGTTATGTAAAAATTTAAGGGTGCGACTGTTTCAGAAGGGTCAAATCATTGGCCTGGAACAAGAAAACAACTACAGAGATTGCTGAAACTCCTAAAATTGAGTTAATTCAAACACTACATCCATTATTAAAATAATGGTGAACCATTATTTTTGAGGAATAGAAAAACATCCTAAACGATGTCCTGAACATCACTTAAATGCTTAGCAAACTCAAATCATAAAAAAACAAAACAAACAACATACTCACAGCTATGTTTAATAGTGAAACTAACAGCATTCCACATGCACAATGTGAAGAGAACTCAAGGGATTGGAATTAAATATCTGTGTAGCCTTAAGGAAAACACATCAGTGAGGCTAATTGGAAAAAGGCTTTAACTTGCTAGGGAGCATAAAGAATGGACTGTGGACCTTTGGAACAAGGTCAGGTGGTCTGATGAGGCCAGATTAACCCTGTTCCAGAATGATGGGTGCATCAGGTTAAGAAGTGACAACGTTATGTACCCAACAAAATGAGGTCAGTTGATGATCGAGTATACAGGTTTTTCCATCAATAAATTTTTTTTCTTCCCTGATGGCATGCTACAAGATATTCCAAGATGATGGTGTCCGGATTCAACAGCCTCAGGTTGTGAAAGAGAGGTTCAGGGAGCACGAGCCATCATTTTCATACATGGGGCCAGCATAGGGTCAGTACCTTAATCCCATTAGGAATCTTTGGGATGTTCTGGAGAAGACTTTACACAGCAGTCCGACTCTCCCACCATCAATACAAGATCTTGGAGAGACATTTATGCAATTCTGGATGGAAATAAATGTTGTGAAATTGCACAAGTTCCTCACAATTATGCCAAAATCCGGTCCAATGAAATATTAGACTTTTTTTTTTTTTTTGCAGCTGGACAGTGTGTGCGCATGCTTGTTTTGAAAGAGAGAGAGAGCATCAAAGTCACAAAGTTTGGTCATAAGTTTGGATTTCTTTTTTACATTTTAGAGCAATACTGGATTTTTTCAATATTATGAAATAACACATATGGCATTGGGTATTTAAACAACAACAACAACTGTCAGTTTTTATTTTAAGACACAAAGGTTATTTGTTCTGGAATAGTTATTGCATTAACAGTATTATCAAAGGCACTTGCAAAACCCATCAAGCACCATGATGGTCTTGCTTTCCCAGGAACGCAAGACCAAAACTTGCTTTCCTTTAGAGTTACCAGCCACAAAAATCATCAATTGACAGCATCTCGGATTAGAGCCGTTATTGAAGGCTTTACAGAGCATAAGTAGCAGATATATCTCAATATCAATATCAAGGAAGATTGCATTTTTGGATGCCTTCAGCTTTATTTTACAATGTAGAAAGAAATAATCAGGAAAGACCATAGAATTAAAAGATGTAAGTGACTTTGAATGTGGCCTGTTAATTGGTTCCAGATTGGCTGGACTGAATGTGTGGATCTACTGGTGTGGTGGATATGTTCTTGGCAAACATTGGGCCCCTTATTATCAATTGAGCATTGTTTAAATGTCTCAGTCTACCTGAGTATTGCTGTTGACCATGTCCATCCTTTTATGTCCAGCAGGATAACTCACCATGTCACAAAGCTAAAATCATCTGAAACTGTGATTTTAATCTTGGACATTACTGAGAGTTCACTGATACTCGGTTTGAACTTCCGCATTGACCATGTTTACATGCCTAAATGCATTGAGTCGCTCCTATTGGGATCGGATGATTTACATACAAGCTTTGTACAAGCTTTGTTTCATTTCCATATGTTTAAGTGTAATTTCTTCAGCTAAAAACAATCAAGTCCTTAAAATTAATAAAATTCTAAAAATATACAGCATTTTAAACTGCAGTAATCAGTGCACTTGTACAGTGAAATAGACTTGAATGAACATGGATGAAGCATAGATTTAAAATTTTTGGAATGAGTGATTTTAGATAAACTGGCGTTATGGATATGACATTTGCACATTATGAATGTGGTGTGTATTGTCATGGTGGTTTAGTGGTGTCCACTACGAGTGCACATCATAGCAAGTTTGAGACCACTCAGAACAATGGCAAAACAACGAAAACAGCGTGGCCTTACAACTCCAGGGTGGAGGGTTAAATTCCTGCCTCTGTGTGTGTGGAATGCATTTTCTCGGGTACTCGGGTTTCCTCCTACAATCCAAAGGACATGCAGAGTAGGCTAATAGGTGTTACCAAATTCCCTGTAGTATACCTGACCAGGGTATTATACCCAGACTATGGGATAGGCCCCAGGCCTCTTTTGATCGTGTACAGGATAAGCAGTATATAAAGTGAGTAAATGAATTTCTACTGTATGTACTCCATTATGTAAATGCTTAAACTGATTCAGTAATCTGAACTTATAATGCGTCCCAGTACAATCCCAGTACATAATAAATAGTATTATTTAATAAAATCCTTATTTTTATATTATAGCTTGTGATAGCCTTATGGCAAAGACCTATACTGTGATTGTAATCTATGATGCCGCCGTCACGTGCCTGCAGGGGTGTGTAAGGGCCGTGACTCCGCGCCTCCCTCTCACTATGGGCTGATTGGAGCATATTGATCCCAAGACTGCTGCTTGCTTGCTCCGGGCAGAGGGGGAGTTCCCACTGAGCAAGTAACTAATAAGGCAGTATCAGTCTCAGAGATGTGATCGGGTGAACACACATGCAAAAACAAACATTCAAATGCAAATGCGTCGGTCTGATTTGACTGTGAACACCACTAGTTTGGTCATAATCAGGCACAGATACTGCTGTATGTTTAAAAAACTAATAAAACATTAACTAAATGGCTATCAATTGGAAAACTTACTGATTTTTTTTTTTTTTTTTCAGTTTTCAAATCGAAATGGCCAATGTAGAAAATTGTTTTTGAAAGCCATTATTTGAACTTCAAGGATTAAGGCAAATCAGTCAGTGGCAGGGAGCTTTGTTCTGCTCTGCTTCTTTCACGTTGTTTGCGTTGTTTTGCCATTGTTCTGAGTGGTCTATGTTGTGCACTCTTTGTGTGATGGTTGTACATACAGTGAATCTCAAACATTTTAATATTGTGAAAAAAAGTTTTTTTTTTTAATTTAATTTAAGTAAAACTCATTACAGATTCTTTACGTCATGAAATATTTCAAGAATTTTTGGTGTTATTTCAATAATTACAGGTTACGATCATGGAAAAGATCTTAAAATATCAATATTATATTTCAAGTTTTTAATTAATTATTATTCATACAATCTAGTTCAGTACACACACGGGAAGACTACAGACTTGAGAGTGGTTCAAAAGATGATCAACACCACCCTCCACAAGGAAGGGAAGTCACAGAAGGTGCTATATTGAATGATATTCATGGAAAGTTGACTGGATGGGGAAAATGTGATGGGGGAAAAGGTACATACGCAACAGGGATGACCATAAGTTTAAGAAAATTGCCAAGCAAAGCCTATTTAAGAGCTGAGAGCCAGTACACATGGACGTCTTTCGGAAATGAACTACAATTGATGCATTCCTAAAATCATAAAGTAAAGTCGTAAAGTCATTCCAGAACCAGAGCCGACATCAGAAGTTTCCTATCTGGGCTAAGGAGGAAACAAACTGGACCATCGCTCAGTGGTCCAAAGTCCTTTTCACACATGAAAGATCCCAGTGTCGGGAAGAATCAAAGTTGCTAGAAGTTCAGAGTGAAGTTTCCACAGTCGCTGATGATTTGGCATGTCTTGTCCTCCTGGTGTTAGTCCACTGTGTTTTATCAAATCCAAAGTCAATGCAGCTGTCTGCCAGGAGATTTTAGACCACTGCATGCTTCTGTCTGCTGACAAGCTTTCTGCAGAGGCTGATTTCCCTTTCCAGCAGAACTTAACACCTGCTCAATGTGCCAAAACTAGCACTAACTGGTTTGCTGATCATGATATTACTCCGCTTGATTATCCAGCCAATTCGCCTGAGCTAATTCCCTATGGTGTAAGAGGAAGATGAGACACACCTGACCCAACAATGCAGATTAGCTGCTATTAAAGCAATCTGGTCTTCAGCAGTGCCACGTTCTAAACGCCACCATATCATGCTTCAATTTGTGCTAAAGGACCCAAGTATTGAGCGCATAAATGGACATAATTTGTTTATTTAGAATTTATGTATTGTATATCCTTTTTGATAGTTCTTAAGAAATGTTTTAATATATTCAGAAATTGGATTTTTTATTTTCATGAGCTGTAATCATAATCTTAGAAATTAGGACAAACAAACAAAAAAGGCTTGAAATATTTAATAATAATAATTAATATATGAGCATTGCCCTTTTAAATAAATTGTGGGGGGGGGGATTTTTCATGATATTCAATTTTTTTAGATGCATTAGATATGATTTCAGTTTAATATCTAACATTCAGTTTTTAAAAATTGTCTCCATGTCACTTTCCAGAGCAGCATATTTCCACTAAATTCTTCACTCGTGTGTCCATGCTTTTTGTCCTTCTTTATCATAATAAGCAGGCAACATTCTGGTTTAAGTCATGCTCACTTATGCAACAGAACATATTTCAGTTTTGTGCACAATTAGAGTTTATTTAGCTTGATAATTAATTTAATTGCTAAATTGTGTAAATTGGTTAGTTGCAAGATAACAAACTCATCTTAAACAGTACAAAAAACAACATTTAATCCAGCTCCCTGACTCACAAGGTTATGGTACTGTACTTTATTTTTGTTAAGTTCCACACCTGGTCAGGATTAGCACTTTATCCATTTTTCATCATACGGTAGTTCTGCACAACTAAAACAAGGCTTATGGCCTGACAATACAGCATTGTGTGTAACTGTTCTCCAAAGTGGAACTCGCTACACACTTGTTCTTGGTTTTCTGAATGGCCTTTCTATTCAGTGGATCTTGTGCATGTGTGCTGGGTTTGAGTCTGTGGGTTTAGGTCTTTCACTTGCTCGATGCTGTCTTTAACCTCAGCGTCCTTATGTTGGTTTAGGCCAGAAGGTAATGTGTCCCTCAGGAGTTGCCGAGGCAGTGAATTACCTTTGACACTCTGAACCCGTCTCCTCTAACGCACACAGCTCTCTGCTCTCCATCACGACCTTAGAGTTCACTGAGGTTTCACCGTGTAAACATCTCTGCTGTGATCCGTCTGTAACCTGAAAACAGCAGTCAGTCGCGCTGTCAACCAGGAGATGAGACGGAAAGAGAGAGAGAGAGCATAGAAATAAAAAAACTCATATAAGCTGAGACGCACCAGATGAGCCAGATGCACAAGCGAGAGAGAGGGGGGGGAAAGAGAACGATTTGAAAGAAGTACCGATAGAGATGATCACTCTGATATAAATAAAATAAGATAAAATCCCAGTTGAACTGGTATTACAGTATTAATCATACATTTACAAACGTGGTGAGAAATTTTTTATTCATTTTTTTGCTCTAAAGTGCTCCATTCATGCTACATACACCTTTCTTATAAATGTTATTACGAGTTGTGCTTGGTCATTAGTAGGTCACATGACCAGAACATGTATGTGATAATGTCCTTTTAAACATCAAAGATTTCATTGTTCTATAGTACATGTTAAACTCAGACAATACTTTAGTTTTCTTTGTGTCTTTATACTGAATCAGAGACACAATTACTTTCTTCCCTACAGGATATGAAGCAATGTTTACCAAAAGATTTTTTTAGCATGACCGCATGGCTTTATTATTTTGAGATGAAATAGTGCCTGAAAGGAAAAACAAAAAAAAAATACTCATGCTAATGAGTACAAGGTGAAGTAACGGTCTGATCATAACCCATGACTAACTGTGACACCATAACAACCGTAACCAGTTGATGGTGAGTAAGAGATGAAGAAGAGGAGAGGGCGGGTGGGGGGGAAGCACGTCTGGAGAGTCTCACCTGAAGCCGAGTAGACATGCTCGGTGTCAGCAGCATGTGAGAGGAAGCCTTCGAGACTGGTTATCTCCCGCACAGCCCGATCTGCCCACTTTCATCACGCCTGACATATTTATGAAAAGCGCCAGGCTGTAACCTTAACCTCCTGTACTGTACAAGCACGTGTCGGTGTGATGAAGCACAGATTTACTTAGGTAGTGAGCAGGATCGGACTGCACTGACCCGGCGCAGAGAGGCCTTGCACATCAGAAGCTCACACTTGAGACACAACTCCACATAAACCTCATCTCTCTAACATCACTTCTATTTGAGTAGACATGACAGAGGTTATTTTGTTAACGCACGTGAGTTTGCCTCATCAGATACACCTTGTGCATATGTGAAGTCAGAATTCATAGAATATAATGAAAATCTCTGACCTTTTTTATTTATTTATTTATTTTTTCATTTTGGTTTTGCTCTCTTCCCTTTTTCCCTTTTACACGCTTATTGTTTCTAAGAAACATCTGATTGAAAGCATCATTGATTTTTCCATTTATGGCTCCGGTTTTAAGTGCATCATGGGTGCTCTTCAAATCCTGATCAATATTTGACCCTGCAAATATTTTTGACATGTATACATTTTGTATATGGTTAATGAATACTCCCGAGGCCCCATGCTGACCACAATATCATTTCAATGTTTTATGAGGTATGACTTCACAGTCTGTCGCGCTTCTGGCCTTTCATAAGCCATCCTTATGGTCTTCATAAGCAGCACTGCGTGAATTTTATTTTTGTTTATTTTTTTTTTCTTTATTCCAGCTGGTGTTGCATTCATAAGATATTAAATATTTAAGGCTTCTGAAATTTTTTTTTTATCATAGCCTCTAAACATAATAATGTTTGACAATCTATTGTATAAATGAATCCCACATTCTCTCATGCATGCAGCTGACTGAAAGAAAGAGAATGAGAGCGAGTTGATAGTCAATAAACCTGGTGGAGTAAGGGGTTGGGGTGGGGGAGAAGTTGAGTAAAAAAGAAAAAAAATAGATTAAATGAAGAAGAGGTGGGGATAGAGAGAGAAAGAGAGAGCGAGATGGAGCGAGCCCAGGGTGAACTAAAAAGCGAGATGGATGAAACGACAGAGAGATACTCTGATGACTAAAGACCCCCAGGGCTGCAGTTTTAGCCCACAGAGCACAACGTTCTCACAGTCGCTCTCCATCTTCTCAATCTCTCAGGCTGGATCCACACTCCTCAGCTTCCTGACATTGCCATCTATTATAAACCCACTCTAATGGTTCCACACTGCCGTCTGATGAATTGGGAGCTGAGGATCCGCATCTGAATGAACAAAAAAGAAAAAAAAAAAACGCTAAGGAGCTGGAAGTTGGCAATGCCAACTCACTCAAAGCTGAAATCTAATTTCTGTCTTCAGAGGCGATCACAAGCTGCACTGGGCTAATGGCTGAGGGTGATGAGTGCTGGGGAAAAGGCGTGCCTTTCACTTGAGGCCTGTCTGTCTGCTGGCCGTACATACATCCTCTGTGCTGCTTGTTCATGGTGGTAGTTAAGGGTCCTGTATGTTAAAATATTTGGATACAGTTAGTGCGTATGTATAAATGCTGCCAAATACTTGCCTAGATCCTGTAACCTGTGAGGCGTCGCCAACACGCATCAGGCTTGTTTTTCTCATGCATAAAACAGATGTTTGATTGGATTGACAGCACCTCAAACTTGTTGTGTTTGCAGCGTGGCAGGGAGCATTACCCTGCTGAAAAAGGAAAACAGTTTCCATAAAAGAGATGCTTGATTAGCATCAATGTTTAGGACCCAAGATTTCCCAGTGGATCATCAACCCTCAAAGTATCACACTGCCCATTGTTGACGCAGTTGGTGATGGACACTGGTCAGCATGGGCGCCCTGACCTGTCTGTAGCTACACAGCCCCATATACAACAAACTGTGATGCACTTTGTGGTCTGACGCCTTTCTATCGTAAAGTAATGCTTCTCTCGGATCAGAGCCTGTGTCGCGCGTTAACCCAGCTCACTGGTTTTCCTTCCGTGCACCACTTTTCGCAGGTCTTCAAAACTGTGGGAACATCCCACAAAAGCTGTGGTTGTGCAGTTGCTCTGACCCTGTCATCTAGCTATTACAATTTGGCCCCTTTGAATTCACTTGAATCCTTAAACTTGTTTGTTTATTTCTGCTTCCAACACATCATCTTCATGGACAGAATGTTTATGCCTAATAAGAATGTCTACAGTCTAAAAAAAAAAAAAATCAAAGTTTATATAGTATACTGCTTATTTCTATTTTTGTATTTTCAGAACAGAGTGCTATGAAGCACCCCTCCCCACTCCTTGCTTATGTCAATATATCTATTTCTCTGTTTGTCTATCTATCGATGTCTGTCTTTTAGAAGGATTTGCAGCGACTTTTAATGGATCTGAACAGATGAAGACCCAACAGCAGCAGCTTCAGAGTGCCGGGACTTAACCTCAAAACATTCCATTTAGACCAGAGCGTTAACTGCAGATCTACTCCTGCGCTGTATAGCTGTCTGTCTGTGTAAATATATTCTTGTTGGAGCTCTGAGCACGTACAGTTTGGAGGAGTTTTCTCTCCCACTGAGCTCGTTATCATCATCCGCATAAGAGGATGTCCCTCTACGTTTCAACGATTATGGCCTTGATGAAGTGGTGTTTGTGAGATTTGTAGCTTTCCATCGAGGCCGTGCTCTTGTGCTGGCCTGTTTGTTAGGGATAATTGTGGTGATGGAGAGGAGCCTCACGATGGCTGTCCCTCTGAGCAGCTGAGGCCTGCTGTAAAGCAGAGTCCCCTTATTCTCCCCCATACCCCCTGTGGTGCCAAACAGGCAGAAATGGAGCCATGATAGAGCCATGATAGAGCCATGACAGAGGTGATCAAGCTCAACGGAAGCTGTCCTTGTAGGCCAGGAGGTAACATGGCCACTGCACCATGTACAGACTGAGTAGTCAGAAGGAGGCAGTACTGGAGGCCATGATGACATGCTTCAGTGTGATTGTGAATAGTTTGCCTCCTGCTGGAAATATTGGCAACTCTTTCTTTCTCTTTATCTCTCAATTTTTCAACTTGTTTTGAGTTACTACAGGCTGTAAAAGTTTTGCGGGTGTTTTTGTAATGATTGATTTAGCTGTGTAATTCAGAGAAATATGCCTGTTGGTTGCATTCCCAGGTCCCTGAGCAGGATTTGCACTTTCCTATAGGAAACAAATTAACTCGTTTTTGCATGTTTTCCTTCAATTTTTCAGTGGAATGGCTGTTGTTGAACCCTCCGAGGTCTTTTATTGAAAGTGCTGTTGCATGTGTTTTTTTTTATTTTATTTTATTTTTTTGAAAGGTTTGTAAAAGGCAACAAATTTGAAAACGTGGTGTGCTTGGAATTGACAAAGTATAATGTCGACGTCCCAGACACAGTTTTGCTGCTGCTGTGTTTGTTGATCAAAAAAAAACAACAACAACATAATATTCCTTTCATTCCTTCTGGCTGTTGCTCTATTCTTCCGTCTCTCTATCCTCTATCCCTCCATCTTCTGACATGCCCATTGCCCCTAAGAAGTACATTACTCAGTGTCAGTCTCCCCTCTCTCTTTCACACACAGACTCTCTCTCTCTCTTTCTCCTCCTCTCTCTCCTCCCGTCTCTAACAGCGTGTGATAAATAAACTGATAATATGCAGAGTCATGAACAATAAACAGAGAGTAAACAAATGTTTAGTCATGAAGTGCAATAGTATTTTGCTGTAGCCCATGTTGCTGTTAAGGTTTTCAGATTTCTCTTTAGATTTTTCTCTAAGATTTGCCTTTCTTTTCTTTGCTGACACTTGATTGTTTAACGGAAAGATTTCAATCTTCAGTCACTTCATTAATATTCTATTATATTCGGAATCCTAGGAGTTACTTTTAACTATTGATTGCACTCTGATTGCAGCCTTGAGATGACTTTGTGTGTGTGTTTTTTTTTAGGCACACCTCTCATGGTGAGGAGCAGCAGTGACTCAGCTCTAAGCCCCTCGGGAGAGAACGGACCAGCACACAGTGAGGTACTTAATGACAAATCAACTCTGAAACTACAGTACTAGTACAGTTAGTACTGCTACTACTACTACTTCCACCATCAGCTAGTACTATTGATAATACTACTACTGCAGTTACTAGTACTACTGCTGCTAGTTTTATTAATATTACTATGTCTGGTACTACTGCTATTACTACTAGGACAGTAACTACGACTCCTACTACCGCTACTGGTGTTGTAATCAGTATTACTACTACTGTTATTGTTGCCCGTACTATTGTTATCTAGTAGTAATAACAATAGTACTGGCTATAATAAAAGTTAGTACTATTACAACCATTTTACTATTGTTGGTATGATTGCTGCTGCTGCTACTACTGGTATCACTATTACTTTACTATTACCATTGATAGTATTGCTATTACAACTAGTACAGTTGGTACTATTACTACTAGTACAGTTGGTACTAATATCACATTTACAGCATTTGGCAGATGCAGTTATCTAGAGCAACTTTGCAGGTTAGGGTTAAAAAGTGCCACCATGGTGGTGCTTAGGTTTGAACCTGGGATCTTCTTATCATTAGTCCAATATCTTGACCTCTAAGCTACACCTGCCATCATCGTTGCTGGTACTATTGCTGTTACTATTAGTACAGGTGATACTACTACTACTACTACTACTACTACTACTACTACTACTAGTGGTATCACTATTGCTGTACTATTACTATTACTTCTAGTACTGCTGGTATTACTGTTGCTGGTACTATGGCTATTACTACTAGTATAGTCAGTACTTCAGTACGTCGGTACTAGTAAATATATATTTAAGCAGTATCACATGAGGGAGTGCCCTTCCAGTGTGATATGGGTTTTATACCACAACTTGCGATCTCCGGATGATAGGGCGAGCACTTTACCACTGCGACACTTGGAGGCCCAGAAGTTTTAAATTCTTAATGGTACTATGTAGCCAAAGATGAAGAGAATAATAAGACTGTCCTGTAAATATTTTACATTTTTCTTTGTAGTTCCATTTGTTCTATTTAGATTATCAGCTACGTTAACTTCCTGGTTACGGGGTTGAATCCCATAAAGCGTTTGGAAAAAGATTGTACACCCTACACATAGTGCACTATCTATTGTCACACATACCAAGGGCACTTGATCAGGGGTTGGGAAGCGATTTTGAATTCAGCCTGGCCATTAGCTTTGTAGTCATAAATAAAAGAACACGGATGTTTCTAGAATGACTTGGAAGCAACTATTAAGGAGTCAAAGTGTTTTTAAGATGACATAACATTATTAGATGTTTTCTTGACCCACAATTTAATGCATCTAACTGTGTAATTAACGGTTATTAGAGCACCTGAGGTGCAGTGATACACATAGTTAAATGTCCCAGTGATGCTGCTGGCTATTATTGTCACTCGTGGAAACCCTCTTGTCCAGTCAGATTGCATGGTCGGAACCAACATTTGTACAATTAATAATGATAGTCCTACTGCAAATCTCATTCGTCTTTCCTACATTAAACTGAAGCCCAGAGACTTCGCAGAATTTTGAAAATAAACATAATGAGAACAAAGAACATGAATATGATCAAAATTGATGGCTATAGTGAAGGATCATTGGCTCAGAGAACAACATTCTGTCCTTTTCTTTTAAATTATTCTTTTTTTTTTTTTTTTCTTTCACAAAAAAGAAGCCAAAAACATCTATAAGCCTTCTGTCCCTTATTTGGCCAAATGATTTTTGGGAAATCTTGCTCTTTAATTACTCCCCTTTGTTTGGCATGAAAAGATGAAATGAAAGCATCTGTTTTGTGTGAAAGTGTGTATGAGAAGGTAGCAGATTTCACGCCAAACGCAAATATTCATCAACTTTGCTTATTTAAATGCAGTAGTTTACTTGTATTTTGTCACTTTCATATATGTGTATGCGTCTCCTTTCACACTCCAGTAGTAAAGGGGGACTGAGGATAGGCAAACGATTACATTGAATTGGAGGAAGAGTGGAGTGGTAGTGATGGACGGTATGGATGTTGTTCATGGTGCTTTCCTGAGTTAGCGGAGTGTCCTGTCTATTTGTCTGTATGAAAGCACTTCCACTGTCCTGCTTAATGGCCTGATTCCAAATAGATGGAGGGTTATTTTTTTTTTTATCATCATGCTGCTCATTCGAGTCCTTTTATGGGAGCAGAGTGAATGAAATTAATACACCTTTCTCTGTAGTCTCCCAGGTTTCCTCTTGTTTTATTTTTTTGTGCGCTCTTTTGGCCATTTTGTTACCTTTTTTCTATTCCCCTGCATTTGGAGATGTTTGAAAAACGTATTTCATTCATTACTTAATGACTGGTGCATCCCAATTATGGGGATTATGGGGAAGTTTATGCAATACTTCAATCACATTACAAGCCACATCAAGTTCATTTCAGATTTTTTGGTCAGGTCAGATTTGCACATCATGACCATTCACAATCATAATTACAATAGACTTTTATTTGACTGAAATGTGGACACGTCTGTCCTCTGAAACAGCATGCAGGTGCACATCGATAGGTCTTTGCTCACGCCATCCAGGCTAAAACATGCATGAATTTTTTGCAAAAATATCAAGATTTTGCTCTGGAGTATGGCAAGCAGTTAGTTGGCTATGTTTGGCTATGTATGAGGGAACAAAGCCAGACACCTTGCTTTAGCTGTTTTTCCAGTTATTCCTAGTGCTGCAATGAAATCCCCATGTGCATGTTCAGAGGCAAAAAAGTTGCACGAATTTAAGTCATTAAAATGACATGACTGTGTGTTGGATCTAGAGCCACATATGAAAGTGACTGATCCAATCTGAAAATGAGATTTTTGCATTCAGACTGCTATAAAAACTAGTTCGATGTCACGGTAGGGTAAAAAAAATCGGAATTGAATCACTTCAGGCTGATGATGTGAACGTGGCCTTACTGTCCTACTGTAACAAGTACTATTAAATAGGTACTGGTCAAACAAGCATAGATGTATCTATATTTTCAAACCCCCATATAATTACTTGTTGTCTTTAAATTACTAATTTCATCAGTGTCCTCCCTAATTCAGAGATGTTTTAATTTGCCAAAATTAAGCCATCTTCATGAATCTACAAGCTCGCGTATATTCTATGTGGTCTTTGTAAAGGATGTCCTGCAGGTGATGCTAGTAAAATGTTATTCTCAGACAGTCTAGGGTCTAGTGCCAATCAGAAGCTCGGCCACATAATATGTTCAACTGTGTAGTTTTCACGAGCTGCCATGCGCACTTTATGGCAAGAAATGACAATCACATCATTTGGTTCATGGAAACCAGCTCAATGTGGTCTGTGTCTGTGTGTGTGTGTGTGTGTGTGTGTGCTGAGACCTTTAATACAAGGTGCTGGATAAAATCCTTGTCAGCTTTCATTTGTATCCAGGACCATGGGAGTCACACATGTGTTTTTGCAAGGCTGTGTTCTCTCAGTCAGGTCGCTCCAGCAGGATCAAGTGACATTCTGGTTTTCTTTAACGTCTGGCTGCTAGGTCTTGCTCATTTTGTCCACTTCCTCTCACACTTGACTGAAGCCTCTCCTGATGCTCCTGATGTAATATCACCCTTCATTTCAGCTCATGTCAGTGTCTCACGACCCATCTGTCCTCCCCCTGTCCCTCCCTCTATCCTTCCCCTTCCTGTCAGGATCAGGAAACTCCTCTCTGTAGGTGACAGGAATGAGGAGCGGACAGCGGAACGATGACATTGAAGTGTGTTTTCACCCACACAGCTCCACCAGCCATCCGGAACGCTCTCCGAAAGCTTCTCACAGAGAGGGGCTTCCTCCCCATGCAACCTGAGTCACCCCTCCCTCTTCCTGTTTGTCTCCTCCGGCTCTTTAGTCTCTTTCCTTTTGTTTCGGTGTCCTCACGTTTTGTTTGATATTCAGCGCACATTAAGTGCATAGCTGTTTTTGCAAAAGTCGTATTATCCCAAGCCTTCTTCACACCTGTGGCTAACCTCTCTCTCTCTCTCACTCTCTCTCTCTGTCCTTCGCGTCTGAGTCACCATGCAGCCTTTAGGTTTTTAAGACGCTTTTTATTTTCTACCACATCAGAGATTCAGTCTCTCCGCTGGGTCTCACACACACAAACAACTGGTAATGCAAGGGAATATGGAGTAGACATTAAGGCCAAATGCTGGAATTATGCACATATAGGTTTGCCATTTTTTACACTTTAATGTGGACAGTACAGCAGATGGCATGAGTGATAGAAAGGTGGGGGGGGGGGTAGAAGAAAAAAATTATGAAAAATGAGAGTAGAAAACATGTATGAAAGAACAACAGCATGAGGTTGTGATTGCTTAGTCAGGTGTCTCTTTATTATGCATTTCTGCATTTGGTTCCACAGTTATACTCCCTCCTGTTGTCTCCAAGACTTTCTTGTGGTTCAGTAAGACTTGGCTGCACAGCCCCAGAGCCAGAACATGAGTTTAAATCCAGCTGCATGGCTCAGTTTTCCTTAAGATCTTCTGAAAAAGAAACCACCAAAAACCTTTGAAATGCGGCTCTCGCATCTAACTGATAGTGATGTGTGGCTTCCCGTTTCTGCAAACGTAAGCTGGGGAGTTGTGGTCATCAAACCTCAACCTCTAAATCACTCCAAGCTCGAGTTTCACTTTAAATCCTGAGGCATTTTCTGATAATAGTTGAGTCTTGTAATTTTGGCAGGAATCTCATTTACTTTTGGAGCATTTTTAGAGGTGAAACATGCAAAGGAGCTGCCATGTGTATTTCTCATTCTCCTAAGCATGATGTTATTGCTGTATATCCCTTGAGCTTTAATTAAAGAAAGGTGTTGTTTTCCCTTAAGGTTGATTGTTGTGCTAGTGGTCATAGTGTGACTTCTCACTGAAATCCCATTGGTCATCTCTCTAGAGGTCTACCTTGGACAGTAATCTCAATTCTTTCTTTTTCTTTTTTTTTTACGAGGCATAATGCAAAATCACAGTCAGTGCACAATTAATTCAACTCAACTCAACTTTATTTGTATAGCACTTTAACAACAAGAATGCCCCAAAGTGCTTCACATAAATAATTAAATAATAAAAAAATATTAAAAAGACAAATAATAAAATAATATAAAAAGAAATACTTAAAATAACATCACACACATCTAATCAAACAGAATATATAAAATCAAAATCTCATGTTGGTTTAAACGCCAGAGAAAATGTGAGTTTTAAGATGGGACCTTCAGTGATGTGGCCTCACGAATAGTCAAGGGTAGGTCATTTCACAATTTGGGTGTTGCTACAGAGAACGCCCGATCAACCCTAAGCTTGCATTTGGTTTTAGGAACAGTCAGCAAAAGTTTATCTGATGATCTGAGCGACCGGGGTGGGGCATAGGGCTGACGCATATTAGGCAAGGCCATGTAAAAATTTAAACGTGACCAAAAGAATTAAAAAATTAATTTGGTACTATACCGGGAGCCAATGAAGGGAAGCAAGAACTGGAGAGATATGTTCTCTTTTACGGGTAGACGTTAAGAATCAAGCAGCAGAATTTTGGATCAGCTGTAGTCGATGTAATGCTGCCTGGGAAACCCCGAAATACAAAGTACTTGTATTTATTACAGTAATCGATGCGAGTGGTGATAAATGCGTGCATGGCTATTTTAAAATGCTTAAAGGACAAAACAGCCTTAAGTTAAATGCGTGCATGGCTATTTTAAAATGCTTAAAGGACAAAACAGCCTTAAGTTTTGCCAGTTGTCTTAGTTGAAAGAAACTGGACCGAACCACAGCACTGATCTGTTTATCAAATTTAAGGCCATGGTCAAAAATAACACCCAAGTTTGATGCTGTGGGTTTAACATACTGCTCCAAGGCTCCTAAATCCAGAGGTGGAACTCTACTCCGTGCACCAGGACCAAATACAATTAATTAATTAATTAATTAATTAATTAATCTGGATGATTAAAGTAAAAAAGTGCAATAGTTAATTGCGTTTTAAATTTAACATAGAGCATCCTCTCACTGGCACATTATGACAGTGACGTGTTCGTGTGTGTCCTTGCTCATTTTATTCCAATCATCAGAAGTGATCTGACAGTTCAGCTGTTACAACAGTCACTCTGTAAATCCATTCCAGATGTAAAGACCTTGACACTTTGTCTTAGCTAGGGATTCAGATTTCCAACTGGGAAATACAGAATGATTAACTTTATTTAATGATGTCATTCCAAAAGCAGCCCGAGGCCACACTAGCAGTGACCTCCTGTCGCGATCCTAATGTTAGACCGCTCCTGAGTTACCACATATCTCTAAGGAACTCAGAAGACAGGTGGGTGAGTGAACTGCGATTTTAGACAAATTAAATGTGAGGTCCAAATGCAAAAATCTATTTCCACTCTGCCAGAAGCTACTCACTGTGCTGTATTTTGGCCCAGCCAAAACCAGTTCAAGCTTTGAGAATTCTAAATACAGTATGTCTTTTCTTGATGATGCTCATGAGACACAAAGTGAATAGTTATTTAAAATGTAAGGCCTAATTCACACTGGTAATTTTGAAACCACTCTTTTTATGGGTTTTGCCCAAATTAGCATCTCTAGTCCATTTTCCAAAAATGTACTGTTTGTCTACAGTGAAATGTGAAAAATGACACACTGAGTGGGACTCGTGACCTTTTTCCTTTATCCAGACTATAGCACCAACTGCTGGCAACATATTTGGAAAATATGTTGTCTTAGTCTGCCTGGAGAGAGAGGTTTTAAGAGTCAGGGAGCAAACACGACAGCCAAAGACCTCGGCTTCTCATCTTCCACATTTATTAACATTTTGCACAGCACTCCCTACAGTAACACTATACTCCTTTTTTTTTTTTTTTAATGATATCAGAGTTGTTATGATATATACATCTTTTATTCCGAAAGCCGTCTCTTACGTGGCTGCTTTGGTATCCCACAAGTGTCAATCATTAAACACCATTATTGCATTATTATATTTCGGTGTTTTTTTTTTTTTTTGCTACAGTAGTTGTAATGTTTCCTGTCCGTTCTTGCTGGCACTTTTAAAGCTATCATTTTCCGAAGGTAAAATATGTTTTCTTTTTTTATATTGCTGTAAGCATTTTTTTTTTTTTTTGCGTAACAAAAAACAAATTAAAACTGTTGCCTCTTGCATAACTGTCTGCGCTCACAATCTGCCAGCTAATACCAATTCAGCTACTTCTTTTTCAGCCCAATGGGGGTAATTAAAATGGCACTTTTCACAGATGAAGTCTTTCTTAAAGGGAAGGTGGTGAGCGTGCACATTCCTGTTTGTGTTTCTGAATGATTGGGAGGTTCTGTTTAGGGGAACCTGAAGAAACACATTTTGATTGCCTTATTGTTGTCACTGTCATACTGTGCATCTCATTTACTTCCATGTTCAAATAAATGCCACTTGCCTTGGCTCTTAATACCCGAAGCTTAATTTAAAGCAGGTTTCCCAACGTACAGTATAAGAACTTTTTTTTTTTTCAGCATGGTTGATGTGGTGCTTTTAGTGTCAGGCGAATTTCGACCAATATATTTCTATTTGATGATGTTCCAGATGCTCCAGTTCAGACAGAAAGAAAAGAGTATTAATAAATCCCTAATAACACCCAAGACTTTTCCAGTCCTAGCTTAATTAAGGACAAGTATAACTGAGGGTGATGCATATGCTTTAAACAAATTTGCATAAACAAAATTTATATTATGCATATATTTTATATATGTTATTTCATATTCATTGATTAGCATCTCAAAGAAGGAAGCATATTATATACTTGTTCTGTCAATTTGTTTCTTGTGAGCATTTTTGATCCGAAGTTACCTTACACTTGGTGTCCAAAAATAAAATTTTTATATTTGTAATATTATTGTATATTGTACATATTTGTTAATTGGTTGAGTCATTGGGGATGATTGAGGGAGTCATGAGGATGTCAAGTAAGTGAAATTTGCGAGGATATTTAACAAGTGACAGACTTACTTAAGAATTTACAAGATTTTGTACTGAATGTAAATTGCTTGTAGAAACCTACCATGGTTTTGTAGAACAACTTTCAGCTTTTTCTTAACACTATGTGATGGGTAAACAGTGAATGATTGCTGGGAGAATCTGAAGGAGGTTGTTCAGTAGGTTCATTGATCAGCTGGTCAATTTTTACCAATTTTTACCAATTTTAAAAAAGGCCATGGCATAAGGAAAACTGAAAAACTGTGTATAGAATAAGAGTGGTAACTTTAACTGTACTTAGACAGTCATGATAGATAACCATGATTTCAATCATGACCAAGACTATCATGGTTTCAAATAGTCTTTGAAACCATGTGACATACACTGACAATCTTGCTTTAAATCCCTAGTAATTATACTGGTCTTGAAGAAATTATGCGGACATGTCTTTTTCCAAGTTATACATTTTCCAAATTAGAAAGTTTGGAAATAATAATTTGATGATTCATGGTGCCAAAATGAGAAAAGTCATATGGGATAAAGAAGGAAGACGAAACTCCATGATCAGTGACGGCTGTGCAATTTGAGTAAAATGACCAAGCTTGACTTTTGTTGATTGTGAAAGTGGGTCTCTAAGAGATTTTAGGCAGAAATTATTTTCCACATGCTCCACTTAACTGAAAACAGTAGACAATATAGAAAATCACATTCCAACTATGACAGGGATCCTTCAGAAACACATTCTAGTCAAAGTACAAGATGATGGGCTCTCTTTGATGAAAGTGTAACTATTGTGATATATCAGCATAATGCTAATTTGTCAGAGATTTATGATTGTGCATGCATGAATACCAGAGATAAGCGAGATCCTTCTGGCTCTAAAATACTAATGTAAAATTGAATCATATATCATTATGAAAATGTCACTGCACTGAACTACTGATGCACTCAAGGGACTTTTTCCAGTAATTTATTTATTTGTTAGATCATCAGAGTTCGAGGAACTTGAGAATGGTCTTGATAATATATTCATTGGAACTCAACCTGTCATTTTTCAATTACATAGATTTTCGCAGGGCAGTACCTATCGACCAAAACTCGGTATTGGTGCTAAAAATTGTTTCACCTAAGTAAAAAAAAAAAAAAGTGAATTTTCCGATAGGATCATATAACACCATTTTTCATAATATTTAATGCTTCTAATCTCCTGTTCCATGCTTCATTGTTTTTGTAAATATGCATACCCATTTATATTTTTATCAGTTAAAAATAAACCCATTTGCTAAATATAATTTCATGCCCTTTTATGTAGTGTCCGTAACTTTTTTAAAAAATTTCAAATCTTTCAGTGATCTTGATTGTCATTCGGATGAAACTTGACCAATTTAGATTGTAATGCTGAAAAATGGCCATTTAAAATCTATTTGAAATTTTTAACGAAGCATAATTGGTCACTGTTGCATAAACTTCAGAAGTAGCTTCTTCGGCATGCACATTTTCTGTATTATAAGTTAAAAAATCTCAGCACCAATACTGTGTTTGGCTGTATTTCATTGGTTACGAAAATACCAAGAATATCCAACAAATGCATGCCAACATCACAATCTTAATTGCTTAATTGACTTTGGACCACAAAACTGGGGTTTGTTTTGGATGTCACATAGGTCATCAGGCACAGATAGTCCCCCCCATGTCTGTCTTCGACAGTTCATTTAGTCATCATATGTCCTATAATTTATCCAAAAAGACAATAATCTGGAGTATTGGGATGAGAAACTGAATACTAGCTGCAACTGCCACCCTGTTAAAATACACCAAATAGAAAATTTGGTAGAATTAACACCTGAACCCTGCTTCTTCATTCAACTAGCCAATGAGTCAATCATGTGGCAGCAGGGCAATGCATAAAATCACACAGATTCAGGTCAAGAGCTTTAGATGACATTCACATCAAACATCAGAATATGTAGGAAATGTGATCTCGGTGACTTTGACATGTTTGTCGGTATGATGGTTTGAGTTTTTCCAAAACTGCAGACACAAAACTGTGTAGAATTTACACAGAATAGTGTAAAGAGAATATTGTATATGTTACATTATATTGACTTTTTCATATGTGGCAAGTTGGAGAAATATATTTTAGCTTAAACACTAGATGCTAGAGAAATCACTCTGATGCCATAATTGTTTTTCTTTATCATGTAACGCCCATTCAGAGGCATTTCTGGATTCTTTCATTTTGCTTATTGAACAGTATTTTCTGTAATATCTGCAGCCACAGTTTCATTTAAATATTACATTACATCAATTTGAGATAAAGCATGTGGCAAATCTACAACATTTCTGAAACCAAATATTAAAAAGTAGGTAAATGCACAAAGCACTCTTCTGAACATATTAGGACTATTTTTTGTCTTGTGGTAAAATCAGTAGATTTTTGTCATCTTGTTAAGGGATTGAGCTTAGAGAACATTAGAGCTATTTCTGCTGTCTCCTGGAGCACTGAGAAGAAGACACGGCCGAGGGTAAAGCTCATAAATGTACAGTAGACGTGAAAATTGCAGCACTATTAACATGTCACCGTCTGGACTTTACCTTGATCTGGACTTAAGCTTTTATGCACTTTTATTTCGTTAATATCACCAGTATTAGAGACTTGAGTGGGAAAAAGGAAAGAACACTTACTAGACTAGTAAGAGGTGTTGGAGCAGTTTGTAGGTGTGTTTGAGGCTATTTAAAGTCTGATAGTGCAAATTGTGGTCTAAAGTTTGGAATATATTAGGCAGAGCTCATGTAAAGGAAAGATTCACCCTGGACGGCATGCCTGTTCATAAGAAAAATGTGATGTCTTTCTAGTTTCTTTTTTAGTATGTTTGATTAAAGGTTTTTCACATTATCCACATTGCTGTTTACCTACTTTTATCTTAGTGCTGGGGGAAATCAGCTCTTGTAGCAGAACTTTAGTCTGTCTGGGTCATGCTGCTATCTGGGGTCCGTAGCTTTGTGCTTGTCATCTTGTAGCCTGACAATTAGCTGAACATTATCTGTTTAATAATATCTGCAGAAAAAGTTGCCTTGTAATCTGTAACTGAGTCTTTTTAATACTACTAATAATAATGCTAATAATAATAATAGTGTTCATTTGTTAATTAATTTTTAAGTAGGCAACAGCAGACTAACCATTATACATTGAGTGGACCTGTTTTTCCCCCTCCTATTAATTCAGTTTATGTACCACTTTATTCTCCACTTCAGGATGATTTTTCACATCAGAACCATATGATAAAACAGTAGAGAATTTATGGTAATAACACTGTTATTATTTTTGCACTTATTTACCAGAGTAAATGGTAAGCGTGAGGACAAATCAACATGGCTGTGCACAGAAATAAACAAAGTATAACTTCTGAGTTAGATTATATATAAAAGTATTAGCTTGTAATTAATCAGCATACGGACATATTTGTTTGTTAAAAACCTCCTGCCTATACAGCTTGCTGTTTCCCAAAGAAAATATACATTGCTCATCCGAGTTGGGTAGTTTGTGTGTTGCAAACAGAGCACAAAACATTTTTCCCACTTTGTGTCTCGAACTGACTAATGTCAAAAAATTATGTAATTCTGCCTGGTAAATGATCACATATAAAGAAGCCCAAACTTTGTTTGCGTGGAAGTTGATTTCACATTCATAGGCACGTTTTAAAAAATGTACAACGCCATCTGTTGAATTTTGGAATGAATAAAAAAAAATGTACGTGTTACCGTGAAGTATACAGAATGAAGGTGTGAAATTGCGTTTATTAAGTAGATTTCAACTGTACACTCATAAGTGCGTATTAAATTTTTTTATTTTTTAAAGGTTGATTTGTTTCATATAAGGGCGTGTTCCATTAAATTTCAAAGTAACATACAGGTATCCGTGGGCTGATTGTGATGAAACAAAGCCCATGAGTTTAAAATTTGTTTAGTAGTTTTTACATGTTGCATGCACAAACAAGCAGACAGAAAAATAAAAAATATTCTAAAAAAATTCTCATCTTGTGTTCAATGTACAAACTGTAAAGCTCTCTTTACAGTTTTATTATATGTATAGATAAACTGTGCAGTTTGTATAGGTATTACAAACAATTATATGTATAGGTAAATCTGTGCAAATTCCATATACCATATCCATCCATAAAGAGATATACAGTGGTACCTTGGCATACGACTTTAATCCGTTCTTTTAGGCAAAATTTTAGGTGAAACATTTTCCCAGAGGATATAATGTAAATGCAGATAATCTCTTCCAGCCACCCAAAAAAACGACCAATATTACCATTTTCCAACAATATAATTATTTTCCTGCATATTAAAACAATTAAAACATGTATAAGACATGTAAATGAAGTAAAATATTAAATAAATACACTTTAAACCTCACTTAACCTTAAAGGCAACTTAGCTGGCGTTTAGTTTAGCTTGGTTCATTTGCACGTATACTTAAGCGTTGTATGCCGAGGCAAATTTCTTTCAATATTTCAGTTCTTAAACCAAAAATTCTCAAGGTGCTGTGTTGGTATGCCAAGGTACCACTGTATGAGTATTTTGCTATAAATCCTCAGCAACATTCTGCCTGTTCCCAAAATTTGAATGATCCCAATTAAGTTAACCAGCTCAATTTTTTTAAACTGTTCAATTGCATCATAACGTGCACAAAATTGAACATCCATTGCCAAACAGTACAAATTTGAATACAGGTCCTTTTACACATAAATGCAAAGCATATCAACCATATTTCTTGCATAATATTGGTATCTGTTGCCTTGAAGCTTGATTACCATATATTCTGATATCCTTCACAATATTCCCTGCCTTTTGGCTCTGGCTATGAGGACTACTGCTCTCCCATTATCTTGCTACCTACTTCAGTCACTTTATTAGCACAGCGGTTTTTACCCTATAATTATTAGATGAAAATCTAAGTATGTTAATGTTATGATGCAATGACCTTGTTGTACCACTTTGACAGTAACCATTAAACATCGTTGTAACTGTGCAGGCAATAAAAATGTCCCCCAGTATATAACCTCTAACAAATAAACAACAGACTCTCTAAATACATTAAACATATTTCAGTAGAAAAACGTTGTGTTGCAGGGAAAGATTTTTTTCCGTTTAATGCAGCCTGTCCAAACCTTTCAAATATATCCTATGTGGACACATGACCATCACACAAAGATGATTCCTAAAACTATAAGCACGCAGTTGTATAGGGCGTCTTTGTGAACTGTAGAGTTATAAAGACATGTTGTGCCAAGGTTGGAGTGAAAGAACTCGTGTGACCCCAGCCAACTCTGAACACCTTTAGGATGAACCGGAACACTGACTGCACCCTGGGCCTCCTCTCTAATGCTCCTGGAGCTCAATGATCTTAAATCCGCATCGCCACGCTCAGAAATCTAGCGGAAAGTCTCCCCAGAAGAGTGGAGCTTATTATTACAGCAAAAGTGTAAATCAGGAATAAATCTGTTCAAAAAGCGCATATGCATGTGATGAACAGGTGTCTAAAAACCTATATTTTATAGTTTATATGTGGCTTTTATTTTTTAAGGTTTGTCAAGCCTACCTGCTTACAGTAAGTTCACAGTGTGTGCCATTTTAACATTCGATTTTATGTTTTTACTTTTATCTGTTCTTTTACACCATCCTCCTAAATCAGAATGCCTGTTTTGTTTTTTTTTTCCCCCCCTAAGCCTTTGTGTCTTACTCCCTTTTACATTTTGTGGGAACAGTGACGGTGACAGCCAGATGCCTGAGCCCCCCTACCCACCCCCGCCGACTCCCGGCACACCAGTGTGTCAGTCATGAGGGAGTGAGGCCTGAGACATGACAGCGTTGGAGCTCACTAATGTACTCCGAGTTGCTGTAGTCTGAGAGAGAGATGGACTGAGAAGAAAAAAGTAGAAAGAGATTCTGGTAATAGGCCTGAGTAATTGTTCAGATTGTCACTTGGCCTTTACAGGAGAAATAAGTGGGGCAAAGAGAAAGAAAAGGGCCTGCAGCTTGGCATTGCCTGCCTGCAAAAAACTATGGCAGGTTTTTTAAAAGATCTGATGAAAAATACTCTTCACATCACACTGAGAGTTTAAATAGCAGCTGATTGTACGGAGAAACCCCACAGTGCTGGCTATTGGCGAACATTGTTTGAAGCAATTTTATATTTAATCTGTCCGGTTTTAATCAGTATTTTAATTCATAATGGCTTTCAACTTTTAAATAATTCAAGTACTTCATATTCTTTCATCTTGATAATTAGGTGGTCTAATTTTTCAGAAAATTATATATTTATTAATTGTTTATTTTTTATTCAACAGTAGTCACAGCCTGTTTTGCATTATGTTATATCTGTAATTATTTTTCTTTGTTTTCTCCTCGCTGCCTTCAGAGGTTTTTGTTTGCAGGTCAGGAATGCACCTTGCATATAATCTTATTCTAAATATGGTAATAAAATTATCAAGACTTTAAAGCTGCTTTTGTCTGGAAAGCACAGTACTGAAAGATGATGGTGACTACTGCTGAATGCTAACAAAAGAGCAATTACATCTAATAGATAGGCTTCGGGACATCCTTGCTCTATCTTTTAACTAATGCTCTTTCGATTTTTCTCCAGGCCGTCACAGATTCATCATTTATCCGAATGTTTGTGGCTCACATCTAGGAATAACGAAATATGGTACAATGTAGAAATGCCTATTTATATATTTGCCTCATTTCTAGCCGTAACATAGTTCCCTTTTAAAACAAAGCAAAAACACATTGCTTAAATGCTGCATATTTATCTGAGTGTGATCTCGTATATTATTTTAAAATGTGACATTATGGGAAGAAGAGAGAGTTTTGGTTTATGTACGAACGCATCATCTAGGGTCCTGTGATTAGAGAATCTGCGCAAGATCAGGCATGTGCAGGCCTGTAGGGACAGGGTTGTGACATACAAGTTTATTTGTGTGTTTGAGGGTCTCTGCTGCCGCTAATTGCTCTGGGAGTATTTTCCATATCCGTGAGCCCCAGGGTTTAATAGTCGGAACCTCACATAGTAACAATAACTATAACTGTATCACTTACGCTACAAGTGTCGGTCACTTAGAGGCAGTAGAGATCTGTGATGTTAAATGTCTTCAGGTAGCGGGTGCACAGGTGATGCTTCATAAACACATCTGCTGGTCTAGATTTGTTTGCAAGGTGTCTGAGAATTTTTAGATTTCGTTGATACATGTTTGAATAATGCATGCACAAAAAGTTTATTATATGAGGTGTTGTTCTTGGTTGCTGTGCAAAGGTGGTTATTACTATTAGCTTTCCTAAATCTCGTGGAGTTGGCTTCTTTTCAGTGCTAGTGCAGTTCATACAAGTGTAAGATGTAGGGATTTTTTTTTTTTTTTTTTTTTTTAGTAAACCTGGATTGTTGTGTAATTTATTATTATTTTTTTAGGATAACTGTACTTTTGTAAGTATGCTTGCAACTGCAATAAAAATAAGGAATTCAAGGCCAAATTTGTCTAAATAATATTTATGCTATTGGTGTAAAGTTTTACTAATTGATATGGTATTATGAGGGCATTTTCAGATTAGGAATAATCTGAATTTCGTAAAGTAACATGTTCAGGAAATACATCTCCTCTAAACATCAATCACTGCATGAAAAGAGCTGTATCTGGACAAATGGACAAAAGTCCCCGCTAAACTTTAAGTTTGCCAGATGGATGAGGCAGAGTGCTTGGAAAGGTAGAATGCAAAGGAAATTTTGTGAAACGACCAGATACCTCATGTATGTGGATGT
>JAQMYJ010000036.1:22300596-22320406 GCA_030014305.1 Clarias laeviceps | reverse complement strand
TGTGTGTGTGTGTGTGTGTGTGTGTGTGTGTGTGTGTGTGTGTGTGTGTGTGTGTGTGTGTATGTGTGTGTGTGTGTATACTATCTCCAATATACTACATTTCACAGATGATTTACAAATCACTGTTTCCAGTTTTAAATTTGATTCTAACTTTTTCTGATTTGAGGTTGTAGGAGTAAGAAATTAAATCCAGTGGGGCATGCTTTTAGAGGAAAACTACTCATTAATCACAGCTGAGTAGTGTGATGCATTGTGATGCCCAGCAGAATTACTGTTACCCCTCTGAAATTCTGTTAGTGAAAAAATGTAACGTTACGCAGCACTAACACTGGAGACTCCTTCCGTAAAATGTCTCCCTAGAGACAACTTCACCACATCAACAATGATGAGTTTTTTTTATTAATAATAATAACACTTTATATGCTTATTATGAATTTAAGATTTACGTGCAGCAGAACCTTTCAAGTCCTGTAAAATATGAGAACGTGTTAGAAGAAGCACATTAATATAAACCTGTGATTTTAATTAATTTAATCAGAATCCAGAAGCTACTCGAGGATGCGGTTTGTGTAAAGCAATAAAATGAACCTGCATATCGGCAGTTAAATAGCAACACTGAAGGTAAAAATATACAAATTAATCAGAAGCATCAAAAAAATAATGTTACATTTTCTGTTTATCTTTCTGTGCTCAGGGATTGCAAAACAGTTTTCTCATTAAGGGGTTGGTGTGCTAGTAATGCAGTGTAGATACTGCTAATAACCTGTCATTGGCCATATAAAATTAAAGGCTCATCAATAATTAAACAAATTAATTAATGTTTGTTAATTGTAATCTGACAGCCGAAGAGCGTATGA
Source organism: Clarias laeviceps (assembly GCA_030014305.1). Lineage (NCBI taxonomy): Eukaryota > Metazoa > Chordata > Actinopteri > Siluriformes > Clariidae > Clarias > Clarias laeviceps. Next base: position 22,319,549 of record JAQMYJ010000036.1, on the reverse strand, counting down.
AATGTGTTTTTGTGTGTCTGTGTGTATATCTGTGGTGGTGGTGGTGGTGTGTACTGTATGGTGATGTTTATTTTACTGTGTGTTTTGTGCATGCTCTTGAGCATCATACTGCACCGTTGTTTTCTTATTTCAGTCTCTCCTCATATAATTAGCAGACATTCTGATTTCCCAGCTCTTTGCTGAAAAGATCAAGGCAGTGTTGAACTTGCATATGAAATGATGAATCATTAAGTGACTACAAAAGAAGCGGGGAAAAAGGGTTAACCACACAAACATGTGCATAAATTGGAGTGTTTGCGCTGAGGGTTGATGGCTAATGAGATGGTGTGGGATTAGCGATGGCCTCTCGCTTCAGTCCTCCGAGACTCAGAGATCTGACAGACACAAAGCACACACAGAAGTACCACGGCCTACATACATTGGGATATTGGTAAACAGGATGCTTGCTTGTCCTTAACTAAGCAACTTGGCAGCATTGAACTTACAGACACCTACATTAGGTGTTAATTCAGATTCTAGTTTAATTCTGGTCCAATGCTGATCCATTTCTCTAGAATAGGTAAAAAAAAATAAAAAAAAACTTATGAGAGGTTGTAAGGATGGAAAATGCATAATGGATAAAGGATGTGTACATATATAATGGTAAAGCACATGCCTTAAGTTGTTATTAAGAGATGGCTTTAAGCAGTAGGCATTTAGATGAGTTTAAACAAAGAGATGATTAAGGTTGATTGCCTGTGTTTTATGAGTGTATGTGTAAGCAGTAGAATAAAATAGATGTCCTCACAAAACCTGCTATTTTTCATGTCCCAGATAATAAAAAAAAAAAAACGCACACACATATTGTATTTACAGTATAGTGTCTGGAATGCTTGTGCAAATATACTTTGTTTAAATGCATGTTTATATATTTTTTTTTAGTCTAGTCCTTATCTTATGAAAGAAAAAAAGTACAAATCTGTAAAATTCACATAAAAATATGAAGGTAAAAATCCAAGAATTTATGTGAAAGAAATGACAAATCATATATTTTTGCATATTAGCTTACCTTTCATCAAGGAACGAAGACACGCTACTGTACCTACCAACTACCTTGAATGATGAGGTTGGATATTAATTCATTTATTTATTTTCTTTTTAAATTTTTATTTCTTGTTGTAATTATTTGTATTAGCTTCACTTTAGTTGCAGAACATCCGAATATGAAAATTCTGAATATGTTTAAGTAGCTGTAATTACCATCTAATCTAATCACAGCCACTTTGTAAGGGGTTAAAAAAGTTATTCTCAGGCAAGCATTAACAACTAAGAAATATATCGGTTTATTTGTATTTTTACTGTTAAAAAAAGACTGTTAAAGCCTTTTTAAAGCTAATTAATACAGAAAATAAGTCCTTATGAGTGTCACTGAGGTCTATTAGAATAACATACTGTAGGAAGGTAGGAGGTATGTGTGGCTCAGGGTCGCTATAGCACCTACCTTGCACACGACCACATCTCTGTACCACCTACAGCCCCTCTCAGCATGCCGCAACACTGTAGTTCCATCCCACACCAGCCTCAGGAATGCCTTCCACTCCCCACTTCCAGCAAACGACCCTTGAAATTGAGATGCAGGGAAATGAATTATGTGAAATACAGAAATTGAAAGCCATAAGTGTGACCCGCTGCTCGCTAATGGAGAGCCTATAGGAATGTGTAAAAGTAAAAACGCTCCACGGCTCTTCACTTGTAAAAAAATAAATAAATAATTTAGCTGGAGAAAAAAATGCCATAAAGTGCTGAGAGAGAATGTGCCAGAGGAATGTTATATCACATCATGGTGTACATAAGCACACATACATCAGTAATGAGTCCGGGGAGCAATTTGCGTTCCTGTTTCTATTTTCTGTTGTGCGTTGCTGTTGTGATCTTTTTATTTATAACGGCACACCGGCATCAGGCGTGCTGAGCCAGTAATTTGATGGAGCCCTTAGCCTCACATGTGGACTTCATTGTGATATTTTTTCCCCCTCCCTTGGAGACCCCCCGTCTTTTAAAACCACCCCCGTCCACCTGCTGAACAACCAAAGTTTGAAATACATTATAATTTCCCCTTATATGTACATGTTCAGCAAGTTCTCCATTATGCCGTGATGTCATGTGCCCATGCGCAGTGATTAGCAGTGATTAGCTGTATTGTTCATTATGTAGTAGTGACAGGCAGGTGATTAAAACTATATGAAGGAATAAAGCCTTATTAGAGAGGCCTGACTGGTGACACGAGGTCCGAAGATGGTGAAAAGAGCGATGAGGGTAAGACGCCAGAAAAATGACACACAGTAATGAAGGGATTAGCATGGAAGTCAGAAAATAGCTAAGGTTTTTATATCTTGGTGTTAACGAAGGTAGGAATGAGTTTTTTGACCGTGTGGGAACGTTTGAATTATTCTTCTAAAACTAAACTAAACTGAAACGGCTGAAGGTTTTGAGTTTGAATCGCTCGGGTTAGATAACATTTTAGGTTTAGCAAAGCATTTATTAGCTGCAGTGATATTTGTAAATGTAATGTTCTTACAGGGATAGTAAGACAGGTGTATGTGTGTGTGTGTGTGTGCGGAGGAGAGACGGAGATGTAGTACTGTTTACGTAGTTCATGCTTGTGTGAATCTTTTTTGTCAGTCTGTCAGTGGTCTCTATCTGGTTTCCTTCCTGTCTCTGTCGTTCTTTTTCTCACCCTGTCTCCACAGCTCTCCTCACACCTCTCTTTCTTTCTCTCTCTCTCTCTCCCTCTGTATCTGTCTCTGTTCCTCTCTCGATAGGATTGTTTATACTTATGCATTGAAGTGTGTTTGCGTCACAACTGAAAAGAGTGTGTATGAGCCAGAGTAGCACGGACACACACACACACACACACACACACACACACACACACACACACACTATATAAATGTATTTTCATCTCTTGTTTTTGTTCGTCTCCTCAAAATACTGTTGTATACAGTTCAAAGAATAAGTCTATTTTAAGATAATAAAGAAGTGTTTAATATTTACTGCGAAATAATTCTACCTCTCGTGATCATGCACATCAATCAGGAGGAGTAAAGACCTCAGTGAACCCAGTGTCTTAATTAACACAAAGCATGGACAAGTCACGTGTTGGTTATATGCACAATACTGTATGAATCCAGATACGACCGTGGCCTGACTGCCCACAAAACCTTCGCACGTGTTTCTCACAAAGTTGAGAAATACAATTATAACCCTTATAACTCTCTAATTTTTTTTTCTTATTAGATTTCTCATTCTCTCTTTTCTCGTCTTCCTCTCTCTCTACTTCTTTCTTTCCTCCCCAGCTTCCTCCTTCTTCTTTCTCTCTCGGGCCTCGGCTTTGCTCTCTCTTATCTGCTGCTCTATTGTGCCACTGACAGACTGCTGTCAAAGCTCTGAAGCCTCTTTCACATTGCCACTCGTTTTTCATCCCCTTTTAACACTCTGCCACACACACACACTCACACACACACACACACACACACACACACACACACACACACACACACACACACACACACACACACAGAGGCACAGATAAGCATCCTCTTTATCAGTGAGTTAAGCCCTAACCTCTCCTCGCTCTTCCCGCCTCCGTCTCCGAAAGCTCCCTCATCTGCCGTGGTTTGATCCAATCCGACGGATACGTTTCAGACGCGCCGTCTGCGCCACTTTCATTTTGTTTTAGATTAACAGCGATAGGGAAGATTTGCCTTTCCCTCAAATACGTAGGACTTTGCGGCGGAGGCAGGAAAGCTCTCTCAAAATCAATTAATCCCGACCTGCTCTAGAGTGAAAGTAATAGAAGCTATGAAAAGGTCGACTCCTAATCTGAGGCCGCATTACACTGGATTAAAGTCGTATTGTGACAGTGTTTTTGTTCAGGTGGATCGATCACGCTGTAGTGATGGACAGAGGGATTGACTATGTGTTTGTGGCACCGTGAGCGACAGCACAGCTCAGAGCAGAGACACCATCACAGGATCAGAGCAGCAGAGTTGATCAGGAATCGCCCCAGTGTAATCACCACAGAGCGGAGACGTGAAGCAGCAGGGCTTACTCTTTATTGGGTTTCCTTTAATCCACTGTGTGTTTGTAAATGAATCTGATAGACGGAAAGAATTTCAGAAGAAGTCTTTCTTATCCATCCATTGTTCTACTATTAATATTTATAACCCGGTTAGTTTTAAAGAGAGATCTTACCTCCGGTAGCATGTTCTACTCTTCATCCCTATTTGTCTCGTCTGTTTTTTGTTTTTATTTTTTGCTGAAAGGCTATAATCTTTTCATGATATTGCAGACTTTTAAATTGAAATGGCAGAGCACTGAGTCACCAGATGATGTGTTATAAGGCGTCTGACAAATCGAATCACAGAAATAACGCTGTACTCTCTTGGTAAACATGTGGCAGTAGTTATTGCTTTGGAATCCGATTTCTCAGTAAATATTCTGACATCGTGGTAATATCCACACAACAAACTCAGCTTGAAAGTCTTTCCATTATTTTTCTTCTCAGGCTAAGCTTTTCGTTCTTTGTCATTCTTTCTTTCACTAGTAAATATGTACAGCGTGGCTAGATCTCTGCAGAAGCCCTGGAGTTTGTAGCTGGAGTGCATTATGCATGTGTGCGCATAATGGCTGCCCTATTTCTTTAAAAATAGAATTTAAATTTTACTTAATTAGAGGGTTTAGTATGCTAATGCGGTTAATTATTGATGAGGGTTTAATTATGTACTGCCACAGTCTGAATAAAGATCAGAAACAGTGATTTTCTATGCATATGGTTCAAGAAAACAAAAAAAAAAGTGAACAAGAAAAAAGCAGAAAGTGATTTGTATTTGAATATTTGTAGTGCTTTCAGGGACAGAAAATCACAAGGTCTGAACAACAGCATTTAATTTAAGTCAAAACTAAGAGGCCTCACTGAAAAAAACTATTTTGAATTTAGACAAGCTTATCTAGAATTTTTTTAAACACGTTGACAACAAACCAAATACAAGATTATTGAGCTTATATGTAGTCAAATGTTAGTAAAATGAAAGCGTGTTGTTCTTGTTCTGTTCTTTTCGGGAATAAATTCCTAAAACTAGCAAAATGTATCTGCTGATAAAACAAGAGTTTTTTTTTTTTTTTTTTTTTTTTTTGCTTAGGAAATTTTTTTATTAATACATGTCACGAAGATAATGTCAAACGGTATACATATGTAATGTACATACTGTATATGAATGACTGTAGTACAGTTCAATAGTGTACGATTCAATTTGTATTGCGATGCTGTTAGTATCAAGATTTTATAAATATTCTGATAAAAAAAAAAAAAAATTCCTTACAATTCTAAACAAATTCTAAGCTCCTACCACACAGGATGCTGTGGTGCCTGAACACGCCTCCTTTAGGATTATAGACAAAAGGCAACATTTTACCACCTTGAAGGTAAATACATTTTAAAATATATATATACAGTATATAAAAAATATTTTGGAGTCATAGTGCGTAATGGAATGCAGTATAAAGTGTGACTTTATATTAAATTAGGATCACAAACAAAGCATTTTCCTGATCACACAGGCCTGAAACAGTCATTGAAATTGATAATAATGTCTAATGTCTAATATTTATTAATTTATTTTGGAAGAATATCCAAAAATATTAAACAAACACGGATGCACCCTGAGAGTGCCTGTGTGTATGCCTGAATGTGTGTTTGTGAAGATACACCCCATGAATGACCCAGTGGTGTTCTCTGTGAATAAGACAGTATGTTAAGCTCTGTAAAGAAGAGCAGTCAGGGTTACTTATCCAGGCTTTCTTACTTCCACATGCATGCATATGCATCATCCTTCTCCACATGTAGCCTTCATTTCTCGCACTCACTCCGCGCACATAAAAGCACGCTTAACCACTGTATTCAAATCGCTTCCTATTCAGAGCAGAAGTGGCAGCTAATTCTGCTCCGTTTCTCCTGAAGAGCCGACATATTCATCCTGTTAACTTAAATAACACATCTTCCTCGCTTTGTTGTCTTTATTTGTCTCTCGCGAGCAAACCCGAAGGGGGCTCACCACTTTGAAGGCGATGACAAGAGCATGCGTGATGTGCTCGCTTTCATTTCAGCGTGTCTTTCATTCCTGTTTTGTGAAGGAAGGAGCAGGTAAATAAAGGGGACACCTGTGCCAGCGTGCTTCCCATCCCTCTGACACGCTCTGTGCCTCTACCCTCCCTCTCACGCCGTCAGCCTTTCATTCACAGTGCCCCGTTTCTAAATCATTGTGGCAGCTCACCCCCGTAGCTCATTTGTTTATCCATTAACATCGGCAGTCTAAGTGGAGGGGGGGAGGGGGAGGGATAGTGGGATAGTGGGTTGGATGAGAGAAAGGGAATGAGGGAGGTAGGAAGGGTGGAGGGGGGGGAGGAGAAAGAAGAAAAGAGTGAGAGTGCAGTGATGGGGGTGTGTGTGTGTGCGCTATTTTCCCCCTCATTTATTGCATGTGATTTTCATTAAGCCTCCATAATTAATTTTACTCCTCCTTAAGCAGCTTCTCTTTGGTGTGTGTTTATTTGGTTTATTATTGGCTTTGATTAAAGTGAAGTTTCAGTGAGTTGATGAAACTTCTGTGCTTCGTAACTGAATCCCACTTAAATTTAGTTTTTTTTAGTTTTATGGTAGATTTCTCATCTGTTTAGAAAGAGAGCGAGAGACTGAGCAAAAGCCTGTTTGTTTGTTTGTTCACTGTTTAATGTTTGTTTATTTAACTGACTTACTGAGTGACATAATTTTTTAATGGAATTTTTTGTTTGTTTTTGGATTTTCCCAGATTTCCTTCATAATTTTGTCATAATTAGTTTCCACGCATCCAATCAGCACTTCCGCCTCAGAATCATGTGACGCCAGCAGACCACATCATTCCAAACTGCTGCTAAAACACTGTTGGGGTGTCATAAGACATTCGGAGGAAAGCTCTATCCTCTATCCGTGTTTCATGAGCTCTAGACACTTGTGATTGCCTGGTATGGCTATGATTGATGTGAGAGTGCAAATAGTTCTCTCAAACCCCCTACAATTTGTCAAGGCATGTGAAGCTTTTTTCATCCTTTTTAGTGCCATTTAAATCTGAGTATCAAGTCATGTATCTCAACATCGCTAGTGAAATTTAAGCTCTTAGTGAACAGTCTGTGGCTGCCCCTCAAATCACTTCATCCTCCCTATTCAAGGGGACTACATTCTTAATGGAAATGAAGTGTTCTACCACACTGCATAGTGTACATAGGTTCAGTTAGAAATTGAGTTATGGTACCCAGACAAGTTAGCAAGTGTGACATTATTTCAGCCCAACCATGGTATTGGTGCTGAAAAGTGTCCCAACTAGGTGAAAAAGTGAATTTTCAGATAGGATCCTATAACACCATTCTTAATGCTTCATATCTCCAGATCCATGCTTTTATTTTTTGTAAATATGCATACACACCTATATTTTTGGCGGCGCAGTGGCTTTGTGGTTAGCGCTGTCGCCTTGCACCTCCTGGTCCTTGGTTCGATTCCAGCGTCAGGTCTGTGTGCATGGAGTTTGCATGTTCTCCGCATGCTTGGTGGGTTTCCTCCGGGTTTCCTCCCACAGTCGAAAGGCATTTGCAAATTGCCTGTAGTGTGTGAATGTGTGTGTGTTAGTGTTGACCGGAGGTCCTACCATGGTTGTACAAATGGGAATAAATACAATAGTCACCATTGGTTTCGACGGTCCCTAGTTGGACTACAAATGTTCATGAGTGGATGGATTTATATTTTTATCAGATAAAAAGAAACACGTGTTAAATACAATTTTTTGCCCTTTTATGTAGTGTCCGTAACTTTTTGAAAGTTGTGATCCTAATTGTCAGATAAAACTTGCCCAATTTAGATTTCACCTGAAAAGACATAAAACTAAAAAATGTATTGTTCTAAAATGCAAAATTGTTTAGATATTGCAACATGAATTTGACATGGTTACAGACATTACAGATTTTTTGCTTTTTAGGCTTTAACCAAAAACTAATTTAGGCAAAATATTTTACAGGTCATCTGCTTCTAGAGACTTACACCAGTTTAGTATAAATACTCGTAAAGAAATATGTTTAATTTGAATTTTGAAATATTATTGTATGAAGCGAGACTGTATAGCACTGATTTTTATTTTTTATTTTTATTTTTTCTGGAAAAAAAAAAAACTTGAAATTTTTAGGGATGCAAGATTGGTTACTTCCATGTTGCATGAACTTCATAAGTAGCTTCTTTGGCACACATATCCCCCACCACACACCCATATACACACCCACAAACATCCACACACATCCCCACACACACACACACACACACACACACACACACACACACACACACACACACACAAAAAACAAGCACTTACTTTCAGATAGTCCACCACACTTTAAAAATATAGAATTTAAGTAATTCAAGGTGCCGTGCTGATTGCCGAAAGGAGAAGGAAAAGGATGAGAGCGGAGAGGAGGAAGGTCAGAGCAGGATTAATGACTTCAGAGGGTGTGTGTGTGTGTGTGGTCAGCCTGATAAACTCATTAACAACACACACCAGGCAAATGATTGCTTGCACCGAACGTCCGTTTCGCAGTGTTGGAGGAAACCGCCTCAGGAAAAAAAGCTGATCCAAGCGATCTTTAAAAATCTCCTGCACTTGCAAACAGCAGTTTGAAGTTATCACCTTTTTGGTCGTTTCCTGTAATGACATAGGCATGTATTTAGACCGATAATTTATTTTCTTTTATTGCAGGTTAAAACTCAGACCAGAAAACAATAAACATCTGAACTGACAATTTGAAAACAAAAACATTTTAGTTTTTTTCTAGTTGAAATACCTTTCAGATTTTTTCATACCCATTGCATTTTTTTCATACACCACACTAACCTGGTTTCACTCCTCTTCCAAATGCACCGTTTCATTGTTTCTATAAAGGAGCTGTTACTGAGCCATGCCTCACTAGAGAACAGCAAGTCAGGAAAGGATTTCTTCTTATATGAGGTTACATTGTCATAAAAACAATGAAACAGCAAAGCAACTCCTGAGCCTTATAGTGTGCATACATAAGAATAAAAAAAAAATCTTTAGAAATAATTAAAAAAATAATAATCTTAACTGCTTGATTTGCACTTAGAAACAAAGTTTCGAAGGAACAACCTAGTGTGCAGATATGTTAAAAGATACGAGTCGACAAAAAAAAAAATAAAATAAAAAAAAGCATTGTTCAGAAATATCTCTGTACATGTCGACAGGGCTTTAGTGATTACACCATGTCTGCAAGATGCCTTGAGTGTACTATATTTTCATCCTGATGGTGTCTGTCTGTTTTCTCACAGTTATTTTTGCTTGAGAAGAAGTGCGAGTGCTCTTTCAAGGTCAGTGCTGTTAGTGCTCCAAGCTGTTCTGTTCACGTTCATCTACATTAAGCCCTGTATTTTTCCTCGCCTGCTGTGTAATCATGGACCATGCCAAGTATACTGTAAGCACTGACACAGGGAAAGGCATCGAGGGCAGAAAAAAAGGCTGAAAGTGCGGTTGGAAGGTAAACACAGTGAGCGGAGTTGGAGCACGAGTTTAAAGTCTGTCTTGGAGTGTGTGTGTGTGTTTACACCAGAGAGAGCAGAGAGGAAAAATTGTGTCCATGTCCAGCTTTTCTTTGCTTTTCTTTGATGCAAATGTATTTAAATGTAATGTCTTTGTCTGTCTGTCTGTAGCCTAACAAAGACTGTGGAGATTTCAGGAGAACACGGGCCTCTTGGGATACACGTGGTGCCATACTGCTCATCTCTAGGGGGAAGGTTAGTGTCTCTATATTTTTTTTTCTTTATTCTCATACCCTCCATCACTTCCATATCATTGTCTCATGTTATGTAGTAATTTCACTTTGAAAACTTTTTACTCCTTTTTGTTTGTTTATGAAGCAGGAAGTTGGAGCTTGAACAGTGTTTGGGAGAGGAAACATGTCGTTTTTTTGGTTAGCAACATGCTACCCAGCTAATTGTGATAAGTGATGTATGCTGGATAGATGGATGCACATTATAAACTCCAGAGTGTATAGATTTTTAAATGGATTTCTATACACCAAAGTGTATAGATTTTTCAAGCCAATTTGTCTAAGTTCTTTTGGCTAAAGACGTTACAGTGGTAACTCACTGACCCCGCCTTGTGAATTTTTCCATTAAGAACTACAATTTTGCAAGAAATTTGCCGTGGCATACGAAACAGTTTTGGCATTTGAACGACTGAGCACACTTCCGGTTGCTGATCATAACTTGTTTGTGTCAGTGGAAAGCCAATCAAAGCGAGTTTACATATTTTTGTGGGGTGGTTTTATACTCCACAAAATATTTCATCTTTCACTTAATTTACATGTCTTTTCTAAATGTTTTTGGGTTATTTTTATATGCAAAAATTTAACTATAGTGTTGGAAATTGGTAATATCTGTAATATTCTTGGGTGTCTGGAATGGATTATCTGCATTTACGTTATTTCCTATGGGGAAAATGTGTTTTGCAGTACAAAATTTCACCCTAAGAGCTTGCCTCCAGAATGGATAAATTCATATACCCAGGTACCACTGTGCTTTATATACCCTTATCTCATTTAAAGGTGTTTTTTTATTTAGTGTTGATGCTGTAGGCAGCCATGTTGATTTTTATTTATTTTTTATTTCGTACTGAACTCAGTATTGAAGAGACCATTCCGAGTTGGAGGTTCTTTGTCATCTGTCAGCCGAATGAGTCCTCCTCTGATACCACACATGAAATAACTTAAAGAAATAGATGGAAAATAGTGAAGGAAAGAGAATCGATATTTGGTTCATTTAGTGGACCTTGTTTTCCCAGCATGCCCCTGGTCGGGTTGTGGTAAAAGGAGTGACTAGGTGGTCAGCATCAGGACCCTTTTGCAAAGGGTTAAATGCTTTGTAGATGTCAAAGGAGACATGCAGATCAAATGAGACTGGAGACAGGAAGCTGTGCACTGGTTAAAGTCGATGTGTATGTTGTGTATATTGTTTGTTCAGGCAGGAGTCACATGACTTTCGTGTCATCTTTCAAACCAGCCATAAAACTTCATTTCTGCTCCACGGAATTATTATTTTTCCAGCGAATATAACCTTAAAAAGCACTCGTGTGTGTAATGACGCTCATAATAAATCACAGCATGTCTGTGTGACACAGCGACGGTGTTGTCTAACAGGCATGCAGGATGGGCTTTTCCCCCTGCTCACAGGGAGGATTCACACACTGAAATTGATTCATCACAGCAAGTCACATTGGGGGAAAACGGGGCTTTTTATAAAGACATAGTTGCCCCTGCAGGATTCTTTCCTTCTCTTCCTTTGTCTTTCCATCTCTCAGGCTTTCTCTTTTTTTTTTTCTTTTTTTTTTTTTCACATCTCTCCATCCCACAGGGCCCATATGTTTGCTTTAGTCATGGCCGCCAACTTGTCTCTCCAGGTCAAAGTTCACTTTTAGCTCAAAAAGAGATGTCAATAATATCACCAAATATTGAGCAGCGCACTAATGTAAATAGATCCGTTTCCTAATGCCATGTGTCTGGGGGCCGGGGCAAGCGGATCTAATAGGGGTGAAGAGATCAGGAAGCTTTAGCTTGGAGCTGGACACATGCTGACCCTCCACACCGGCATTGTGTTAATGTATTCCAGACCAGTCTGAACTCTGAAATGCTATGTTATTGTTTTCTTATCCAATCTAGGACTCTGATATCACCTCTTGGCTCTAAAAAAACACCACCACCACAATGATCGTCTGGGTGTGATATGTTTGTGGAGCAGACTGTGCCCTTTTTTTGATGAGTGCAGACAGCAGTCACTGTTTCTGATTGTTCTAGTTTCCCGGTGCATCTGTTTGAAAAGTAAATTTTTTGAACGGGTTTTGTTTCTTTCTCTGGAAAAAAATGAATGGATGGTGTTGGATTGCTCTGCACTTTGTCTGTAAGATGTGTACACACGTGTATCCATTCTTGCAAATATGTTCATCATATGTCTGTTAAAGCTAACCTCAGTCTCAGTCTCTGAGATGTCCATGCCGATGCATTTCAGTGCGAAGCGGACTCCCACCACGCACCATTCTGACACACATTTAGAAATGCCTGCAAAGCAGAAAATCCTGAACATTCTCTCCAAAGTGTGTTATGAGAAGTTTTTCCCGCTCTGATGCCACACGGACTGCCCCAGGCAGCTGCTTTTAGAGATGGAAGACCCAGACTATTTGTCGGCCTTTGTGCTGAGTTTTTTTTTTTTTTTTTGTACTCCAGGGTCATTTCTCATTGTGAAGAAATTTGACTTTGCAAAGTTTTAGCAGTAAGTTACTGTAAGCAAGATGACTATGTTTACAGAAGGGTTTTATTCAGCAGGCAGTTTTTATATACAGTGTGTGTGGCAGTTGATTTTTCAGGTCAGTGTGAAGGGCATCGTCTCTCTTAAAATTCAGCCAGGGAGGTTGGAATGAATTTCAGTGCTATTTGAAATAATGTACTAAAATAGCATAAGTGTTAATATGCAGAAAGGCATCTCAGAACACACAGTACCCATACAGTAAATTGCCCAAATGCCTTAAGGGTTGACTTCTGAGATGCTTTTCTGGTCACCCTGGTTAAAAAGGATGGTGGTTTTGAGTGATTGTTTGACTTCCTTTTTATCTGTTTGATTCTTTTGTGTCAGAATTTTTTTTTCTTCATCATTCTGCATAAACACTAGAGACAGTTGTGCATAAACCTGTTGAGATCGGTGGTTTCTGGAATACTCAAATCAGCCCATCTGGTATCAACAACCATGCTACATAAAGAGTTCACGTTGCCCCCTGTTCTGAGATTTAATGTAAACTTTACTTAAAGATCTTTTTGTCTCCACTTTGAGCTTCTGTTGCAAATTGGCTTATTGGGAAATAGTTACCTGTGAATCATTCAAGCATAAAAAACGTCTAACTTAAGACAAACAGACAATCAGGCCGGTGATTAGTACTGTACAGTATACTGTTGCTGAGTTACTGTACATAAACACGCAAGTTGTTAATTATAACTTTGTTTTACATTTCTTTAATTTGATCTACTGGACATAGAAAAAATGAGGGGTGGTTCAAGACTTTGGGTGGCACAGTACTGTACATAAGTGAATAAAGTGAATAGAAAGTCATTTTAATACTTTGCTGCATGTTGAGGGCTTAGGAGAGAACATGGCTCCTGTGTGAAGACAGATTTAAGAGTTGAAGACTGGTTAACCAAAAGGAAAACTAGACACAGGCACAATGTTAATCTAAGCTTTTACTTCATGTTTGATTTATGCAGTGGCTTTAACTTTAAGAATTGTGATATTCACATGCATTTGCATGAACTTTAGATTGTAATGTATAACAGGAAACACTGCTGTGGCTTAATAATAATAATAATAATAATAATAATATGAATTGGAAAAATGTTAATGTTTTACTATTCATTCATGCCCGGTGTCAGTGATTTTCCTGGCCTGCCCACTGTGGTCCTGGGACCTCTCTCATCTTTCTCATCCTTGCCAACACTGGCCAAAAAAACAGTTGTGGTTTTAGTAGGGTCAAATCTTTGGCCTGCATCAAGCAACTAAAACAACTAAGAAGATGAAGTTACTGGAATTTGGTTAAGAACTGTCCAACACATTATTAAATCCTGAAAGGATAGTGCTGAAACATCAACTTCATAGAAGAAATGCGGTCAGGAAAAATTTTTTTTCCTGTAATCGGCGATCACTCAAACGCTTGAAAAAATAAACAAACAGCAGTAGAAATCGGAGCTATGTTTATAAGTAAAAAAGAAAAAGAGGAGTTCAGCATGCATAATGCAACAGGAACTCACCGGATTGAGACTAACAGCCTTCTGGCTATAAGAAAAACCACTTGTTTGTGAGACTAATCAGAAAAAAGGAGTAAATTTGCTAAGGATTGGCTTTTTGGAGCGTTGGAAAAAGGTCATGTGATCTTCTGAGTCTAGATTGAACGTATTTTATAGCGATGTGTGCGTCAGGGAAGAACATGAAGAGATGTACTCATCATGCATAGTGGCCACTGTACACGCCTCTGGAGGCAGTGTCGTGATCCAGGTTGCTTCAGTTGGTCTGGTCTAGACTCAGCAACGTTATGTGGAAAGAAAATGAAGTCAGCTGATGACCTGAATGTACTGAATAACCAGGTTTTCACATCTATGGGTTTTTTCTTCCCTGATGGCATGGAATTGAACAGTTAATAGTGAGATGTTTCTGTTACTTCTGCTCTGTAAAGACTTCATAACGCCTCCAATCTGAGGTGCTGTTAATTGGTCATTTTTCAGGCTGGTAACTCTAAATGAACTTCTCGTCTGTGACAGAGGTAGGTTTTGGTCTCGCCCTCCTGGGACGGCCTTCATGAGGGCCAGTTTCATAAAAAAGAATAATAATAATAATCACCAGTGGGGTGGTGTGATGTCATCCCAAAGTTAACTATTCTCCTGTAGTGTAATGTTTTATAAATGAAACAAGTGAGGTGATATTACTTTATTATGGCACAATATGACAGCAATAATTGGCCATTTCTTTACTCTTTCTCTTTTCTTTTAAAGTTAATACTGTAAGGGAAAAAGATGCCTCTTGTGAAGGTACAAAGAATTCAGAAAGCATTGTGTTAGTGCTTGGGAATTACTTGAGAGTTCCTCTAAAATCTAAATAAAAGCCACTTTACAGACAACTTGAGCACATTTGCATTTACACTTTATTAAATCTGTGTATGTGTCTACTGTACTAAGAGCTGTTACTATAGAAACGACAACATGTTAGAATGAGCACATAAGATGCATATCGATATACTTGCATTTGAATTATAATCAGAGCTTTGCTGGTACAGAAAATTGTTCAACACTCTGTGGATTAAGAATTCAACAATACAGATTAAAATGATTAAATTGAACCTTTTTTCCCCTCAAAATGTGGCACGGTTTCTACACCTTGTGTAGTTTATTTGATTGAAACGCATTGTGGCACTTTTGTTAACGATGTGTGACAGCCAAAACAATTAATAGTCTAACAATTTTCAGATATTGAATTAAATAGTAATTAAAATAAAACACAATTTATCAGCCTTGATGTCTTTTTTTTTTTTTTTTGCTTTCTCTCATTTATTTTTCACACTCTTTGTTTCTCTCAATATACACACATGAATACACACTCCCTGTTGAGTTATCACCTCTCGAGTGGCATCACGGTGTTTGTTGGAAACAATTTCATTTTAGTTCACACACAGGGAGCTATTATGAGTGGTTTCCTTTCCATCTGCCACTGTCAAGAGTTGTTCTCTTTTGTTGTTAAGGTGTGTGTGAGGGCAATACCAAGTCATGATCTTGTTTTCAAGTTTGTTTATGACGACACTTTCAATTGTCAAAACGGCATAGTTTTTGTGTACCGCTTTTTTTTTTTTTTCCTGATAAGAAGAAAGATGTTTCATACGATTCA
Source organism: Clarias laeviceps (assembly GCA_030014305.1). Lineage (NCBI taxonomy): Eukaryota > Metazoa > Chordata > Actinopteri > Siluriformes > Clariidae > Clarias > Clarias laeviceps. Next base: position 22,304,017 of record JAQMYJ010000036.1, on the reverse strand, counting down.
TTAGGTATGCACTGCATTCAGTATGTGATTGTGCTGTGTGTGTTGCAGGGCTCTGGGTCTGCATATTCGGAGCGTGGAGGAGAACAGTCGCTCCAAAAGAGAAGGCATCTTCCAAGATGATGACTGCATCGTTAAGATCAACGACACCGACCTGCTGGACAAGTCTTTTTTACAGTGAGCAAACGACTTTACATCAAAAAAAAAAAAGACTCACTAGTGCTGTCGGCAAGATTTTCCCATTTATATCCTCCTTTTCTTCCGTCTCGCTGCCTGTCTTTTTCAGCGTCTTATCATGGTGGTAAAAATAGACAGTCCTCTCTCAGTCCATTGTTGTGAGGATTGAGGCCATTTAAGCTGATCACAACATTGGACAGGTTTCACAAGCAGTGGAAACATGGCTTGAGCAGAAACATCTGTTTCATCCAGCAGCCATGGTCCTTGAAAGCTCCTCTGTGCTCCCACTGAGTACACACATACACATGCATGCATGCAAACACACACACACGCATTACCATAATCGCACTTGTTGTTATAAGTGTCTAATCTTACTGCCTTTCCTTTTCTTATACACCATGATGTGGTTTATGTATGTATTTATTGCAACTAACAAAGAAGTCACTTTAAGGTACAAGTGTGTAACGGAGGAATCTGGTTGCTCTTGGTAATGCTGCAGGGGCATTTTGTTGTTCCCAGAGTTGTTCCCAGGGAATGCCTTCGCTTTACTGCTTATGCTATGTTGTTACACTGATCCTTAAGTCATACTTTCTCATAAAAAATTAGCACGAGATGTCAAGTAGTTTTTTTCTAGAGCAGGAAAAGTATATAAGGAAAACTAATGGAGAAAGGAATAATTGGAGTGACCAGTGAGCATTGTCTGTTTTTCTAAGAGAACTGGTGATAACAAGAAACATACCTGTACTTATACTGTACTGTGTGTCACCATACAGTAAATCATGTGAAGTTTTATTTCTTTTTTGCTCTTCCTAACAACCATTGGGGTACAACATGCCAAATATTTTTTTATAAACTAAAATGTACTGCCGACAGAAGTTTCCTGGCGGACTCCCACTGGCTCATTGGTGCTGCTCACAGTGCAAGATTCATCGCTAAGAAGTTCAAACATGGTTAAAGATATTGGAGTGCCAAAGATCACTTGCAGTCTGTGAATATTGTCACTGAGTGAGTGAGCAGTCCTCAGAGGTGCGCCCAAGGATTACTACGGGGACTTGCACATCATAACACTAGCAACACTAACCTGCAACAGATCCGTCTCCTATAACATGTATCCACGGAATATAGGAGGTGTATACTGTACACGTCACTCCCTCTGTTGATTTTCACAAAACAGCACAAAAATAAACAAATAAATAATTAAAAATAATCCCTTTGTACATTGTCATCCAAACATGCAGGGAACAGTCTTTCTGTTGTCTTTAAAGAAATATCTGCACTCTCTTTAAAGTAATTTAACTAACTTTACATGATGTCACTAAGTTGCACCATGTTCTTGCTTTTACATTTATTATATGAATTATTCATACATAAGCTCCATATTCCATATGTGTCCCATGGAGCAGATCAGTCAGACAGAAGGCTACAGTAATTTTATTATTACATTTAGGATGGATGGATGAGCCTGAAATTGAATTGCTTAACACAAACGAGAAAGAAGGATTGCGTTGTCATTAGTAAGGGGTAGAGCTCGTTAGTCATAACCCCAATTATGCTGTCTCTGGAATGAGCTTTAGCTCGACTAAAATAAATGAAAATATTACATTTCATTAATTGTCTTCAGATTCAGCATCATTATTCATTGCATTATATAATCACAAACTGCGCTTAATTTTTTTAAAGGCTTAATGCAGCTTTATAGTCTGTTGAAACTTCAGTCCTTCTCTCTCAGTATGTCTGACGTTCTTCGTTGAATTTCTTTTCTAACCCCATTTCTCTCTCTTTTCACAGGTCACAGGAAGTGTTTCGTCAGGCTATGCGCTTGCCCTCTGTACGTTTAGAGGTTCTCCCCATGGCCAATAAAGAGCACTTTGAGAAAAGTCTCATTGGCCATATTTTCAGCACTGACAGCCATGATGGTACTCCCCAGCCCAAAGAGCCTCCTCCTCCTCTGAAGGTGAAGCCCATGGTGAGACCTGTGGATTCCTCCTCCGGCAGACAAGCGGGACCTCAGGAGAGCAGTAGCATGAACATGGACTGCCGTACTCTCGATTTCCCTCTTCCTGTCAGTCATTACCCAAGAGGCAAGAGCAGCAGCCCATTGCTCAAAAAGAGCCACACCATCTCACCTCTGGTTGGGTTTACCACCAAGAAAGCAGGCAAGAGGCTCAAAATTGATCTGAAGAAAGGTACGTAGGTGTGGTGTGATATACTTTAAGTCGTGAAGGATATTACTGTGCTTTTAATCCTTGTGTAGGTACTCACTCAGTGAGCTGCCTATAGACAGGTGTAAAGACACAAGAGCATCTAGCTGTGAACCAAAACAACCTTTACATTTACATTGGCAGACGCCAGTATTCACAATAATCTTGTTTATACAGTACTGTGCAAAGGTCTTGAGCCACCCCTTATTTCGTCATATTAAATTAAAATATATACATTAAAGTAAAGAAATTGGAACAAATTTTTACTGCATTATGCTGCAAAGTACATGTTGTTTTTGTGACAACCTCAGCAGCAACCTCATTTCTCCTCTTGTCTGTTCTAACCACTCAGGATTCAGCATCACCAGTATACTAATCATCGACCAGATCATCTCTCATCATCTGCACCAGTTTCTCACTGGTTCATGCCTTACGTTAGATGTTTTTTAAGCTTGAAGTATTCACATGTCACTATGTGGTTTAAACAAACAAAAAAACTGTCCTCTGAAACTGCTCAGGTACAGGGACTGGACTGAAAATGGGATGCAAGAGCCAAAGATTGAAGAACTATTCAAGACTATGTTAAAAATGCAAGAAAGCCTGGCTTTAGAAGCAAAATATAAAGAAATCAGGGGTCGCACAGTTCTGTAGAGTTGGGCAATTGAGAGGTTAAGGGTTTTGTTCAAGGGCCAGTAGTGGCAGGTTGATGGTGATGGGATTTGACTTCGACCTTCCGATTAGAAGACTAACATCTTAACCACTAAGCTACCATGGGCGTCATTGTCCAAAACAACCTTTCTGTGGCAAATCGAAATATGCATGTAAGAAATTAAAAACATAGTGAATTCTTTATACTGTAATGAAAAGTTCAACAACTGTTCCTGATGCGAAGCTGGGTTATAGTGTTCTGTGCTATACTGAAGCTGGGTTATAGTGTACTGTGCTATACTGAAGCTGGGTTATAGTGTTCTGTGCTATACTGAAGCTGGGTTATAGTGTACTGTGCTATACTGAAGCTGGGTTATAGTGTACTGTGCTATACTGAA
>JAQMYJ010000036.1:22258708-22290630 GCA_030014305.1 Clarias laeviceps | reverse complement strand
TGTGCAGCAGAGATGGACACTGATGTAAAAGAAAGAGATGACCAGAATGAGTATTACTGCGCTTGCGCGCGCACACACACACACACACACACACACACACACACACACACACACACACACACACACACAAACAGACACACATACATAGAACAATACTGAAGTCATTAAAAATATGCAATAAGTTCCTTTGAACAGTTTATATTGAGTTGTGTCTGCTACTTATGTCCCGTAAAGTAGCAGCTGAAATCTGAGGTGATGTTAATTGGAAATTTTTGAGGCTAGTAACGCTAAATGAATTTCTCCTCTGCAGCAGAGGTATGTTTTGGTCTTGCTTTTCTGTTAATGTTACTGTCCAGCCAAAATGAAAAAAATACAGTCCTTTGCTTTGATTATAGAATGCATTTGGTTATATTTTTATTAGTTTTTATCCATCCTGAGTCGCAATTTCTCTCCAAGATCTTAAATTGATGATATGAGAGTCGGACCGCTACATATGTCTTCCCCAGCACATCCCAAAGATTCTCCATGAGGTTAAGGTCTATACTATGTGTTGGCCAATCTGTGTGTGAAAATGATTTCTCGTGCACTCTGAACTGGGTAAACACGTTTGGAGTTTGAACATAATTCGTTCCAGAAGCGTGCTTGAATATTAAAACACTCGTATATCAAAGTGAATTTCCCCATAACAAATAATGGAAACTCGGGTGATTTGTTCCACAACCCACATAATTACTACAATTACTACTACTATTAAGTAAAAATAAAACAAATTAACCTTCACTTAGAAAAGAATCCCAACATAAAAGATTATTTGAAAATAATCCCAACAATATATATATAGTGTGTGTGTATGTGTGTGTGTGTGTGTGTGTGTGAGAGAGAGAGAGAGAGAGAGAGAGAGAGCTGGATCATAGCAAGATATCCATAGCTATCATACTTTAGAATCAAAAAGAGCATTTGAAATGGCCGTTTAAAATAATATAGATTAAATATATATTATATCCATATATATGTCCAGTTCTGTTATTTAAGCAGTCAGTTCTAAATGGAGTAATACGTAGATCAAGTATTTTAGCTATAAGGGGCAAAATAAATGTCTTGGATGCTAAATTATTAAGTATAGCTGTATTCATTAAATGGTAACCATATAATATGGTAAAATATGTCTGCCCTCAAAAATGCTTAAATATTAAGTCCTTAGTTTTTCTTGAATTGCTCATTTGAATTGTATGCAGAATGGTGTAAATCACACTTTTTTAATCTAAGACATGAACATTCATTATTAAAAACTTAAAAAAGGTGAGTTTGTGATTTTATTAAATACACTTATCATCTAGAGGATGCAAATCAGAATGAGAATTTGAATATGCTTCCGTGCTATCTAGATAAACATGCTGTTATTAGTGATGGACAAAGTCTTGGATGTTTACAGAATGTTTTTATTGTTTTATCCGCTGTCAAATGCATCCCTGAGAAACCAAGAGTGAGAATTAAGACTGAAATCACTTGGTTGTGTTATATCAACTGCAAACTTTTATCAGGTGCCACTTATAGCCAGCTACTTGGCAAGGCAGGAAAGTTTATGCAAACTGCAGAACTCGCACCTTCTGGCACTCTTAAGAAAGGTAATTGTATAGAGCTGGTCAGGACTTCACGTAATGCTGCTGTTAGAATCTTATACCAAACCCTAATCAACTGCTCAGGGGGTGCTGGTGTAGTGCTCTGACTTCCTGCTTCGGTGTATGTGATGAGCATAGTGGTGAGAGGAGCCATAATCCCTCCTGCGGCCAGGTGCGTTTGTTAAACTGCATCTATTGAGCAGAGGCCTCCGAGCATTTCTAAGAGCCCGATGAGCTGCCATGGCAAACCTTGAACCTTCTTTCAAATGGCACACGCTGAGTCTACACCACACTGCTCTTAATCTTTTATCAGCAGAGCAGCAGCCCACTGGGGGTGAACGCTGCCGCTGGCCTGCTGAAGAATGAAATAGAAATAGTGATATTAGATATGACTTTGTGAACAAAAGCGAGCAAGCTAGGCCTCATTTCCTTGTCAGTTTGTCAGATTTCCCTGTGTCTGAGATGAAATATGACGTGAAGTTCACACTACCTAATCCACTCATGTTGACAGTAAGGGACTTGATGAGGCTTTGCCATTGGCCTGGAAACTTTTCCTGTCTAAATGATGGTTTATTGAGTGCAATACAGCAATAATGGCTAACACTTGAATGTGCTGAACGTGACACACACACTTCGGGGAGGAAGTGGCAAGTTCCAGGCCCTTGGCTTTGTTTTCCTTAATCTCTTCTCCAGACCTAAAGGAACTGCTTGCATTGTTTCCTCAATTAAGCAATAAAATACATCTTGCTGTCTCTCTGATGTCCCACATGTCACATTTCCAGCCCCGATGGCTGACGAGCCTTGGACTCTGCAAGAGAGTCAATAAACCCACATCCAACACCAGAGTGGGACTGAGACCTCCATCCCTGCTTCGACCCCATTTCTTTTACTGCTTCTATCCCTCTTCATGTAACCCTTTCATCTGCACTTAAACAGAATCCATTTAGACCAGACCTGCCGTGTCTTTTCGGCCCACTGCTGCCTTTAGCCTCTCATTGGCCTCTAGTGAATGCTTGTGGAGGAGGCTCTTTCTTTAAAAATGGGCTTCCAGCTTGCTCTTCATTCTTCCCATCTCTGCCATAATGGCATTTCATCCCAAGCACTTTGACATGTGTAGCACACTCCTGTGTGGGTTGAAAAGTGCACTTCATCTATCCATCTACCCTGCAATCCGTCCACCATGACTCACTCATGATTACATGCAGAACCTATTACAGATATGATAATGAAATACGCCCGTAACAAAGATGCAGCCTTTGCAGTGTGTAATTAAATTACAGCAGTATGTTTATTGATGCTCAAGAAGAATTATGAATCGAAAGGACTCGGACATTCACGCGGATGAGTTTATTAGAGATATACCAGGGAAAAAAAAGTCATACAGATGGCATAAATCTACTACAAATATCACCAGCTTAGAGAGAAGCGAGAAAGGGAGGGGAGAAGAGCTGAGAGTGAGAGATGGAAATAGAGAAGTGGGATGAGGATGAGGGGAAGAATGGATGCGAGAGAGGGAGATAAGACGTGGGTGTGATGGTGGTGTAGTGGAGCTCTGTTCAATAGCCGTCTTCTCTCCATCACCATCTGCTGGTTCGTGGTAATGCATTTGCTGAGTGAATCACAAAGCATTCTCACCAGGTTTCTTACACACACTCTTGCACACACCTTTCTGCTCAGACCTCCTGCACCACCTGCTTCACTACTTAAAAGATGAAATGAAGGGAAGGGAGTAGGCGACATGCAGCCAGCCTTCATACATACATGAGCTGAAATAAAGTGAATACATTTTGTCCAAAGCCTTTGCACTGGCCATAGTGAAAACAGCTTGCATATTCTCTTGCATTCAGGATTTGATGTCCAGTATGGGCCGGCTGGCATCACGGAAATCCCACTAAACACAAACCAAACATGCAGAAAAACCCCGCAGCCAGCAAGATGGACAAGCACACAAGTGAGACTGGTGAACAGAAGCTTTCTTTCTACTTCATACAGCCTAGTTCTTAGTTTCTGAAAGTAACAATGACCTCGCTAGTCTGACCTCACACATCCGTGCTGAGCCACTTCCATCTGTGTGCGCATGCATATGAGCTCTTCAAGCCTTTAGCATTTCTGTGCTAACTTAGGCAGGATCAGCTGTCCAGTCTGGCCACTTGAGCCTGGATTGAATCAGGATTTAGCTGTGCTTATGGCCCGGCTGGAACGAATAACAGGCTGCGCACACTAACCTTGTCCTGTCCCCTACGCACACATCCTCGTGGTCTTTTCCTCAATTGTCAGTTCCTTGAAGTTACTCTGATGGAGTCACAATTTCAAAATCCTCCAGAAACGTTCAGTGGCGTTCATGTTATGGGTATTCAAACTTTCTCCCATCGTTTAATGTTTATTAAATACATTCTTTATGCAGCATTTTTTATTATTTTACTGTAATATTATGGAAGTTTTACAGTTACTATTATTTAATATTGTAGTCTTTACATGTTTTAACTCTTTTAACCTCTATACTTTTTTGTTAACGAACCTTTCTGTGCAATGAACATAAACATAGCTCATAAAAAAAGGAAAAAAAGAACAACTGTTATTTTTATTTATTTAATTAGGATTTATTTATTTAGGTAGGATAAATTTTCTGAAGCTAAAAAACTGAATTGTGTTTTCTCTAACCACTTACAAACCGGATACTGTAAGCCGTAGGTGTAATTTATGGAGGATGGTTGGTTGTAACCCTCTCAATAATCAGAACCAGCCATTACAACCCCCCAAACATGTTAAAGTGGCTGGCTTTCTCGATTCAATGTAAATGGCATGCAAAAAAGAAGAGAAAAACATTACTCCCACATGTAGCAGTAACTGCAGGTGCAAGCAACAGCAAGTAACATTCTCAATGAAAAGAGGCAGAGTAAAAGACTGACTCCAACCAACAATTTTTAGCTGTTTGTCAATGGGAAAAGTGAAAAATCTCTTCCGAACAGGAAAAATGCGATTTACTGATTTAATATAAATTTGGTGCCTTTATACATAGTGAATGATTTTATGCTGTACAACCGCAATAACTGTAATATGTAGCACATGTTGCTTAGGTATATCTCTTGCTCTTAAAATGTTAAAATGTCTTAATGCTAAAAGCAAACTGTTTCCAAAAAGAATCAATAAATCACCAGTGGGTTGGTGGTTTATTGTCCTCAGACACCCCCTACATGGGTGGAGATCTTAACCCTCCAAGTGTTAAACCCAAAGTCATGCACTTGCTGTGAGCCATAATGCAAAAATGCACAAACGTTTCAAAGAGTACATGGTGTGCCCAGGTCGAGGGAGAGCTGAGCAGGCAAACAGCACATTAAATCACTGTACAATTATACTTGTCATCATTATTATATCATTATCATTATTTGTAACATGTTATATTTATTTGGGCCTGTTTTTTTTTTTTTTTTTTTCCTCCTTCTTGTCAAGTCTTTTTTTTTTTTTTTCCTTCCAGGCAAAAATCTAAAGTGACATTTTTCCTAAATATGGTACATCTTATAAACATACAGTAGTTAATGTATATGATATACTTATAGTATTTAATGATTAAGTAAAGTTATGCTTTTTATTCACATTGACAGTGGGCACAAAAAAATAAATCCGTTTTTATTTGTACAGAAAACAAGGGCTCTGTATGAGGACTTATTTCAAGCAGAGCGTTCATCTGCTGTTTTTATTGTATATTTTTAATATATTCCTACACCCGCCAGCTGTAATCCCTCTAGACCGGGTAATGCAAGGCCATCTTGAGGGTTATTTGTTTTTAGCTGTATGTTTGGGGTTGTTGTCTTTTTGAATCGTGTGCCTTCTTTGCAGGTTGACTTTCACAGTCAGTGAAATTAAATTCTCTTCTATTTTTTTTTCCCCTCTCTTCTAAAATGTCATTCATATTATATGCCATTTTTAGACGTTTAGAGATTTTGCATTAGGTACAGTACAGTGCATTGAATATTGTTCACTGTGAAACTGTTGCTTTTGCTCCTTTCACATTGTTCTGTAACCCTTTTAAGTGACTGCAGGCTTCTTTCTTACCATCCTTAGCATTAGTCTGAATGTGTGCTGTGAAATCAGCATGGCACACATTTCCAGGGATGATTATTTGTGGTTCCATTAGGTTTTCCCCTTTGAACCAGATGCACTGACAGAGATGTTTTAAGTTCTTTACTGTGACTGTGTCTGCAGATCTGAACTGGATTTTTAAAAAGTAAATACTGAAAACAAAAGGTTCTGAATACTTAAAAAAAAAATTATTAGTTACTTACAGCTGCACAATTAATCGCACAAAATCTAACTGCAATATGGACCTGTGGCATTATGTAATCACAGAGTTTTGTAAAATACTTTTGAGGTTATTAAAACATATTGGCAAACATTCTATTAATGTGATAATTTGTGCCAGTATTTAGTGTTTGCATAAATAATTAAGTTTTAATACACAATGGTAAATTTTATAGTTACATATCGCAAGTTTAAATCGCAATATGTTTTCAAATGATCGAAAAAAAAGAAATAACATATGAAAATGGTTTTAGTACACCTACTGGGTATTACTATTGGATTCAGTTGAATTGTATTGTGTAGCTCTTTGAGAAATGGTCATTTCGGCAAAGTTGCTTTATAGAATTAAAATTGCATAGAATTGACTGTGCCTGAACAAAATACTCACTGAAATGTTCAGGACGATACTGCTCGAGAAACAGCTAGTGTTCGACATCTCTACCCACATACAGAATTATAATGCACCAAGTTTTTTTTTTTAATGGAAAATGACTAAAGACTTAGCATTCACTTCAAGCTGAACATCAGCCTTTGACAAACTCAGACGCCTCGAGGCGAGAAACTTGTTTCCTATTCTTTATTAAAGCACAGTGAAATGGAAAAAACATTTAATGACCATCGCATACCACACATAATGAGCATATTAATATTATTAATGCATTTGCTGATTTCTTGATGTCCATGAGTGCGCTTTAGAGATGAGTTTATTTTTCAGACTTTTTCTTTCTTTCTTTCTTCTACCACTAGTATTTAATAATTGTATTTTTCTTTTATTTTAGTTTTTTTGTAGAAAGAAAGAGTGAAGTAGTAAAAGTCGATTACCCATGGTGCGGTATCATTCGTCCCTGTTCTGTCTGCTAGCGACTTTCCACTCTTTTCAGTGGGTGTGTTGTAAATTTCTGTCTAGCTTGTATTTGTGTGTTTTACTCTTGTATGAGGAGACGGTGTAAGTCTGAGTGGTAAAACACACTCTTGTTAGTGTGAAAAGCATCGCTCACGGAAGACCATAAAACCAGTTAACCACCAAATACGAGCCAGGAGCGTAATGTTAACCTTATTTCTCACAGGCGTTTTCAGACCTGGTTGAGTTTTCTAATTAACATAATCATTGATCGTCTCTGTAATGATGGCCTGTTGAGTTAGTTATGAGTAAATCATTAATGGAGCAGTTTAGTGTCTTTTTCGGCAACGCTGCTTGAAGCTAGAGTGGCCATTAGAGCAGGGTGTATGTATTTACTCTGTTTATGGTGTGTGTCACTATTGTGCATTCACACGCACACTTTGGCCTTGTGTGAGTTTAAACCTTGAGCGCTGACATCTGTGCGGAAGACCCAGACGAGCACGGGCAGATCTATCACAGGACCACAGTGAAGGACAAGTTCCAGCTCAGCTTCCTCTTCCTCTCATGCACTCTCCTGCTTCTACACACAGGAAATTGATCAATCTGTTCTCATGTTCTCTTCTTTATTTCCCATTCAAACAGTGTCCATGGAAAATGTAACAGTGTCATAGTGCACATTTAATTTACTACTTTATTTTTATCGTAAACATTTTTTACAACTAACATCATGTTTAAACTCTACAAGCGCAGTATGTTGCCATGTCCAGTATACGTATGTTTGAGTGCATGCCATGTTAAAGCCATGTTAATACACAGTTTTTTTTTCCTCCTCAAAATATTCTACTAAATATGTTGCATTCAATACAGACAATTTTTTTGACATGTTTTCCTTTACTGTGAATGAACAGAAAACCTGTTTGCTTAAAACAAATGAAAATCTACTGTATGTGCATTCAATTGAATACTATTGTGAAGGGATTCAAATGCACCACTATATAATATTTTACATTAAGGCTCCTGTAGCTGACCTTATTTAACACATCACATGAATATACCCATCATTATGAATAATCTGCTCAGAGAAACTGCTCTATTCTGCATGCGTGAGATCAGGGTCATGGTGGATCCTTCAGCTATTCCGGGAACACTGGCACGATGCAGTTTTGCTATATTTATTTGTATTGAGCCAAGGTCACTTTATATTGAGGCAAGGTCACTTTACAAAGTATGTAACACAAAACTACACCAGTAAACATACGGAACAGTACAAAAATAAAAATTTGTTTTATGAGGAAAAAAAAAACAATAACTGAGATGTACAAGGAGCAATAGAAGTTCAGCCTATGTTAATAAAGAGATTGTGGGAAGGAAATCTGCTGTTAAATGACCTGTCATACATTGAGGGAAGCTTGGTGGGATGCTAGTTTTTAGCAAGGCGCCATGCACGTACTGTACAGTGCACATTCTTACCTGCAGCCTGCAGCTTACCTGTAGTCACATACAGGTACATACCTCCGACCGAAGGATTCATGCAAACATCCAATATAAAAATGCAAATATGTTTATCGACACCCCCAAAATGCACATCCATAAATATTTACTTTCTGATTATAGAGAAAGATGTCCATTACATAGAGAAGGCCGGAAAAATCAACTCCGTTATGAATCACGATTCCTTTGTGTGGCGATTTACGTATCAAAGCTTCCGAGTGGCGCAACTGAACGCATTTTCATGGTCTTATATCAAACATTCCACGCGTTAAAAGCCTTTGATATGCCTTTTTCTCCAAACTCTGTGGGCGAATTAGTCCCAGACTCACTTATTAAACACAAGTCTCTAAACACCATGGGCACATTGGTCGAAAGTCTCACTGTCAAGTAGAGTTTTGAAACTTCGGAGGCATGTGAGGTGGTAAAACGTCACCATTTCTTTATAATTGTACAGGAGGTACACACTGAACCATTTACACATATTCATTATGAGTGAATTATTTACTAAGTTTGTTTAGAAATAATAATTGTGGGGGAGGACAGAGATGCATGCTGCTCAGTTAAATGTTAAACTCTTGTATTTAAACTTGATATAAAGTGAGAAAACTAATGTAGATATCATATGGAATCGCAATTTTAATTCGAATAGGCACCTCGGTAAGGTGATATCATATCGGGAGATGACCCATCCCTACTATTATACGTGGTAAACAATACGTGGATTAAATGCGTTAGCCTTCATGTACAGTATGCATGTACTTGTATATGTAAGATTATGATTTTCTCTGAGTCAGTAAATCATAGCAGTAAAATTGCATGTGAGCTTTTTATTTTTCTTTTCCTCCCTGGTCGAGTATGTGTGCTTGTGGGGGTGTATGGTGTAAAATGATACACACTGGAGCCCATTAGCAGCATTAATAGGTACAGTCTCTCTGTGGGTTGTGATTGGACCAGCCGGGCTCTCTTTCTCACGCATCATCTTAATTAAATGTCACATTGGGCTTTGATCTTCAGCTTTTGAAATGCACACTGAGTCTGCAGCAAGATGAATCATGTGTATAAATGTCTAAATTATTGCACTAAAGTTTGCTTATTTAGCCTTTTGACAGTGTAGCATGGAACGATGATGTGTCTATTCCCTTTTATGTGCGGCACCGTTGTTTATGTAAGAATTAATCTTATTATAAAGAAAAGAATGTGTTTCTTATAGGGTAGATTTTCATTCTCTAGACATTTTTCTCTGACTGCCTGATGGATTTCAGCCACAGCGAGCTGCCTGCTGACGAATGCCATGATACGTTTAACAGGAAATGATCAGAACGCTTTGGAGCGGAGTTGGAACTCATGGAAACTTGCACTTAAATGGATGCCAATAGCAAAAGCAGAGGATTTAGCTCTTCATGTAATAAAAGACAGCCTTTCTCAGTGTGGTGGTGGTAATAGTTTGCATTTTGAATGTTTGGTTTGGAAACATTTGCCCAGTAACCCTTGTTCCAGAGCTGGTGTGGTTCCCCAGAATGGACTTCCTGGCTCTCGACTAGTGAATTCCGGGAGAAGCCAATCCCCCTGCCACACCGCAGGACTGCAGCGGCATGAATTCGAGCTGAAATGTGTACTAGCCTCGAAACATTTTCTCTTCACTTGCGGTGCGTCATGTGTACTCGGCACTCGGCCCTGGTTTAAAGTGGTTAAACTTATAGCCCCCTTATTTGGACATGTTATGCATCACTAAAATGTGGCATAGTGCCACATAGGGCCATTGTTCAAAAGTGTGTGTTTCTTTGGGGGTCTTGGGAGGAAGCCTTTAAAGCCTTTGTTTACTGTGGTCATTCTAGACCACTCAGTCATGAAGGCCATGATGAACCATGGGCATTGGCGCTCCCTTGGGACACGTCTTAGTTTTCTCGACTCTCCTCTGAGAGCCTGCAGGGGGGGTCTCCAAATCTCTTCAGAGCCTCGCTTTACTGAATGGAGCTTCTGTTCATTGGTGCAGGATGAAGAGAGAGGGAGAGGGAGGAAGGAAAAGGGAGGGAACATAGGAAATTTCCCTCTCTCCTTTTCTTTCCTGTCTCGAACCGTTGTATATGTACTCGTCACTAAACCTTCAGAATGTCATTTGTTCTTGTACCTATGGATATACTCATCCATCTGCTCCTGCTGATGACTCCATGTGTCTTGTTCTTCATTAAGGCACTCTCCTCACCACATGAGCAGATGCTGGCTATACAGATTAGACACCAGCTGTGTTCAGCATACCCATCAGTTACTCAGTGTACTAGTTTGAATGAGTGTGCATTACGAGCGGCTCTGCAGACTTCACCCCAAAACTAGATAGCCATTGGGGGATATTTGATTTTAAATCTATCTCTTGTTATGGCATTGGGTTCAGAAGAGATCATTTTTAAGAAATCTGTCCACGGCTTTACCCCTTCTCTTTGCTAACATGTGTCTTCTGTACGAGCACTAGCTGATAAATATGTGGTACAAGTAGAAAACAGTGGGATTGGATGCAGCATGGCATTTTTTTTTTCAGGGTGAGGTCCTGACAGAGAGCTTGCATTTCTCTGTTCACAGAGTAAATTGAGATTACTGACTCCTCAGCAGTCCATCTTAGTTAGAGATCCCGGGTGGTCTCGGACCCCAAACCCCGCCCCTACGGGAAACGCATGACCCCATAACAGCCGTGTGTGTTTTATGTTTTGCATGTTTTAGACATAGTGAGCCATTTTATTGTGGTTGACCTGCTTTATGACTATGTGAAATTAAGGTTTAAAGACATTCCAGGCCACTGCTTTTTTTTTGCTTTTTTTTTTTTGGACAAGGTCTCTCATTTTCTCTTCCAATCCCCCATTCTGGTTCTTTCTTGCTACCTAATGACACATACTGTAACTAGCCACCTGTGTGCCCTTGCTTGGGTCTCTGCTCAGTATGTGTTTGTGACACAGAGAGAGACAGAGTACAGCTAATACACCCTAAATCCACAATCCTCCAGTAAACAGTGATAAACCAGGCCTTGCTGACCCACACACTCTTTGTCTTAGCCCTTCTTCACTGCTCAGATTATCCCTCTATTCCTCCCCCAATATGTACCGCTGGCAAATCTTCAAACTGCTTAAAGACAGCCTCTAATTTGGACATACACATCCTAACCTCCGGACTAAGACTTTCCGCCAGACATTAACAAGCCCGGGATTTAATAACAAAGAAACACATAGCAGCTTTTGATATACTTCCAAAAAAAGTGTCGCTTTAACCGACTTCATTATATTTGTTTCCAGCTCACTGATGTGAGCTCTTTCCCTTTTACTGTATAGATCAAATAAAGGCTTTCTCACATTTGTTTTATAACCATTTTCTCCTTTTCCTTTTCTTCCACTCTCTCTTTCTACTTTCCTCTTTAGAAAATAAGTATGAGTGCAGTACAGTCGCACACTCACTCATTACCCGCCCGTTTCCCTAGCGACAAAAGATTGTGTTTTCACTGTGCCCATGGAATAATGGACATTTTTCTTCCTCCCCTTTCTCACTTCCATTTTCCTTTTTTTTCTCTCTCCCTCTCATTTTGAAAGAAAATTTTTCTAAAAAGCTGTACAGGTCATTTCAGGAGCATTATGGTGAGAAAATGAAGAAAAAAAAAAAAGAAGCAAAAACAGGAGGGGGAAATCCAGCATGGCTCAGTACGCATTGGGGCCTCTATAATGGAGAATGGATTATGGCTCTAAATGACCCCGGAGCTCTTAGAATAGGCCGTCTTTCAGAAAGGGAGCATGAAAAGGTTGTGCCATTCTCTGGTAAAATAGGGTACTTTTATGTTCAAATGGAATGACCTCTCTCTTTCTCTCCTCTCTTTACCCATCTCTCTCCATCTCTCTCTCTCTCTCTCTCTCTCTCTCTCTCTCTCTCTCTCTCTCTCAGAAAGAGGAACCGGTGCGTGCTGCTCTGCCTGAGGAAGGGAAGGAGCAGCTGATATTCGAGGTGCCTCTGAACGACTCAGGCTCAGCTGGCCTGGGTGTCAGCCTTAAAGGCAACAAGTCTCGTGAGACTGGTGAAGACCTGGGCATCTTTATCAAGTCCATCATCCACGGAGGAGCCGCATATAAGGTACTACTGCCAGTGGGCATTTAACACAGCGGTTCAGTTTACATAATACAAATGCACAGAATTTCTGCAATAGTTCTGATTGTGAAATATGATTTAAATGTTTATGTGGCTGATATTCCTTTTCCTAATGACAAATCAATTTCTCTACCTCGTGTTATATCGATTGGCCTTGGTCAGGTCAATGTGTTTTGTTTAGAGTACACACCTTTTTTTTTTTTTTTTTTTTTCCCCCCGCTGATGGAAACAGCCAGTCATTTTATTAATGTATTAGAGATGTATCTAGGGGCGGTGGTGATATGCAGCCATGAAATGGATTTAAGAAATGGATCTTGGTCGTGTACTAATTGTATGGCTACATGTCAGCTGCATTAATGAAGAGAGATGAACTCTGAGGCCTCGGGTTAAACAGGGCCTCTTAGTGGAGTCCAGTGACCTGCAGCTGCCATCTTCCCTTGACCCCTAACCTCATGGCCCTTGAATTTGACCCACTTAAGCAGATAGAAAGACTGTCAGCAGGGTGCCGTTTGTGGACATGGGACTATAGCACAGAGCAGAGTGATGAGAAGCAGACTTCTACTGTATATCTGCTAATATACATTATAGTAATTCAAGGAATACATTTGTTTATAATTAACAAGCGTTTAAAAAGGCCCTCCGAAGTGGCCGCGTAGAGTAGGTAATGGGAAAATATTAATTTAATGAAACTCATTATTATTGTCACTCGTGTATTTATTAAATCTCGAACAGTATCGCAATGTGGTATTCTTGCCTCTGGAAAAAAACTAATTTTGTGTATTTATTGCCAGCATTAATTATGTGCTCCACTGGAAAAATACGGCCAGCATTAAGCTAAGAACTCCTCTGATACGTAGGCTGGTGACAGACAGATGGCACCAAACAAGAGCACGTCTACTACTTCACGTTGTCCCTGCGGAGAGACTTTCTGAAAGCGTTATATATATAGTGTGTGTGTGTGTGTGTGTGTGTGTGTGTGTGTGTGTGTGTGTGTGTGTGTGTGTGTGTGTGTGCAAAATATATAGCTGTAAGACGTAATAATCTAAATTAACACAACTATATCTACTTAATGTAAAGAATCTAGAATGAATTGAAAACTTTTCACACAAGCAATTTGGTTCTGTCTATTGGTGACTCTCAAAACATACAGACATGAATACCGACATTTTTATTTATTTATTTTTCCGATTTTCTCCCTAATTTAGTCGTGTCCAATTCCTCCCCATCACTAGGGGACTACTACTACCACTCAGCCGGGAGGGCCGAAGACTATTACGTGTTTCCTCCGAACCACGTGACGCCAGCCGATCGCATTTTTTCGAATTGCTCGCTCACGCACCGTTGGGGGCAGCGTAACACACTATCCGCTCCTGATTGACTGTAGAGCCGTGATTAATGTGGGAGCACGAAGTACCTCTCATCCCTCCCCTGTGAGAGAGCTCGGCCAATCAGCTCTCTCTAGACCTCCGGCTGCGAGAGGTTACAGCATCAACTGGGAATCGAACCCCCCCGGATGATAGGGCGAGCTCTTTACCACTGCGCCACTCGGAGGCCCAATACTGACATTTTTCAGCATTATCATCATTTGCTACAACTCTGGAAGTTTTCCCCTCATTTACAGCGTTACACCAAATAAACACATGGATCATCAGAAATAAAATTAAAACAAATTAAAATAATTTTTCTTTTCTTTAAATGAGTTATATTGTATATGTAAGTATTAGCTTTAGATAAATCAACATGCAGACATTTTGCTTGTTAAATCTAAAACACTGACTACAGAGTTTACTGTTTTTAGAAAGGAACTATACATCACTCTTCCAGTGTAGCTGTCCAGAATTCAAACGAACTTGTGAGTGTCTGGTCTTCTACCTTGTCTGTCGAATGGCCACATTTGGAAAAAAACTTAATTCCTTTTGACAAATTCCTGCATAGAATGTAATGCTGAAACGTGCACAGATGCTGAATTGCATCAATGTCGAGTCCAAATGAATGGCAGGACCCAAGGTTTCCTAGCAGAACAATTTCCTGTGCCTTCATTTCATAATCTATCTTATTTTATCTTAATGCATCCTGGTGCCATCTCTTCCCCAGGTAAGTGACATGCACAGACCCAACCATCCATGTGATGTAGAAGAAAATGTCATTTATCAGACCAGGCCACCTTCTTCCATTGCTTTGAGGTCCAGTTCTGATACAGATGTGCCCATTATAAGTGCTTTTGGCTATGGACAGAGGTCAGCATGGGCACCTTGACTGGTCTGCGGCTGCATACCCCACTACACAACAAATTGTGATGCATTGTTTGTTCTGACTTCTTTGTATCAGAACCAGCACTCAGTATTAAGTTGAGCTACAATAGCACTTGTATTGGATTAGGTTACACAGGTCAGCCTTCATTCCCCATGTGCATCTGTGAGCCTTGGCCTCCCATGACCCTGTCGTTGGGACACCAGCCTTCATTTCTTTGACCGCATTTGGTGTTATACCTGACCCAGTTGTCTAGGCATTTCTAGCCATTGTCTGTTCGTTTGGCCTGTGTCAAAGTTGCCTAAAGTCTTACACTTGCTCATATTTCTGCTTCCAACACATCAACTTCAAGGATAAATTGTTCACATGCTGAATAATATATCCCATCCTCATTATAGGCATTTATTTTAGACCCAAGCTGGCTCTGATATTAACAGTTGAAGACTGATTAGAGCCAGACTTTACACCACTTGACTTTTTTTCTTTGAGGTCATCAGAAATCTGTATCCTCACTGTTGGATGCGGTCTTAGGCATGAAGGCGCAGCCCAGGTGCTAAAGACATCAAAGCCATGCTGATATCCAGCACAACAGCATGACCTCATGTGTTATATTGCTTATAACAGTTCCACAAACAGCATTTATTAAAAACAATACCAACACATATACTTCTATGATTTGATGAACTCTAATTAACTGTGATTGGCGAAGCTGGCGACCGGCAGATTGTGTAATTAGCAGGCACGAAAGTAGTTTTAAATTCTTATATACTATGTAGCCAAAAGGAGAGAATAAACCATGGAGGTGGTGGACAGTCCTGAAAATCTTGCAAGTTTCTCTTTATATTTCAATTTATTCTACTTTAGAATATCAGCTACATTTTTTCAGCATTCTGAATTTAAGTCTATTAAATGGAAAGCTTGTATGGTAGTATGTACAATCACTCATTGCACACACTTTTTATTTTGGAATTGGATAGAACAGAACAAGAAAGAAACATTTCAGAGGCAATTCGGAACGTTAAGGCATTGGACTATGGTTCGGAAGATCCCAGGTTCAAATTCCACAACCACTAAGTTGCCACTGTTGGGTCCTTGAGCAAGGCCCTTAACCCTCAACTGCTCATATGTGTAATGAGATAAAAAATGTAAGTCGCTCTGGATAAGAGCGTCTGCCAAATGCCTAAATGTAAATGTATTGTAAATATGTATTTTGTTTTGTTTTTTATTGCAAAAATGCTCACATGACTGGTTTTAAATGTGGGCTTTGGTAGGCAGATACTCTCTCCTCAGTACAGCAGACCGTAGCGACCTACTTTCAACAATTCATAGAGCACCTATTGGATTTACATAAGCAAGTACTTATAAGAGTGTTTGACTGAACAAGAACTGCAGTGTTTAATATGTTTAATATAATTCTTTTCACCTTAAATGATGCAGTGAGTAACTTCTAGTATCCCCTGGTCATGGAAAAGCTGTTATGTGTTTCAGAAGGTTAAAATACGGGCTTGCCTCAAGCAAACAAAACAGTTAAGAAGATTGCTGAAACTACTGTAATCAGATTAAGAACTGTGCAATGCATTATTACCGCATTGAATGATAGTGCTGAGGTGTCAACTTAAAACAGGACAATAACACAGCTAAAATCTATGCACCTCTGGATGATAATATAATGAATGTTGTAACATTGCATAAAGTGCCAAAGCAACTGATAAATGTAGCCCAAGAAATATTAGTGAAAGCAACTTTTTCGTAGCCAGGCAGTGTATATACAACTATAGCTAGTGAAATGATGACAGTGTCATGTTTAGAGCTTAGTAATCAACCACATTTGTCAACGATCACACATCCCATCTTATAACAAACAACACCTACACTGACAATGTGTAAAAATTCACTCTTAGCTTCTCAGCGTCTCTGTCTCAAGCATGCTAATTTAAAAGTATTGATTCATTGATCATGTGTATACGATCCCCTGCTGAAGACTCCTTTTGAGAAGTTTGCTAAATACAGGCTTGAATTCATCCTGTTTGTCCATATGTGCAGTTAGGCAGGGGAGGAAATGTCACACTTTTCCTTATGTTAAATCCATGTGACGAGAGGTTCTAAAAATACCCAGCTATGAAGGAGGAGGTGTGTTTGTGTATGTGTGAGTGTGTCTCAGTGTGAGAGTTTACATATAAAACTGAGGCCTTCTTTGTGAATAAATGAAGGAGGCTTTCAGTGAGTCCCATCAAGTCTGGAGTCAGGGCACTGTGGTGATGCCAGAAGCACTTAATAACTTTAAAGGTGCCCTTTCACTCCCTGATCTCTCATATCAGCCAGGGCAGCAGTCAGACTGATGTAGTAAGGAGAGGTAGAGAGTACTGTGCTCTCTCTCTCTCTCTCTCTCTCTCTCTCTCTCTCTCTCTCTGTATGAGTGTGTGTGCGTGCGCATGCATGTGGATGCACATGTGTGGACTAAAAGGCATGTTGTTCCTAATGTAGCCCCTGATGACACTATGCTGTAATTACAGAGCAGAGCTAGTGCTAGCTTCAGCGCATTAACACTAATTAAAAACTCTCTGTGCCCATGCTAATTAGCTGAAGGTGTCCCGAGCCTGTGTGTGGGATGTGTCTTCTCCCTAGACTCATGATGGAGAAAGAAGATAGCAAGAGAAAGAGAGATTAGACATTGTGGGAGGCGACTGTAACTTGCAGATTTATTGATACAGCCAATAAAAATACAGGCCATAAATCTGATGGGTGGAGTGAGTAGAGACTTTATCAGATCTCTCAACCTTTTTTTGCATGGACTGAAATGTACTCATTTTGAAATATACCAAGAGTCTTTTTTAATAATAAATGGAAAGATGAGCCAATCAGTACTTGGACAGGTGTTTTATAGCATTACCTGTCACTCACTGGAAGCCCCGCCCCCTTCCCAGCATCTTACATTAGAGACCGTTTGGCTGGTGCTCGCTGTTGCTTAAAGAGTGCACTGATGTGGCAATCAACTTGATGATGATGTTGATTGGTGGAAAAAAAGGGACACACTCAGTTTTTGGACCAAAAAAAAAAAAATAGAGAAAAAAACATGTCAAATCCAACACAATTACAAATAATGATAATTGTAATGATAATTAGGCAGCAATTCAAAGCATTGTTTGTTTGCATTGTTCTCATGCACTGGCCAGCACTCAGCAGTGTTCAAACAGTTTGAGCAGCAGATTAACAGTGAAATGTCAGATACTTGGAAGCGTTTGACGGGTTATGCGCTGGACAGTAAACATGTGCTTTGTAAAAATAATTATATTTAAAATGTAATCTTGAAGTTTGACTATGTCTGGCATGAAGAATCTGTTTTTTTCCCTCATTCATCAAAGCTGGAGTTTGTCCTGTTTCCTGTTGTATTCAGCTTAAGCTGTGCATTGGAGAAGCCAAGAGGAGGCAGGCTGAGTTTTTTTTTTTTCTTTTTTTTTTTGCTCTCCTTTTCCCAGCATGTCATACCATCAGAATGAAGGATGTCTCCTTTCCATTTAAAATCAATAAACATCATTAATAGCATAACATGCCTGTATTCATTGCTTGTTACTGTTAATGGAGCAATGAGTTGAAGGAATGTAAAGTAAAATAGCTCATCTAAGCTGTTAACATTTTGAAACCCAGTGGAATAAATGTTATGTCTATCTGACCATTTTGATTCATACACATTGACATTCCATACAAACTTGAATTATTCTTTTGATTGTATAAAACTGCTTTGCGACAATGACGATTGTCAAAAGCGCTATACAAATAAAACTGAATTGAATTATGTATCGACAACTTTCACACCACCATCTCCTTTGACTGTCAACAGCCTCAGAAGCAGCATGGATAGCTGATAGAATGCTTTTTTTGTTCAAATTGTCCTGTTTCTCTAGAACTCCAGTAAAGATAATGTAATGTCCACAGTAATTACACTTAATCTACTTTCATATCCAGTCTTACACTCCAGCTGTCATGAGGCCTAACTGGCCAGTCTGACACCAGTGGATGTGGATCTGACTCGGATTAGTAGTGAATTAGATTTGACATACTTTTCAATCTGATTCACTGAGCTATGTATCTAACAGATGTACAGTAAATGGTTAATTGGTGCCATAAACCGCAGGTATGCAAACACAGGAAAGAGACTGTTTTTTTACAGCAGGCCAGCTTTAATTCTGGTGATGAAACCGGACAAAATTTTATTGGTGAATCCCTTATTATGGCAGTTTCATGTATGGATCATTATCAGATGTTCATTGTATTTGATTATTATGACCAAAATGTATCAAGAATTATAGGTTACCTAGTAAAGGAGTGCAAATGTGCACTGTGATGATTCATTCTGGTTCAGTTAGAAGTCTGATTCAGAGGCATTTTTTAATGGCCCGTTGTTTTTCTTTTCTTTTTTTTTGGTCATCTTTGTTCTAACTCCGACCAGAGATTTCTTACTGTATGCATCACTCTATTTAAATGCATTTACCTTATTTGTACAACTGAATAATAAGCCAGTGATGAAGTGCTGTAGCATACTGTGGCTTTGCAGTTTGTGTGTGGGTGTTTTAACGGGATGTACTGATGTCCTGCTGGGTCTTTTTTGCCTAATGAGCCATGTGTTGCAGACTCGGTAGTGTTTTCACACCCAAGGGGCGTTTTGCTCTTGTCCTCTCCTGCCAACTCTAAGTTCTCACATCACAGCTACTGGTCAGATCAAACCCTTTCCTGTTGTTAATAATCACACACTATTGGATCTTTTTAAGGTGAAATGTCATCAAAACAAAACAAAAAGCAGGTTTTAGAATCGCAGCTGACCTAAGGGACATGTGATAGGCCTGGTTCGTTTTCTGACTGTTTGAGAATAAGAGCTTGTCTCATTTGCCATGGTGTCAGCGGGACAGATATGCTCAGCCAGAGGCCACTGTAATGATCTCCACCATCTCCAGCCAAGCAGCCACACTCACACAGATACACCTCATTTAGCCATGACATCTCCATCAGGACACACAGTTAATGACCAAGGTTATGGGTCAGTGTGTCTGGGACTGTGTGTATACTATGTATCTGACTGTTCCTGTTCTTAATATTGACTCATGGCTGTATCTTATTAAAATACGCATTTATAATACACATCTGTATAAGAATCTCGTCCATATGATCACATTATACGTTATCACAAACAGTGTTTGATTTCAGCGCTGTAATTTCTTAGAAAATGCTCTGTTGCCAAAACATGACATCAAGGAATAAATTTATATGTTAGCACAGCCTAAAGTGTTTCATTCTTTTTATGCCACATTAATATCGCAGTGATCATTTGTATTAGTAAAAGAATTACATATTAAGGGCCTCCAAGTGGCGCAGTGGTAAAGTGCTCACCCTATCATCCGGGGATCGCTGGTTATGCTGTTACCTCTCACAGCCGGAGGCCTAGAGAGAGCTGATTGGCCGAGCTCTCTCAGAGGGGAAGGATGAGAGGTACTTTGTGCTCCCACATTTAATCACGGCTCTACAGCCAATCAGGGGCGTCTATGAGCTTGCGCACGCAGAGGGAGTGGCTAGCGCTTTCCTCCGAGTGTGTAACTCCGCCCCTAACGGTGCATGAGCGAGCAGTTCGAAAAGATGCGTTCGGCTGGCGTCACGCGGTTCGGAGGAAACACGTGATAGTCTTCGGCCCTCCGGCTGAGTGGTAGTAGTAGCCTTAATGTGGGAGCCCCCTAGTGAATGGGAAGGAATTGGCCACGACTAAAAATAGGGAGAAAATCGGGAAAAAATCCAAAAAAATATATAAAAAAAAAAAAAAAGAATTACATATTATACATTTATCAGTTAATAGTTAAATTTAGTGCTATGAAACATCCTCGGGACAAGTTGCGTTTTATCGCTTATGTTATATCATTTTTTTCTATTTCTTTTGAAGCTGATGGACAAATGAAGGATGTTAAAGATGTTTATTTCAAACATGTATACAATGCTGTCACAGTCTACTTTTTGTCATTCTTGTTTGTGCAGGACGGTCGCCTGCGTGTCAACGACCAGCTGCTCGCCGTCAACGGAGAGTCGCTCTTGGGAAAGTCCAACCACGAGGCCATGGAGACTCTGCGCAGGTCAATGTCCATGGAAGGCAACGTCAGAGGCATGATCCAACTTGTTGTTCTCCGAGCTCTTGTGCCCTCCAACCAGGTAGATCCAGCTGTTAACTTAGCCGCATCACCTTGCTATACTCACTCTGTCTTTTTGTGCTTTTTTGTAAAGCAGCTATAATGCAATTGTGCAGTTCACAGGTGTCGATTATACAAAGTTCGAGTGCCATTTCCTTGCCGTGTACTGAGGTCAGACCTAACGTTTGCAGGGAAAGCAGTATCACCATGTACACAGCCGCAATGGCGTATTTGTGAGCTTATCAGCCATGATTGTGTGTTGTTTCTTCTGCCGACGCTCGAGTGTATGAGTGCTAAATCGAATACGAGAGGGGACAGTGAAGTGTTAGTGCAGTGTGTCAGTGGAATTAGAAAGGTGGGATGAATACTGTGAGGTGCAAAGCAACGCACACTTCTAACCTTCATCTTTTGTTATTTCTTTCTCTCTGGCCTGAACCTTGCTGCCGATCCCTGTGTTCTGCTGCTGCTACTTCGCCCACACAAGAATACTAACCAGCGGTGTTGTTTGATCTATTAAGCCCACAGTTTAACACATTCCCACTCTGAGGGCACAGTGGAATGCTGTTTTCTTCACTCAGGCAGCACTCGCACACATCCACACTCCCATGATGCCACCACTTCAGTGTGTTTTATTTTTTTTAATAGTTAACCCGTTTAGACCCATATGTTTCTGAGCTGTTACATTTTAGTAGGCTCACAACCATCTTGACAGTTTGGTGTGTCTTCTGTTGAGTTTTATCATCAAATAATTTTTAAATGAGTAACTAAATGGCATTACAATATTAAATCTGTTCTAACTGTTTTATAATGATTGGTTACATGATTTAAAACCAGTTGCAGTTTAAATATTTTCAACTCATTATAGTGTTTTGTGATCAAAAACAGATTTTTTCTAAATGTACACATAAGCATATGATTAGAAAATTGAACAGTTATTTGGATAGTTCTTCAGCACAAACCTGGACTACAAGCATCATGGTGCTAAAAATTACCGGTCAGTCAGACCCTTACGCCATGCGATGAGGATCTTTAAGGGAGATCTTGACCACTGCCTTTGAAGCATTGTGGCCATCACATTGACTCAATGTGGATTTGTCAGGGGTTGTGGCATAAGCAACATCATCCACACCTCATTTGCCTGTTTATAGAAAAGCATTTCCATTGTTTTTTGAGAGGAAAACGGGATGGTCCAAAACAAGATGTCATTTCTGGATCTGTTCTGCATGACCTCTTGCAGAAAACACACCGGCTTTACAATTGCCCAGAATTTTAAGGTGGGTTGAGCCATCAGAAGAATGGCCACATTATTTTATTGATGTTACATCTTTGTTGGTTGCTTGTAGTTTTATCATTCGTTAAAATCAACTTTGGTGTCCATCGGAGATTGGGCTTTTCGCCTCTGTTGTTTGCATGGAAATGGTGTTGACTGATTGCTCAACACCCCGTCCCTGTAAGTGCTTGGTTATGGATGACATTATGCTAGATAAGAAAGCCTTTATGGCTCTCCAGTTTGAGTGGAAAACGACACTGAGTGAGCAAGGAATATACCTCAGTTTAAGAAGTCAAGACTACCTGGAGTGTGGTTTGCAGATTGATGGCACTATTCAAATTCACACACAAGCCCTCGCCAAAGTAACTCAGCCCAAGTACCTTGGCCCGCTTGTCTTTGATAGGAACACAGAGACAAGTCAGTGTAGCATTTGTGAATTGCAGATAGGTCATTAGAGTCTTATATGGTATGAAAATGCCCATTCACCTCAAGGTACCCAGTAGCTATATATAAGACAGTATGGTGTCCAGTAACCAAGGAGCATGAGAGAAATACTGACAAAGTTCAGCTATGTCATGAACAAAGATTTCCAGGACAAGATGGGAATTGCGTCAATCATTGACAATATAAAAGAGGCATCCCTTCAATGGTAATGGCACGTCATACACAAAGGACACATAACACATTGAACTCCCCCACGTTAAACCCTCACCCCACAAAGGATACCCTGAACCGAACAAAGTGGAGGAAAGCATGCAGAAAAAGAAGGTACAGACCCTGTATCTTTGCAGAAAACACCAGACAGGAAGATAAATGCATAAGTCAAAATAAGTGATTTAAATCATTAACCAAATAGACAAACAATAGTGATATGCAACAGAAAAGTGTTCATTATTGTCAAGAGATGTAAGGTATTATGAATTTGAAAAGTGAAATATGTATATATGTATAGTTAAAAGGATCCCTAGGCTTATACATATTTATAGTGAGTCATGTTTGGTCCTTATCAAGGCCTTTCCCATGATTTTCTTTGCTGTGGTGAAGATATAAACGTGGTAGTACAATCTTATTAAAAATCAATAATGACCCCTATTTAAAGATTACATCTTCAGAATATGGCACTTGTGTCTGACGTACAGATATTATTGATTTGCTGGCATCATATTTTAAGGTGAGCGCTGAATTAAATGACTCTGGTCATGTGACCAATTCCACTGATCACATGAAAAATATTTATATGAATCAAGACAACTTTTAAATAAAATTATTTTTCATATATATATTTTTTAATAATAATAGTTAGAATTGTGACCAAATTAAATGTTTTTTCCAGGTTCTGCTTGGTGGCAATACATTCTCCTAAAACCCACAAGGCAGTACGAAAAGTGTTTTGGGTAAACACCTCACCACTCCTCCACTTTCACCTCATCTTCAGTTCTCCTGAGCTGGTGGAATTTATCTCTAGCTGAGCGTTCAAACCTGCCCACCTCCCCCTACATCTGTCTCGGAGGGCGCCCATATGCTCATCCCGGGACACACAAACATACACACACAATCCAAACCTCAATACACCCTCCCCCCCCTCCAAAGCCTCCAGCTGCTCCTAAATAGTGTGTAATTAGGCTGGACACTGAAGCGGCCCCTGTGGCCAAAGACCCCAGCCTACCTCAGATCCTTGGTGCGAAGCTGGGACTCATCCTAAAATTAATGCTTTATGGGCTGTGAAAGAGCAGTCCTGGTTCTCACTGGTATGTAACTGGGGAACAGGAAAGCTGGAGCTGAAGGGATGCTTTTGGTCTTCGGTGTGTAGAATGGATTTTGGCTCAGGAGATGGCAGCATGGGTGGAGGACTGAGAGGATGAAATGATGTATGAAAGGGTAGTTGATTTTGTGTGTGTGTGTCCGTGTGTTTGTGTCTGCGGTGACCTTCTCAGGACCACAGTACTGGTATGTCTAGGTGTTGCATCATGTAGGATGCACAGACTGAGGATGAAGTCTGCCTGCGGAGTGATCATTACTGTCCAAAAGTAATCAGTAGAATGTCCAAATTAATCGATTAAAAAATCCTTTTGAATGATGTTACATCTTTGTTGGTTGCTGAATATACAACATACCATAATGTGGAATTAATTAATTTATTTTTGCTGCTGCTGCTGATGGAAAAACTTCTAAAATCCATGCTATTGTCATGAGGCTTAGAACAATAGGAATTAATGTTCTATATATATAATTTTTTTTTACCATGAATAACTGTCTGAAATTCAGATTTTCACTGACACAGGTGGTCTTCACACTAGTTTGTATGAGCTGCTGGAGCCCCACTCTGTAATACTTTTACCTTACTAACAATTACCCCAAAAAATTGAGGTGCCTTGTTCTGTGGGTTTCCCTCTGGTTCTCCAGTTTTGTTCCCCTGCTCCAAAAATGCCAGAATAGAGACTAATTTGTTCCGTTGGTAGGTGTGAATCATTGTGCAAATGCACAGACGTCCGACAGCTAAAATGAAAAACCATTGTGGCGTCTTAGCAAGTTGTCAGACTTGTACGGGCTGCCAGAACGGCTTCATTACCCCCTGGCACTGATTTCTACAAGTCTTCAGAAGTGCAGTCTTCGAACACCGTTCTTTCAAAAGCTATTCCCTCAACTGGTGTCTTGCCATGGATTGGTTTTCAGTTGGACCGCTATGTGTTGTAAAGGCCGTGGTGTATGATTAACATCACTTCAGACATTATCAAATTGTTTGGTGAGCGTTCATAACTGGAGGATGTGTGCAGAGTCTTATTTCAGTAGTGGATAAAGGTGTTCCGTTAGAAGATCTTTGTATTTGCAGTGATTCTTCTTCTGAGTGGCCCAAACTTTGCCAGCTTAGTGCATGCAAATGTTTTTGTGTGCATGAGAGAGCAAGAGAGAGATTCAAAGTGTATTCTCACCTTGTGGATGAAGCATTTACAGTGGAAATCTCAAGGGATGGCTGTAAGTAAATATGTATATATTGTGTTTTAAGTCTTTAGCCATCATTAAAAATGCATCTGCATGTTCTTCAGCATTCTCCAGAGTGCTACCCTGCTTTAGTGAAATTCAGTCCTCCAAAACATTTTTTTTGTCCATTTGTAACTCAGCTTCACTAATTATAAGAGTTCTTCCAAACACATCAAAGAGTAACACTTTCCTTAGAGTTTTATAATTACCTCTCCAACCACAAAGTCACTGCTGGAAGAAAAAAAAATTGGATTGCAGAGAAAGGGCCATAGAGATCCTATGTCACAATACAGTACAGAATTTTTGTCCCCACCCCGTCTCCTCTCCAAACTCACTACCTTTACCGGGCAGCCATATCTAATCACTTCCTTTTCAGCAGCACCGTCTACATAGCCTTGTGATAATCTCATTACAGTGGAGGCACTAATAATGAGGAGTGGCCCAAGGGAAAGCTGGAGGAGCTGGAAGCCCAAACACTCCTCCACTCCTTCCAGTCAGAGGGCATGGCTACGCAGTGTGTGCCAGTGCTGCAGGGGGCGAGTGGACCTGCCAGCGTGCTTCTGTTTTACACAGCAGGATGAAATGCGCCTTTTGTTCTGCTGATTAAGACAGAACGGGAGACTGTTGTGGCTGAATCCTGGAGCTGAGAGCGAGCACGAGCACACGCGCACACACACACACACGCACACGCACACACACACGTGCACGCACATATTGAGAAGGCACAGGCCATGGGAAATGTACCAGGATTCTGTTCATTCACTCTCTCTCTCTCACTTTCTCTCTCTCGGCTGTCTTTCATTCTATCTGCTTTTTCTCATCCTGTTTTCTTGCTCGTCTTTCAATGAAGGAAGTGATGCCCTGTCTATGCTGGTTCCCTCCCTGTCTTTGTCAGTCAGTAAGGATACATATGAAGATTAAAATATTTTTTAATGACCTTCTCTTATCTAAATAGTCCCCCCCCCCCCCCACACACACTGAAATCATAACTCGAGACGTTTAAAACCCCTCTCATGTAGTATAATTCAATTCGGGCAACCTCATCAGCAGAGCTTAACACCAGCCTGATGAGCACACCAATTCTGCATAGAAATTTCCTAAGGTCTTGTGCAGTGCTCTTGCTTTCTTGCTGTCTCAGCTTGTGGCAACAGATGCGGTCTGTCATTTTTTGGAAGCTCTGTAAGCCGTAACCATCTCTGATCTTCGTGATCTTTGCCTCTTTCTACTTTTTTGTTCTCTCATCCCTTTTTCCTTCTGCTCCCTAACTCCCTGGCTGATGCTCTTGCAATTCTTGACTTGTAAATGTATGCCTTGGTTTTTATGATTTTTTATTATTTTTTTCCCATGAATGTATTTAAAAAATGGTAGGCAGCTCAAGATCCACAATCAATCCCTTGCTGTAATCTCATTTCAGGTCCAGCCCTGGCTCTCCTCTCTTATACCTGTCTACCTGTTCACACTATGCTTCCCCACGGACTTGATTTATGTAGTCTTGATGTTGTAGCCTGTCCACCTCCACCTCCTGTAAGGTGCAGAAAATGAAATTGTAGGTCTTAGGAAACTTTTAAACTGATGATTCAGAGTTTGCTTTGCAAGTTTTCTGTCTTGCATGATACCAGGGGATTATTGTACAGAATTTATTCCCAGGTATTTTTCTTTTATTTCTATTATAGTTTTTTATGCCTGACCTTCATCTACTGTAGGTAAATGTTAAGCCATGTTTCTCTCTAGAGGCTCACGACAAACTTCACTATCTCAGGCTGTGCTTTATCAGTCAGAAAACATTTAAGGTAACTCTTAAATGACAAAGAAATGAAGTACTTTCCAGAGCTTCTTCACTTACAGTCATGGAACATATTGAAAGAAGGCGAACCACCGTCTTTGCCAACACCAGATATCAATTAACCACAGCTTTTAAGTACAGTGGAACCTTGGATTGGGAGTAACATGGTTTGCGAGCGTTCCGCGAGACAAGCAAAAATTAGTAATACTTGATAAACGAGTGAGTCTTGATGCATGAGTACCAAGTGTCATCGAGTATCACTTAGAACGCATGTGCTTCTTTTTTTGGCGCGGAGTGTCACATGATCACAACTGAGCCAATGGTGGTTCTCTCTCTCTCGCGCGCTGGGGAATTGTGGGTAATCGTCGTCCATGCAAACGGGACATCCGATGAGATTGAAGCTGCTGCTGCACCGAACTTATTCATCTTTCACCATATACATTGATACCAGGGCAGGATAATAAAAAAGTGTTTTTTATTCTCTCTTAGAATTAGATTTGGCCCATCAGAAGCCAAGAGTGAAATTTTAATAGCCATAACCTGATCCTAAAACCTCAGCACTTTTTACTTTAGGTCTTCACCCAAACATTTCCTTGTCAACACCCGTCCCCCCCTTTCTTTGTGTTATTAAATAGATAAAGGATGCTGATACAGTTTTAGCTGACTTGGGTCTCAGATTTGCTACATATCCTCTCCCTGTCTTGCAGGAATACCCGGACTCCCGGAGAATCCTCAATCGATCCTTTGATAGCTGCGTGGGCCAGGCTGCTCTCCTTGGCCAATCAGAAAGCCCTGTGCAGCCCCATATGGTGATGAACAACATCTTCGAGCGATCTGTGGGTGAGTAAGAGAGCATGTGTTGTCGGTCATATGACAAACGAACTTGACTCGGATTGACTCAGAATTTTAAATTCAAATTCATTCAAATTGTTGCTTATATTTTGCAGATTAATTATATTGTCCAAGGGTCCTTTCGAGCTCTTTTCATTTCCACACTATGCTGTTTAGCTTTTTAATGTGCAGGAGCATTAAAGCAAGGAATTTGATGTGATTCTGAGCCTTTCTAATTTTTATTGTACTTTCTAATTGCACTTTTGTCAGTCTGAATACTGACAAACAGACGCTCTAATGCCTATGAAATCCAGCCAGAGCACAAATCGTGTCTGCATGTAAATTAATATGCATATCATATTGTATCTCGTCATGCCTAATAAAATTGTGCGTAATTGAAGATGGTATACAGTATGTCAACACCAGTACAGGAAGTCATACAAGTTAGTTTCTCTTCTCTTTATGTCCCCCTTATGCCGTGCCAGTCTTCGCCATGTGTTTAAAAAGCCAGGAATTTGGGGCACATTTGCGATTCTTTTCATGTAAAATGGCTGTGTGTGTTGCCTGTTGCATGAACCATCCTTTCAGCTGAACATAAAAGAAAAGTAATCCTCCTCTAGGATTTCAGCTGCACCACAAGCAGGGTTCAAATGGAGTGTTGCACTGTTGTGTTTCCCAAAATTGTGTGCATGTGAGCCACCGTCTTCTGTGTACACAAGCACTTCACCGCGTTCCTCATTTAGATTTGTCGAACACGGAACCGAGCAACATTACAAATGCTGCAATTTCTTCCATGTCGCTCTGCCTTTTAACAGCCCGCTTTTCTACCTATTGCTTATGTATTACTGCTGATTTCATATGATTTTTGCAAATATTCTCTCTCTTTCTTTCTCTGCCTACGAGCCAGCTGGGAATAATGCAAGGTATGACCTCCTCAGGACTAAAAACCAAAATAAAAGTTCCTTCTTCTTTTGTGCTGTGTTTACTTCATGTGCTTGTTTTGCATTTCCCGCTCCTGACCTTGCGATCATTATGTTAATATTAGGATTTGTATCTAGGCCGTGTGTAGGAGCATACCTGAATAATGTGGTTTACTAAACATGTAGAAGAACACACAATTTGAACTGAATAATATACTTCAAAAGAATAACAAAGTGTTTCATTCTGCAGGCTTTAGCCATGTGAGCTAATGCAGTGTAAGCGAAGATTGTTACACATGCACACTGTAAAGGAAGCGTAATGACTATATAATGTATATATATTTATGCATGATGGCTCTCAGATGAAATAGAATCCCCAGGAGAAGTATGTGTAGATACATTCATCAGTAGATGATACATTAATGGATGTAGGAATATTTTTCAAAAAGTGTCTGTTTGTAAAGCATTCTCTTTCTTCAAAGAAAGGATAAAAAGGTAAATTGCTTTAGAGCTAAATTACTAAATTACAGTCTGCAGCAACCTTTATACTCTATGAAGCATTTAGGTTGAATATTAACAAAATATAAATGTTATATACAGTCTTAGGCCACCCCTAAACACATACACAAACACACACACAGTATACTGAAATACCATTCACCAATCAGCAATAACACTGACCACCCACCTAATATGAAGTACTGTAGTCCATGCTTTGCCACCAAAACAGCCCTCCCCCGTTGAGGCATGGACTCCACTAGACCTCTGAAGGTGTGTATCTGGCATCACAGCCATCAGTACCAGATCCTGTAACCCAGTTGTAAGTTGGGGCTTACATGGATCAGACTTGTTTTTCCAGCACATCCCACTGATGATCGTTTGAATTGCTTTCTGGAGAATTTGGAGGCCAACACCTCCTACTTGTTCCTCAAACCATTCTTGAATCATTTTTGTAGTGTTGCAGGGTGTATTTTCTTGCTGAATGAGGCCACTGCAATCAGGGAGTACAGTTTCGATGATGGCGTCCCGATTATAGGCGCTTTTGGCAATAGATGCAGGTCAGCATGAGCACTCATGCTCAAGCAAACAACAGCTTTAGCAATTTAAGCTAAAGTAGCTTTTCTATTGGACCGGACTACACAGGCCAGTCTTCACTCCCCAAGTGCATCAGTAAGCCTCAACTCACTGTGACCCTGTTGCCGGATCAATAGTTTTCCTTTTATACACTTTTGGTATGTTCTGGCCACTGTAGACTGTGAACATCCCACAAAAGCTGCTGTTTTGGAGTTGGTCTGATCCAGTCATCTAGCTATCAAAATTTGGTCCTTTGCTTACAGTCCCTGTACGTGGCCACAGTCAGAGGACTGTTTTTGTTTGATAAGCCACACAGTGACCAATAAATTATTGATGCATGAAAACCATATACAGTACCTTAACGCATAAACCAGTGAGAAGCAGGTGCAGATGAATACAGATGATCAGGCCATGATTAGTATACTGTTGATACTGAATGCTGAGTGGAACAGACGAGAGGGGAAATGAGGTTGCTGTTAAAGTTGGTTTACATTTTTTTTTATTTAATCTGCATTAATTAATACAGTGGTACCTGGGCATACGAATTAAATCAGTTTTGGAGGCGAGTTCTTAAGGTGAAATTTCATATTGCGAAACACATTTTCCCATAGGAATGATGTAAATGTTTAATGCAAATGCAGATAATCCGTTCCAGCCACCCAGAAAATTACCAATTTCCAACACTATAATTATATTTTTGCATATAAAACAATCCAAACATTTAGGACAGACATGTACTGTAGGTGAAGTGAAATATGAAATAAATAGACAATAAACCTTAATTTATCATTTTTTTTTATTTATTTATTTTTTTTTTAATGAAATGATTTTTTTAATTTGAATTTATGAAAACTGAAAATGACTGTTTCCTTCGTCTTGCTTTAATTGCTAATACTTTTGGGACCCATAGTGTTATGTCTTAGATTTAATGTAACTAAATCTTAAAAATCTAAAAATATGTAAACTTGGTTTGCTTGGAGTTCCACTGACGCAAAGAACTTTTGATCAGCAACTGGAAGTACGTTTAACCTGACGTATGTGCAACCGGAAGTACGTGTGACTGGCTTGGATGCTCGTAGGCCAAAAATGTTTCACATACCAAGGCTCACATACTTGCAAAATTTTAGTTTTTAAGGTGAAAATTTTGCCATTTGTATGCTGAGGTACCACTGAATAAAGAAATTAGACGTGTCTCAAGACTGCACAGTACCGTATATGCATTGATGAACATGAAAAGGATACTGTTTATAGACTCAAAATTTGATAATATAATGTATTTATAACAGATCACTGATTTTTGCCGATCACTCTGGGCGAACCTCATCATTCCAAGGTGTAGCTTTGTACATCATTGTTTTGTCCTCTTGGGTCCTGATTACAAAATCAGGCTGTGGAGATGAAAGTGTTGTGCATTTAATCATCCAGCACCTGAAGTACAACACAACTAAGATACAGAGGGCCCTGACCTGTTCAGTTTCCTCAGTAATATAACTATCCCTGTAAAAGCCCTGAAAGCAACAGCTTCATGTTGCAATATAATTTTGATAAGGAGTTTTACAGTGTTTCTACTTTGCTAAAGGTATGGCTAGTTTAGGATTAATAACCCTGCTTCGGCTCAAAGAGCCATTGATCCATCATTTTCAGCGGAAACGTCTTATTCCAGTCTCGCCATTTCGCATTTCCGCTGATAAATAACCGTGTTTGTGCAGCGCGTGTGCGGTTGCGAGTGTTGAGAATACAGAGTGCTTTGAAGAGACCCTCTGTTTCACTCACTTTAACATCAGTTCATCTTTATTGAAAGTTCACTTTGAGTGTGTACGAGTGTGTGTGGGGCTGATGAATCACCCTCACCCTCTGCCACGCAAACAGATGAGAGATGTACTAATACTAATAAACAGTCATCGCTGTGCCGGATCATGAGTAATGATGACTGGTTGGCCTGTGCGAAGCTGCCTGATCTATTCGTTTGTCAGCCGCGATTTCCAGCCCCATGGTGCCAAAGCACAGCCACTCCATCACAGAGACGGAGAGCAGCTCACTTTCCCGGGTATGCACACCACACAAGCAAAAACAAGTCTCAGTCTGATTTTCACACTTTGCAACTAACAGCTTGTGTATCTTTTCTTGCATATGCCCTTATATAATGATCAGGGAGGAAAAATATCTGCCTTTAAGTTTGCCTCTTGAATACTTTGTAATATTGAGCCTCTTATACCCCTATCTCACCTATGCGGTTTCACGCGGTGGCCATAAGTACGGTTTATCATGATTCACCGCGAGTTTTT
>JAQMYJ010000036.1:22229249-22246324 GCA_030014305.1 Clarias laeviceps | reverse complement strand
AGTCTCCTATAACCAGAGCTCTTTCAGGTTTCTCAGCGGGTGCATCACTGAGGAGAGCAAACCTGTTGGACACGTGACTGATTCACTTAATACTAAAGCTAATAATCTCCCAGTGCATATTTCAGTATGGGTTAAACAGTTATTCGCGTTTATTGCAGTGCGTGGTCACACGAGCCATTTTACTTCCCAGCTAGGAAAATCTGACCTCATAAAAAATGAAAAGGATTATTTCAGAGCGAGTGTAGTGTAATGAAAATCTGTTGCTGTTGCTCTTTCTGGTTTTCTGGCCAGTCGCCGCACGTGCTCGCTTTGAAATCTCGTGTATTAGCCTAGCCACTGCTGCTAATCCCTAATATTTAAGGGTATATGGTTGTCAGAGAGCCCAGACTCGTATAGCCTGCTGCCTGGGTTTGGTTCTGTGTTGTGTGTGTGTGTGTCTGGCACACACAATAATTGCACCAAATATCAGCCAATTCCCAGTTATGTTTATCCTTAAGCACTGAACCCATACTTGCTAACTAATGAAAACCAGAAGAGCATTGCATTTTGAAATACATATGTACGTTTCTTTAGTCCCCCCCCCTCCCCCCCTGTCTGTTCTAATTTTTTTAATGGCTGTGGTTTGATTGGGAGATTTTACCCAGTAGACTTGCTGTCAGGATCTGGTTACTGATTTATTTTCCATTTTCATGGCACGAAAGAGCACAGCTAGTGCTAGCTGCCGGACCGCAGCCATGTGTAGCTACACAGGCGGCACAGCTGCTCCAGCTCAGAGCTTCTTAATGAAACCCAAACCCTGCTCCTACATACGCACGCACGCACGCACACACACACACACACACACACACACACACACACACACACACACACACAGTACTGTTTCCCTGCACTTTAAATGCCTTCTGTTTTCGCTACTGGAGAACAGGGGGTTTCAGCTCCTGGTAAATAGACAAATGATTTTAGGGGAATATCAGATACAGTTGCTAATGTGTCATACCAAGTAAGAACATGTCAAACATGTGGATTAAAGCCTGATTTAAATGGCTTCCTGATGTCTCAGATTTGTACATTTCATCGCAGCTATGCCGTATCTCTCTTCTCAGTCCAAAAAAAAAGCAGACAGTGATGAGTCTCTCCAATCCAACGCAACCAATTGTAGTTTCTTGTACGCATATATCAACTGCTACTAAGGTCTTCTTCTATGCCTTCTAAAGCTAACTACTTAAATGCAAATGAACACAAAGAACATAGTAATCAGCGCATGACTATTGCTTGTTTAGTTTGAATGTTAAAAGTTTGTCCTGGCTTCTTTGGCAGACCTGAAAAGCAAACTAACTGTATAAGTTGTGAGTCACCTGCATTTTTATTACAGTTTGTTTTTATTTATTGGAAATTAATTACAGTAAGCAACATAATTTATGTTGGACAAAAGGCATGGCCCATACCTCACCATGCGCGCGCACACATAATAGCACTTGTTTGAGGATTAGCTTGAACCAGACGTTTAGATTTGTTCTATAGTGTTACGGTGTTGCGTCTCATTTGCAATTGATAAACTCGTAATTTAAATGTCGGTCTGTTTCTTTGTTGCTGCAGTCGGAGCTGCGCGACTTGCACATATAGCTCCATGAAAAAGTATCAGTCCATCCTTGACTTCTTTTAGTATGCATATTTGTCACACTTGGTTGTTTCATATCCTCAAACACAACATAATGAAAGATAGAGACAAGCTTGGATGTGTCTAGTCTAATTGAACCCAATTATCAGTTAAATTCGCTTATCTGCTTGAGTGAGTAACTAATTGGGCAATTACATTTTCACACAGGGTCCACTGGTGTTGGGTAACCTTTTCTTTCATCAATAATCATTTTACTTAGTGTTTAAACTGGTTGTTTTTATCTTATGTTAAACTTTATTTAAATGGCCCGAAATGATTGCGGGCAAGCGGGAAATACTTTTTTTCACAGAATTGTCATGTTTCTGGGTGGTACAGTAGGATTAATCTAGACATATGATCAGATTCTCCTCCAATCTTACAAGTTAATTTGTCCACCTTTAGCTGATGTGAGATGCCCCAGCAACATACGAGAGTATTGATTGGAAAGCTTACAGCTGGTCATGTGCATGCAATTAACTGTCGTTAAAATGTAATCCGAGTATGTGCAGAGGCCCCCCATGGCCTAATCTCTCCATGTCTCTATCCGTCTCTCTCTCTCTCTCTCTCTCTCTCTCTCTCTCTCTCTCTCTCTCTCTCTCTCTCTGTCCTTTTCAAGTTACAGATGAAAGCAAAGTAGGATGTCTGGCGGGGCAAAAGTCAGGTAAGGAATGCATATGCACACACACACATTTACAAACACAAACAGCTGTGTCCAGGCAGTTGCCCCGTGCCTTGTTGATGGATGGCCTCCGTGTGTCGTGACGCTGATGGATTGAGCCTGATCTCAGAAGCTCTCGAGCAGACCTGGCAATCAGACCGAATTGACTTGCAGATAGAGACGTGGGAGCGGCTCCACATGCGTCAAGAGCATATCCCAAATACAACTTCTGAAATAAGTGCTTCCATGCTTTGTACCTATTTGCAGTCTTTTCTAATGAACCTAATTGCTCCAGTTGCTCAAAATATAAACAAGCAATTTAAGCAACGTTAAGGCAGGAGTGTAGGTGATGGTGGGGGGTCTTCCTTAACAAATACAAGATTTAGACGGCTTGATTGTAATTACAGTCTTTACCCCACTCTCTTATGGCTTTTCCATTCATCATTCAATCGTCTTCAGTATGTGCTTTATAAGCTAGCCGTGGTTGCTCTCTCGTAATGTTTACATGGTGGGAATAGAACCAGCGTGGGTTGCCATTGCCAGGGCACCATGCACACCACACACCTTCATGTAAAGTTCTATGTAAAAGAGGCAATTTAGACACGTCAGTCCGCCTACCGGCATGTTTCTGGGAGGTGAGAGGAAACCAGAGAACCCTCCACCTACCTAAGACATGCTGGTAGGTGAATTCACATCCCATCCATATACAGTGTGCTTCGGTTGAGTGTAAAAAAAAAAAAAAACTGTTTATGAGCCGTGTGTAATTTTGGGAATCAGACTCAAAGTCTTCGTCTCGGCCGGGTGACGAGTGACGCGATTGATCCGGTTTAACTCGTCAAGTTGCTTTCCAGTTCAGAAATTCACAAAGATAGGAGAAGACACATGGTGGTCTGTGGATGACTGAACTGGAATAACACCTTCCTCCAAACAAACTCAGAATCGATCTGGTGTAAGCAACTGGAATATTCAGGCCAAGTGAGGAAAAAAACAAATGCCCCTAGGCTTTAACGAACCAGAATCAGTCAATCTGAATAAAATTTACATGCTGAAAAAGCCAATGGTGTTAAATAGAAAATGGCACAGGAAGGCAGAAACGAAATTGAGGTTAACGTGACTTCGTTTAACACACTTGTGTGCAAATTTGTTGACATTGCAAATGTAAAGCTGTAGAAAACAAGAGAGTAAGTTCTGGGTGTGTGTGTTTTTTTTCTTTCTTTCTTTCTTTCTTTTCCCCTTCAAATGTGACTTCTTACGAATAAATCTTAGCTCCTCTTTCACTCTGGCTGCTGTAGACCATAATGAGAGGGTTTCCTGATTGCGTGTGTGTGGGTGTGTGTGTGTGTGTGTATATGTGTATGTATGTACTGTATGTATGTATGTATGTGTGTGTGTGTGTGTGTGTGTGTGTGTGTGTGTGTGTGTGTGTGTGTGTGTGTGTGCGCACGCTTGTATTGGGTGTGAATGTGTGTAATTGTATGTTTATAGACGTGCCTGATTTGATAACCTTGGACATGTGGTCCATGAGCTGGCCACGTTTTCGCCAGATGTTTTGCTCCGCTCTATTCCACCACATTCTGGACTTCACCTCAGGTCCAGCTGTAGTTAGAGTTAAACATGGGAGATGATGGTACAGATTAAAGAGGGGAAGGAAAGGGCCTCAGGGTTTTTCCCTCTCGTAAGCATCTCTCCTCACCTGCAGCCAATACAGGCTCTACTGCAGGCCGTGGCTTTATAATATATGAGAGATCGAAACCAGCTCCTGGTCATACATCTCCTTCCCTCAGTGCTCATGTATCACTCCTGACTCGTCTAATAGTATTGAGACTGTACATCTTAGTGCAATCTAGCATATAGGCACACACTTAGGTCCAAGAGACTTCCAAAATCTTTATACATATATTTTTTTTTTTCTCATTAATCAAAAGACTAACATTACTCATGTTCATTCGTTTAGTTATTCACCTACAGAAAGAGCTTTATCCCGGTCAGGGTTGTAGTCGATCCGGAGCGTATCCTGAGAAAGCATACTGAATGGGACCCCAGTCTATTGCACTCATTCACACAAAGAGCAGTTTCTCAGCCAGTCCACTTACATGCATGGTTTGGGGAGTTACGAGGACAACCAGAAGAAATGCACATGCATATGGGTAGGACATTTGAAACTCAAAACTGGCGGTAACTTGAGCTCAGGAATGAACCTTGTGAGATGTGATAGCACACATACTTACAAGTCCATACGCCAGAAAAAACTATTACTCATTTTGCTAGATTGTTTTTTCTCTCCTTTGAGAAATAACTGTAAGTAATACGAAGTTGTACACAATATCCATTTGTTGTCACACCATTACTCATATTGTAACACACACATGCATATACTGCATATACGTATATTACTATGGTCTCTATCGTCATGGCTCTTGCTTTCTATAAGTTTGAACATGGTTCTAATTTTAGTGACTTGTGCTTATATCATTTTGGAAAATCTATATCAAATTTACAACCAAGGGGGAAAAAAAATAGCAACGCACTGGACTTTCCCACTGCTCTTTTATTTAATAAAGAGCATTTCCATTTCAGATGTATAAGCACCAGTGCCTTAAATGACCTCGCTCTCTGTAACATTTCAGTTTAGTCATGACACCTTTGTAGATTTCTGGTTCTGAACTGGCATTTAACTAATGGCTTGCTTTTTTTCTCTTGGCATGTGTGATTTTTCTCCCTGCTTGCAATAAAAACAGGCCTGGTAATGCATTTAATAAAACAATCCATTCTTCTGTAGATTTACTGATGCTTGTACTAATGTTTATTGACAGGTCGACGAAGGCTTTGCTGACTAGGTGGCTTTGGTTGAAACTGATGTATAAAAAAAAAAAAAAGGCCCCAAATGCCTCTTCATGAGCTTTGACATATTTAATTATCAGGGTTGTCTTAAGAGCCTTGGCTGTGTGCTTTTAATCTACCTAAAACCACTTCACTCTCTCTCTCTCTCTCT
The DNA here is from genome assembly GCA_030014305.1 of Clarias laeviceps. NCBI lineage: Eukaryota > Metazoa > Chordata > Actinopteri > Siluriformes > Clariidae > Clarias > Clarias laeviceps. The sequence continues at coordinate 22,241,017 of JAQMYJ010000036.1, read as the reverse complement.
CTCTCTCTCTCTCTCGTGATTTCTAGCCTCAGAATACAATTCCCATCAAAACTCTGTTACACCTTCCTCTCTATGAGTCCTGTATAATCACGCTGCGTCTGCAGGAATCGGGCGATTTCGCTTCTTCGTTGAGGTTTTAGTCTTGCTGAAGGAGACTGATGATGAAGCTGTAGCTTGTGTGCAAATTCTTCATGTCTAACAGTATAACCCGTCACTGTCCTGCTGCGAGTATCTCTCTGCAGTATTGCTTTTCTTCCTTCAAATGGCCCTGCTCTGCGCAGCGGAAAACAGCTCCTCCAGTCACTGTGTTGTGTGCTGTGGATTGGATTTACCAGTCGTTTGTGTGCTTTCTGCTGTGTTTGGGAAATGCAGTAAGCAGAGGGAAAGAATTAGATCATGTTACTGCTGCTCATCTCATCAGAATGGACTTGTGTGTCTTAGAGAGAAGTTAAGGAAAGGAAAAAGTCAGTGTGTGGAGAAAAGAAAGTGTATGTACAGCCATTCAGTTTTCTCAACCAAACCTCCCCCCCTTCTTTTTTTTCACTGGTCTTTCAAATCCCATCATGTTTGCCAGACATGTTATGAATTAAAGGGCCATAAAAGTATTAATGATTTAAATTGCCAGTCTATTATTCAGTCATTTGTCTTAGAGCATATAATTCAGTCACTGCTATGAATTAATCAACATCTAGAGTGAATAGAATAAGCTATTAGGGAAGGTGTGTCGTTATGAGAGTAAGTACAGTAAGTCTGAACCCAGGGTGGATTTCCCTTAGATGTTTTTTATTTATTTATTTTTTTTGATTAACTGAAAAACATTACATCAACTATCACTACATGTGTGATACACAATTATTTTATATAGCCCAGTTGCCACTTTCACTGTCTGTGTGGGTGCATATAATCATGTTAACATAAGACCAAGGTACTCTGGTTTCCTTCCACATTCCACAGTCCAAAGGCTTGCAGAGTAGGCTGATTGGAAATTCCAAATTGCCTGCAGTGTGTGTTGTGTGATAGACTGGCACAGTATCCGGGGTGTGCCCTCGTAGTGCCCTGGGTCCAGTGGGATAGACTCCAGGCCTCCCACGACCCTGTGTCTTTACACAAAAATGTACACAGTTGTTCACTTCAACTCCTTGCAGTCAAGTGACATGGCTTTGCTACGGTGCCTGTGGTTAATAGTACAAGTTACGAATGACCAATAATATGATTACAGAAACATACAAAGGAGGACCATTGGGTCAGGGGTAGTTTAGTGGTTAAAGCATTGGACTACGGTTCGGAAGGTCCCAGGTTCAAACCCCACAACCACCAGGTTGCCACTGTTGGGCCCTCGAGCAAGGCCCTTAACCCTCAAGTGGAAGTCGCTCTGGATAAGAGCGTCTGTCAAATGTCTAGATGTAGATGTAGACCTGTGGGTCATAAAAAACTATAGCAAGCTGCGCATAAGCAGCAGGAGCAAATGTTAAACCAAGGCTTATTTATTTTGCTTTTGTACCTCTATTATCATCATCATTATGCACGAACTTTTCTTATAGTTCTTTTTGTAGTATTAAAGTATTTAAATAATCATAGAAAAATAATAATCCTAATTTATTATTTGTTAATGCTTACATTTATTTATTTAGTAATAAGTCATCTAATTAATTAATTTATTTATATAGCCTTTTTTTCATACCCATACACACCTCCTGCTTCCTTGCTTTGCATATAGAATTGCACGTAGCTACACATAATTAATCATTCAAACAAATTAGATTTTTCTTCTTTTTTTTCTTTTTCTTTTCAAACATGAATGTTGGCTTAGGGAAATGATTAAATATTGCTAGATACCTGCAGACACCCCGCCTTTCTCTCATGTCCTCTTTTAATTCCTACCAATCCATGAGCCCTACTTTTTTCATCCGGCATTAATTAGTTTTCTTTAAGCCGTCAGGTATGTATGTGAACTGCTTTTCACTCTTTGCTCTCATCAAACTGTTTGTCTGTGTATAAAAGAGAGAGATTAAGTTGCCTGCCAACAGTGCAGAGTGAGTGGCATTGTAGCAATGCACCCTGGGAACTCCTTTCCCCCATTGCTACATGGCTGCGTGCACAGACCGCAGGCCACAGCTCTTTGGTTCCAGAGCAAACACCCGACCTTCCCGCTCAAGTAATGGAAAACCCCAAGCTCGCCAGGCCCCAGAACACTTCTAATGGAAAATATGATCAGATGATTTATTTTCTCACTTAATTTTTGAAAGAAAATTGAGGCCTGGTGGTGTTTTTCATGTAAAGGTGCAGAGAAAGCTGTGTGTTTTGTGGTCTGAGAAACAGCACATGAACATGTTTGTACCATAAATCACAAAGGCAGATTTTTATTCAAAATAAATTACTCACGCTTGTGAAACGTTTTTGAACTTCTTATACCGTTCAGTTGAGATTCGGGTTAATCAGTCCTGGCCTTTTTTTGACACCCTTTTACTTTTGTGTTGCTTTAAAAACATCAGGTTGTCTGAGTCTTGGTGTGAACAGTCTGTTTGACACTGTGGTTGGCACTCAGTGAACCGTAGATGAGGGAAGGGTCATTTCTCTTTTCAGTGTAAGACAGGGTCTTGAAAAAAAGGTGTTTTGACAAAGTGGTATTTGGTTGAGTGTTATCCACTTGGTGTCTGAGGCAGAACTTGGACGGACATGTCTATATGCAAGAGTGGCTCCTCATTCATCTGAGGTTTATGACTGACTCGCGCAGAAAGACTCGATTCTGCCAGAAAGCCATAACTGGGATCTAGGGTCACATACCGTACACTCAGGACCCATGAACACATGCATCAGGAAGGTTTTGTAAGTGAAATGTTTAGTTTCTTCAGTCACTTTCTGTACTTAATTGTAGGCACTTAATTGTAGTCATCTGCTCCCACTTCTAGAATCAATGACTAAATCAGTGCTGTGTCTCAAATCGCATGCTTGCGTTAAGGATGTAACAGAATCTGAATACAATAAACGTAATTGTAGATAATGTGTTCTAAATGCATGCGTTCTAAAGATGTAATTATGGGGTACTCTATATTTGTGTTTGTCGGAAATTTTCACAAGATGCCTGGTTGAAGTGCCATTTCTTCTCATCAAAGACAGCCAATTAGCATGAATGTTCACCTTTTAGTTCAGGTAGCAGTTTACAATATAATATTGTACAGTTTCTTTAAAATTACAATTTGATGTTACCATAAGATTAACATCACCACCAAATCATTTGAAACATTGATTATCAATTATACTCCAGGATCTTAGGTACCCAAATCTCACTCATGTCTGTGGGGACAAAGGCCAGCATGTCTGGTCCAATCCTACAGAATGCCTATCGAATGCTCCCACCATGATGGAAATGTATCAGAACAGAAAAGCTTCTAAACGCACGATATCCCAGTCCGATTAAGCACCCATGGGATGCGCAGACAAACAAGCCCGTACCATGGAGGCCCTGCAACCCACATCACCCAAAGGATCCTCAGCCAATGTCCTGGTGCGACACACCACACCTCACCCTCAGAGGTCTTGTGGAGTTTTATGGCTCAAGGGAAAGCACAATGGGGGACCCAAAATGTAGGTGGTTTGAATGCTAATGCTTTTAATTTTACAAAGAAAGAACTACCTAAGTGGCCAAAATGTTCCTGCACTAGTTACGATCTCAACAGATAGACAACAGTTTTAAAACATGGTTGTCATTGGCAGCACTCATTTCAGGGTTATATTTAAATACAGCTACAGATATTTGGAGCAGTAAACGGGTACAGTGTCACTCTGATAGACCTAGTATGCGTTATACCTAGTATGTTCACACTGAAGAATATAATTTAAAGGATGCTCTAGAATTGACCAGCAATTGGAAAAAAGGACATTTTGCCGTAGCCCTGCCGTACAGAAAAGAATAGGAGAGATTTCTAGCAGAAAGCCTATGGATTTGGCATTGGTATCATTGACAACAGTTTAAGCCTAAAAGCTCTTTTTGTTACAGTGAGCTTTACATTGAAATGAAATCTTTATGTAGCACAATACACATTGTTGCTTATATAGCGATGGCCAGGGCAAACTGTACCCACGGCATTATTATTAAATTCCTTTAAATGGAGGTTTATAAAGCACAGAGAGCCAGGCAGGCCTCAATTTTATAGGGTTTTTACCTGTTATTTTATTATTATTATTATTATTATTATTGTGGTCATAATTGACTAGGCTTAAAAAGTGTTCCAGTTAGACTTTTTTTTAAGCAATTTGTTTGTGTTGAATATTCATGTCTCATTTTAATCTAGAGCACAATAACTGAAAACATGCAGAAATAATATCAAATGAATTAAAACTCGGTTTAACAGAGACAGTGTAAATGCTTTTGGTTCACATTAGTGGGAATTTCAGGAGTATCTAGCTGTAATGGTGCCAATAATAAAAGTTGGCTTAATTTCTGCTTGATTATTTAATATTTCTGTAGTTTTAATACCATTGATAGAAAAACTCTGCCTGCTGTGATCATGTCATTTTAAAGGCAGTTTGACAAGCTGATGCAGTCGGCGTTCGGCGTTCCTCGCGTACACAAACGATATTTGAGGCACAGCTTTAGTGCTCTAAGTGGCAATTGTGGGTGCAGTTCTGTGACCCCAGCTGACAGATGCTCTCTCTCTCTCTCTCTCTCTCGTCTCATTGTTGCCGGTGCATTTTCAAGCCATCTGCCCTTTGTCTAAAGAGCGCTCTGCAAAAAGATGAGATGTAATGAATGTCAAGAACTCGTTTACACCGAGGCCAGCGCAGACTTAATAAGCGCAACGGTTTCAATGAAAAGCAAGCGTGAAAAGAGCAGACGCAGATCATCTGCGCGTAACATGAGCTGTATTGTTTACTGGGGGTGTTTTTGCCTCTAAGGAACATCAAATGTCACAAATGTCTTGCCTGAGTAACAGCCAAACCCACAGACAGCCTGCACTGATGATGGATATGATAAGAAACCGCAGTATTACAAACAAAGCGTGTGAATGTCCCAGCTCTGGGGAAGCACTGTACGATCGTGGGTGCTTTCATAAAGTTATATATTTAGGTTTAAAATCTGAATCTGGAGAGACTTTTGCCTCGTCCGGTTTTTTGATTGGCCAGTGGAGCTGCGGTCACTTTGCTGAGGCGTTAGTTGTCCACGCCACAAGTTAACTGTTTTTGACAGCTTTGGTTCAGTCATTAGACTTCAAAAGTCTTGCTTTTGGTAGTAGTTCGCCTAAGTGCGGTGTTCAGACAGCCCGAGAAAATGCTCAGGATCTGTCTGAGGTTTTTTACACCGTGCCAGGAACGCCAGCACATCCTGGTCAGGAATTTCTGTGGTAATAAATAAGCAGAATGGAAGACTGTCTCTAAGAAACACAAGACCACCAAAGCGTCTGAGAGATGAGAGATCGGGTGCGTGTACAGTATGTGAGTTTGCACGTGTGTGTACGTGTGTCTCAGACAAAGATAAACATTTATAAATGGGTATTTAATGCTCGTGTTTGATGTGTGTGTGAACGTTCGACACGAGTATGTCTGAAATGGGAAGGTTGCAAATCCTGGCTTTTGTACAGTAGACATGCATAAGGGAAAGGATTTCAGTTTGGGTGTGTGTGTGTGTTTGTGTTGGAGAGAGAGGAGGGGAAAGAGAGATTTGTGCTGGCCGGTAAGTGTGCAATTTTGTGTGTTCGAGAAAGATATCGATTGTATTTATGACAGCTGTGCTGATGAAGTCTCTGCGATTCCTTACTTCCTTTGTGTCCGTGTCCTTTAACAACCTTCCTCCAGATTACTTTCCTTCTGAGTCTGCATTTTACTCTCACTAACACACACACACACACACACACACAAACACACACACATCACTGCGTTGACTGAAAGACAGATGATTGCTGTCTGAGGCAGAGGCTTGGGTAAAGAAATCACATAAATCCCTTCTCTCTCTCTCTCTCTCTCTCTCTCTCTCTCTCTCTCTCTCTCTCTCTCTCTCTCTGTATGTCTGTCACACTGAAGCTGGGATTTCAAAGCCTCTTCACCTTTAAACATTAAACATACACATTTTCCTCCACTTCTTTCAGATTATGCTGTTTTCATATTTTCCCTTTCTCTTCTGGCCTGTCTTCTTTTCCTCTTTTTCCCCTTAGCGGTGTTGTCCTTGTGGTTGTTGTGTCCTCATCTCCACTGTAGTTATGGTGCGCATGTACACGTTCGTGTGTGTGAAACGACAGACAGTGAGGAAGCCAAGCCATTTGCACTGAATCACACAGGCCTTCAGAAGCCGGGCCATGTTTAGAAATCAGCAGTCGTCTGATTTGTTCCTGCGTGTAATTGTGACTTCGAAAAACAAACAGGCGTCAGCCAACCGAGAGCTCCTCCGTCATCCTGCTTCTCTCTCTCTCTCTCTCTCTGTCCTGTGTTTCACACCCTCGCTTTGTCACTGTCTTTCCCTCTGCGTATTTTCCCTCCAACGCTCTATGTTTGTAATTGAGAAGAAGTTTGGTGTTGATGTGAGCTGAAGGCCACCATGTTTGCTTGATTGGGATTGATGGATTAATTTGTCTAGTGGAAAGCCATCTGGCTTTGTAGGTGTGTGTGCTCGTGTGCAGGAGTGTACTGCTGTTTGCAGGTGTGTCTGTACTTAAACTCTACATTTTTTTCCCAAGATACCTTCCTCTTTTTCACACTCTCTCTATTTCAGTTCATTGCTCTTCATTACCAGGTTTGTCACCATCCTGGACAAGCAGCAAATGCAACATGGAAATGTATAGTCTAGTTCAACAGAAGACTTGTTTAAAAAAAAAAAAGGGAGGACATGTCCTGAACTCATTGCAATTATCCTGAAAAAAAAAGTGTAAATCCATGCTGTTGAGCGTCTCAGATTACAAGAGTCTTTATTTCTCTCTTCCTCCACGTTTTCCTAAATGTGTTAGTGGTGTTTAACTTGCCATTCTGAAAGCACTAACTCCAATGTACAAGTCCAAGTCAACTGCAAAAATATTGGCATCCACCCAGAGACACCAGTTTTTTTTTTCGCCACATCGAACCATCCAAGCCACGCACAACTTGACACAGGTTTACGCCTTCCTGATACAACCCTCCTATTTTATCTGAGCTTGGAACCACCACTGCATGCTAGGGTTTGGGCACTGGGTGGGAATTGAACTCGGACCTGAAGCCTATCCCAGGAGACTTTGGGCACTAGGCAGGATACACCCTGGACAGGGTGCCAATCCATCACAGGGCACACATACACTCACTCACACACTACGGGCAATTTGGGAACGCCAATTAGCCTACTCTGCACACCTTTGGACTGTGGGAGGAAAGCCACCAAGCACAGGGAGAACATGCAAACTCCATGCACACAGAGACGGGAATCGAGCCTGGCTGGGAATCGAACCCGACCCTGGAGGTGCAAGATAACAGTGCTAACTACTACATCATCGTGCCGCCGTGCATGTTAATCAGTAATCCAATAATTGTTTTTTAATAATAGCAAGATGCACTTTTTTCCTACAACATAGTCAAAAAAATATGTATGTGGGACAGATTATTAAAGCCCAAATAGTTTAGGCAAACTGAATAATTTTTATTTACAAAATTGGCCTTCATTACTTTGTAATTTGTTTTTCTGTCTGCGCACAAATGATATTTTCCCATGCTCACTAACCGACCAAGTAACCCGACCAAATATCAGGTCCAGAACTCATACTATTTACGCACATACAGGCTTTAACTAAAATTAGACTAACTCTGATTGCCAGCCAAAGGTAATACAAGTAGCGCAGTTACTGGAAAACCGTCCAATCTGGCAGCACTGCTTGCTCAACGTTGCATAGTCTGACAAAATAAAATCCGATTTGCTGTTTCTTTTCCAGAACATCAGTTGGGTTTCCATGGTTTGCAACATTATGTTCATCCTCATGGTTTTGGAACAGGATGTCCACGAAATTCATATAGGTCCGATGGGCATGTGTCCACATATTTGTGACCAAATAGTGTACCTTTTATTTACCTTCTCTGTAATAGAGCAACTACTCTTTTTAACATCTACTATGTTAAACATCTACATTTTTAATTTTTAAACATTAACTCTTTCATATATATTTTTAAATAAATTTCTTCTCTGTGTCATTGTTTTAGTCTTTGGTTGCATCCTGTCTCTGTCCATCACTAGTCCTTTATCTTGTCTTTTATAATTCTATTGAAATGTCCATCTTCCTCGAAGATTGTCCTTATGCTTTTTTTTTTTCATTTCTTTTTTGTTTGCCTAGAGCGTCTAATAGAAGAGATACAGAAGATGCAGATATGTAGGAGAATTAGTATAAAAGCATTGTGTAGATAACTGTTTTTTGTGGAAGAACCCCCACTCCTTAAGAATGCTTCAGTATTTGGTTTGCTCCTAGGAGATGGATTTTATTAGGTTGCACTGGTGTGCTGGTAACCGCGCTCGGCCATCGATCACCCTGTTTTCCCAGTGACAGTCTCCCTGTCTTGTTCTCTCTCTCTCTCTCTCTCTCTCTGAGTGGCAGTGACCCCCTGTGAGCCCTTCCCTCTCCTCTAACCCAATAAAGGTGAACCGTAATTATGAGATGTCTTTTTAAAAGTCTGTCGCCGGCAATTATAGCAGCAATACATCTCCTCCTGCTTAAATATTGTAACAAGGGCCGCGGTCAGAAAGCTTTTTAACTGGTCGTCTGACCCCCGCATCCGATCCTTAAAGGCAAATTTCTTCTAGTCTTCTTCTTGGGAAGTGTGGATAGACAGATTAGCTGCAGATAGTTTTCCTGCTGTTAAACATACTGTAAACATGGATTAAAGATTAGAATTCTCCTTTAACACAACAAAGTCAATCATATCAATCTTGCAGAGGTCTTTTTTTGTACAGTATTTGCAAAATAAAATATTTTTGTGTGTGTAGGCATGGGGGAGGATCACAGGATGGCTTTCACATCATTTGTGGAAAATTCACCACTGCACTTTTAAAACACATTCTCATCAGTTACACTTGCACAAATTTATGCACAGCTCGATATGTAGAGGTCTGGGCTCAGGGTCAGATAAAGATCATGTTCTCAGCTCTCCCATGATGCTTTGTAAATGATTCAACACACGGCAGTAGGGAAGTACTGTAGTTGTGTGATTTCTTTTTTTTGTGTGTGTGTTTGTATGTTTAGGGGCGAAAAGTACAATAATTCAATACATTAAAACTTTTTTGTTGTTGTTTTTTTTCCCAATTTTACAGTTGTCTTTTTTTTGCATTCTATATTAATTAGTAGACATGCTTTAATGTTAATCTGTAGATCTCTAGTCCTTTATCTTCTCCTCTGTAGTTCTGTAGAGCTGTCCATCTTCCTCCCTGATAGTCCATACAGTATGCTGCATTTTTTATAGTGTGATATTGCAAAATGAAAGTAAAAAAAAAAACATAGCAAAAAATAAAAACACTTGTAATCCTTGCACATGCTGCATCAGCTATTGTTTGCTGAACAAAAGCTAATTAGCAGGTTTAACAGTATAAATCAGCCACATAATCGGTCAGGCTAATTTTATCAACAATACATGGCAACATCTCCAAACACAGATAGAAACTCATAAGTTGTTAGGAAGATCATTTTGGGTAGCTGATTGGACCACCACTTTTGAAACCTTTACAGACCTCTTTTCTTTGATCAAATACACTGCCAGGATGGTTACCACTGGACACAACTGACTGGTCGACAGAAAACAAAGACTGACCGTCCCTTATAGACCTGATTTTCTTTTGTTTGTCATGGCAACCAGCTGTGGATAGTTCCCTCCGAATATCCAGCACTTCTCGCCTCGTCCCATCATCTCTCAGTTCATCCAGACACTTTTCTGTTCTGGGACCAAGGTGGTGGAACGAACTTCCTCTAGATCTTTAAACGACGACTCAACAAGACGCATCTCTTTCTTCAATACTTGGACTAATCCACCCCAATAAAAAAAAAAAGAAAAAAAAACACCTCTTCCCAGTTGTGTTTGACTGATGGCACACTATTAACCCAGTGTATCTATCCAGTGATGTAAACTTCAAAGCACTTTTTGTAAGTCGCTCTGGATAAGAGCATCTTCCAAATGCCTAAATGTAAAAAGCTTGTGTGATAGTTAGGCAGTATACTGTAGAGATATACCAATCAGCCATTACATTAACACCACTGAAAGGTGAAGTGAACAACATTGATTATTTCATTGATTGTTGATTGAATAACATTGATTATTAATTTAATAATATTGATTATTTCATTGATTATTGATTAACATGATTATTTCATTACAGTGGGATGTTTTAGGCAGCAAATAAACACGGCAACCTAAACATTATTGCACACCAAGTACACCCCAAGGCAACCATGTTCTCTGATAGCAGTGGCCTCATTTAACAGCATTATGTGCCCTGACCCACTGCAAACGTCATTCAGGAAGGGTTTCAGGAACATGATAAAGTGTTCAAGATGTTGACTTGGCCTCCAAATTTTTTAGATTTTAGTTTGATTGAGCATGAACAATGCCTTATCCATATGGGACTTAAAGGATCTGCCGCTAACCTCAGGTTAGAGGCATGAAAGGCAAAAAGTTGACCTACTCAATATTAAGCAGATGGTTTTAATCTTTTGGTGGAATGGGTTACGTGCACTACAGTCAAAAGTTTGGACACGCCTTATAATTCCATGGTCTTTCCTGGTTTTTTATTTCTTTCTACATTGTAAAACAATGCTGATGGCATCCAAAATATTCAATAATCTTCCTTGAACTGTCGATATTGAGCTACTTCTGCTCTGTAAAGCCTTTAAAATTTCAGATTTTTGAGGCTGGTAACTCTAAATGAAGTTCTCTGCAGCAGAGGTAAGTTTTGCTCTTGCTTTCCTGGGATGGTCTTCATGAGAGCTAGGTTCATCACGGTGCTTGGTGGGTTTTGCAAATGCACGTGCAAGAACTATTCCAGAAGAGCGTTTCTTAAAATAATGACGGACTGTACACATGCACATGTATGTATTCATCTACAGAGAATTATTAAGGCAAACAAATGCTCGATTTAGTCGATTAATGATTAATCGCTAACATCTCTAGATCAGACACACTCATTACTTACAGGTGCACTTACCTGTACATTCTCCAGACATACATTGGCATTCGAATGAGTCAATCTGAAGGGTTAAATAACTTAATATGTGGTGCTGTCATATGATGCCAGCAAGTCAGTTTGGGAAATTCCTGCCCTACTGGACAAGTTTAAGTGATGTTATCATGACGTTTAGGAGCCATCTCAGAGAACATCACATCAACATCGCATCTGCTTTGTTGCACTTATTACAAGGTTCCTCTGGAAAGCAGTGTCAGCAACAACTGTGGTAGGAACTTCATGAAGTGAGGTTTCCATGGCAGAGCAGCTGTATGCACGCAAGCTTAAGATCACTACGCATAACACTAAATGTCAACTGGTGTGTTGTTTGGAGTACAAATTTATTTTAATGCCTGGGGTTTTGGAATGGGGATGTTTGAAAATTCAAATGATGGTCATAAACTGAGGAATGTTTATAACCTTTAATCTCAATATAAAAATTAAATAGTCAGTCCACCTCCGGGGGAGACGGTTGGAATCCTGCCTCGGGTCTGTGTGCGGTATAGAAGATGAATAAATGAATAATTTGACTAAAATGAAGTACCTTGGGTTCTGTCTGTAAAGTTGGTTTCATTGTGGCGTGGGGGGGGGGGGGGGGGGGGGGGGGGGGGGGGGGGGG
>JAQMYJ010000036.1:22211144-22229239 GCA_030014305.1 Clarias laeviceps | reverse complement strand
GTCCCGTCCCCCCCCCCCCCCGCAAAAAAAATACTGCTTTTAAAGGTCTTAGCCTCCTGATTGAAATGCAGTGATTCTTATCCTTTATTTTGTTTTCTTATTTTTATTTAAAAAATCCAACTTATATTTCATTTCTTTTTAAATCACATCACATAATTGTATCAGAGCAACTGTGCATTTCATTTTCGTGTTGAATTTTGCCCAGTGATCAGACGGAAATGTTTTTCTGAATCTAAAAGAGGTTTGCCTGTGTTTTGGAACTACTTTTCCGTGTAAAACAATATACAGGTATATTTATTTTTCAGGACCTGACCATTCAGGACTTCTCATCCATACCAGTGAGAAAGAAAAGAAGTAACTAGCAGTTACAATAATAATAATAATAATAAAAAGTCCTAAATGCTGCTCTCCATCTGTGGGTAGTATGCGACTGTGCTCAGTTTGATGGACAGGAGTGCATCCCATAAAGCCGTAGAGTACACATCGTTCCCTGGTAAGAATGTGCAGAGGCAGGCAGACAGACGGAGGCGGCGGATGACAGGAAGTCCTCGGCAGAAACATCACGGTGACAGCCGACCTTTAAAATCCTGCTTTCTTTCTTGTGTCTTGTAAACCTGGCGATGCTGTGCTCACAGTAGTGCACTAACAGGTGTCATGTGTTTGCTTCAGCTTTAATGGGGTCCCCCAAATACATAGACACAGACACACACACACAGACGGGGAGAATCGGGTAATATGCATCGAAAGTGACGCCTTCAAACACTGCAGACTTGGTGTTAAAGACACACACAGAGTAAACCCCTTATTGTCGTGCTTGTATGTTGAAAATTTCTACCCGAGTTACCCTATGGCCCTGTTGTGCCATGATAACACACCTCCGCGGGAAATCTTAACCAAATATTAGCTCTCATGCTCAGGTCCACTGTAGTTCTTTGGATCTCAGCCTGTGAGAGGGTTCTTCATGATCTACCATCTCTAAAGTTTCTTTATTCAAGCATTCAGTCGGTGGACAGCACTAATTAGATTACTCCTAAAGTAACAGTACTCATCATGAAGACATTGCAGCTGATGTCAGACATCTGTCCGTGCTGATCCCGTGAGACACACAGGGCATCACTTGTCGGATGCCAGTGCGAAAACACGCGTACATAACCAGTCATGGTAGCACTTTCAGCAAGGACAGACATCTAAACAAGACTGTCTTCTTTTAAACTGCTTAGTCGTTGAGAATTGCCTCTGAACTGTCCATCTTGTGTTTCATGGATCATGCGAGATACAAAGCCAACTAGTTTCTACCACAAGGCTAAATCCCAAATTCTTCTCTAACACATGAACAAGGGTACTACTTGGTGAGTGGAGCAAGTGGTTATACACCCTACATAATGTAACTTTCCATTTTATGCTATTTGGGATTTAACCCAGACTAGTTAGTTATGTCATGCTAGTTATGCTATGTTATGCTATGTTATGCTAAGTTATGCTATGTTATGCTAGTTAGCTATTAGTTATGTTATTTTTAATAACATAATTTATTAAAAATACTTAATTTTTTAATACTTAAAAAATAAATTTTTTGGAGTGTAAAGCACAGCACATTCCATGGTACCATTTCATTTACACCCGAAGCACTGAATGAGCCAGCAAACAGCAAACACTACCAAATCCCAAATATGCGATGACCATGAGCATGATGTTCTACATGTTTCCCTTTACTGAGATCAGAACACAATAAAATAAAATAAAATAAAATAAATTCATGACTTTTTTTTGTATTATTTAATTTTATTATAAAGCTGTGTAAAGTAAATACAGAACTATAAATTACACTAAAACGGAAAAGATATTAGGGTGTTATAGACCCAAGATTCCAACCAAAGCTGCTCTTGTTTACTTTTATTATACAATATTCATACTCTTGAGTGACACAAAAAGTAAAAAGTCATTACGATTAATTACGTGTAAATTGTGAATTAATTTTCATAAGAGTTTTATCGATGTACCAACTTTATCGATGTACCATTAACATATTCCTTATATTTCTGTTTTAATTTCACAATCATGTTAGTGTTTTTTTTTTTTTTTTTCACATTGCATTACAAGTAGGAATATTGTTTTTTGGTAAACACACAGATGTGTTGACAGAGATTAGATTGGTAAAACAAAAAAGAGGAATTGTATTTCACTCAAATTCTCTTCTCTGTATTATTTTTCTCTCTCAGGAGTCCAGTGTCGTCTGTACATCTTCTCCTGTCTTCTCTGATTCTGTCTCTCAATGTAACAGACCGTGTAATCTAGATAGTCTTCTCCTAAGGAGTTAGAAGTCTTCTATTGTATCTTTCAAGATCTGTGTTTCCAAAATTGCAAGGCGTTAAGGCTCATCTCATCTCTTCACACTTTATTTATTATAGATAAATATAATGTTTGTTGTCAGTGATGACTTAATTATTTTCATGTGTGAGTGTATACAGGTGAATTGGTAGCTTTATGTTTCAGTTCTCTGATCAGCTCTGTTTCTGTGCCTTTTCTGATAAATTTAAGTATTTTTTTGGTAAACCACTGTGGCAAGCGATGAATAATTTGATTTGAAAGCTTCTCTGTTCCTTACAACCGATTAAGGTGACTTGCCGTGATCTACAGTTTTACTAAAACACTTCTGTTATGGTTCGAACGTTTCATATTCACAGCACAGAAGAAACTGTTTGGGAAATTGGAAAATCTCTTTTGTACTCATCTTGTTACCTACCAGGACACGATGAAGCCTCATTACACTCCAGCACACCCACCTACTCTAGGCTTTTTCGTTCTATTATCCCAACTAATGACAGACAGCACTCATCAGAAACGGGGTTTTTGAAAGGTTTAAAAAACACACATCAGTCTTCCTTCCTCCCCCCCCCCTCGCTCCTTTCACCCATCGCCCTGCCTTGTCTTCAATCATACATGTTTCCAGTGTTCCTACTGATGTCTGCGTGTGATGTAGGCTTCCCATTTTTTTGTTCTTTTCTCTGCTCTCATCTTCGGCAAATGAAAACACCGTTCCCTCTTTTATTTAAACAGCCATTAGCCAAACAGGGAGCTGCAGAGCCGGTGAAGCAGCCGGCAGATTGGAATTCTAGCAGGGCACAAGATCTGTCGATACAATGATTTCCTTACTTATGAATGAGAGAGTTGTGCTGCTTTAGCTAATGGTCTTGGGTGCAGAGAATGGATGAACAAAGATGGCTGGAGATGGAGGGATAGAGTAAAAGTGAGAGAAGAAAGAGGAAAGGCTCTGATTGATGGAGGTACTGCTCTCTGGTTCAGTCTCCTCATTCATCACTTGCTGCAGAGCACGGTGTTTAAAAAGTCATTTTCATAAGAGCAAGAAAGCACCGAGGTAAGAGAGAGGGAGGACGAGTTTAACCCTGACTCACACACTTTCCTCGTCTGAGTACTTTTATTTGGATCAGCACAGAAGTCCAAATTCCATGATCCGAATTAATATAAAGGCTTAATATCGCTATCTGTTATTCCACATGGTATACATTAGCACTCTACAGTACTGTATACATCCTTATTTTTACATTAATGATGGCAGTTGTGACAGGAGAGTGTTTTTTTATAGACACAGTAAATCCATGTTTACTGCTGCCACACACAAGTCATACATTGCAGGTCTTTATTAGCTTTTTTACTTTGTCTTGTGCCAGGAGAGAATGCTCGTGCTGTTGACTCAGTATCTTTAATCAGCCTGCATATTGAATTATTAATATAAGGAAGAATAAATAACACATGTTTGTGTGTGACAGTTTATTTATTTATTTGTTTGTTTTTGAGCCAATGTGACCGAGTTCACCTATAGAGTTTTAGTCCAATTGTGGCATACACTGCACAGATATTATACGGACTGAAATATTACATTAAATTCCATGCATGACAAGCATTCTGCTAGGAAAGAAAACTCCAAACTAAGATAAGTTCTTTATTCTACTCCTCAGCTTTCTCTGGTGCGGAGCTGGGTCCTACTCTAGGCCTGAAAAAGTCCAGTTCCCTAGAGAGTCTTCAGACGGCCGTGTCCGAGGCTCAGAAGAATGACCTGCTGCTCTTCCACAGACCTCGTGCTCACATGGGGAGGGGCCGCGGCTGCAACGAGAGCTTCCGTGCTGCCATTGACAAATCGTACGATGGGCCGGCTGAGGAGGATGACGGTAAATAAGCATAGCACACATTCGTTTGTGTTCATATCAAGTTCAAGTAGGCATATTATTGTTATTTTAACCATATACAGTTTCATACACAGTGAAACAAAACAACCTTCCTCCAGGACTAAGGTGCTACATACAACATAAATTAACAACATAAATTAACAAAAAAAACTAACTAGCTAACTTAGAATTAGCTAACTAGCTGAAACAATACAGATTGATGAGACAACATAAATAAAAAAAAAACTAACTAGCTACTGTAACTTAGAAACCTAATTAGCTGACTGGCTGAGACAAGACAGATTGACGAGACAACATAAATAAAAAAAAAACTAACTAGCCAATTTAGAAACCTAATTAGCTACATAGCTGGGACAAGACAGATTGACATTTTAAGTTAACAGAAAAAACATTAAAAAGTTTTATACAATTGAGTGCACATGCAAATGTGCTAACAAGAGAGCGACAAAGTGACAATGCAACAGCATGACATTACAGTACTCAATTTCGTGGTAATGAATTGAGATAGTGGGAGGAGAAACAGGTAAGCAGTAAACATTCCTTATAAGTAGCACAAAAATAAAAATAGTTTGTGCAAAGTAACAAGTAATGAGTATTGTGCAAAAGAGCATTTACAGTACAGGTTGGTTGTGTACAATTCTTTATTAACCCAGTATAGCTTAACTGCTTTGAGCCAGCTTAACTGCTAGTAGCATTGACTTTCTTGGTCTACAAAGCATTGACTTTCTTTGTCACTTTGCTATGTGTACTGTTGATGTATTACCATCTCTGTGCTCTGCACTGTGTAGATTTGTTGTCTTTGTGCTGTGTTGTGTGAACATGCTGTCTACCCTATCCTCTGTATTGTCTAGAATAACTGTATAATCGTATAGATGTCATTTTTTCTCTGTCCTCTTCCCCATGTGCTGTGTTGTCTCTGTGCTATGAACTGTTGTCTCTGTCCTATGCACTATGTAAATGTGCTGTGTTGTCTGTTTGCTATGCATCGTGTAGATGTGCTGTGTTGTCTGTGCTATGTATAGTGTGGATGTGCTGTTGTCTGTCCTATGCGCCCTGTAGATGTATTGTGTTCTCTGTGCTGTTTGTTTGCTATTCACCCTGTCTCTGTGCTGTGCACCATGTAGATATGCTGTGTTGTCTCCGTGCTGTGCACCATAAAAATGTGCTGTGCTGTCTGTCTGCTTTGCACCCTGTCTCTGTACTATGTCCCTTGTACGTAGATGTTTTCTTGTCTCTGTGCTATGTAACGTGTAGATGTGCCGTCATCTCTGTGCTGTTTTATCTCTGTGCCAAGTCATCAATGTCCTACGCCGTAGCGTGTATTGTTGTATCCGAGGCTCTTCCGTGTGGTGTGTCCATTGTGATAGAGGAATGGGAAATAAGGAGTTAAGTGAGCATCTGTGTCCCTGCCGTGTGTTTCCTGTTTTCTAACACCAGTTTAATTGGCCATCCTGTGAGAGAGCAGAGAGTATCCAGACAGTGAAGCAGAGGGAGAGAAAGAGAGACGAAGGAAAAGGAGAAGAAGGGAGGAAAGTGTGACAGAACAGAGATGTTGCTCATTATGCTCAGTGCGAACAGGCTGGCTCTGACAGATACAGCACAGTTGAGGAACAGCAGTCTCAAACTACACACACGCACACAATTCAGTACTATTTATTCTACCGCATCCACACACCACCTGTGCCTTCTCCGTACTTTCCTCCGAGATCTGTTCGAGCATAAAACAATATATGGATAAAAATTAGAAGCTAAATACACATTCAGCTTCTTCTAGGATGTCATCCTTCACGCTTGGTTTCGCCTTTCTAGCACTAATATGGTCTTGTTTTAGATAGGAATTTTTAAACGTTGCATTTAGATTGAGATGCCCCTTTTCGCACAGACAATTTTTTATCAAAACATAATGATTCCATTTCACATTTGATCGTAGACTTTATGTAAACCAGGGTTGGTGCTTGACTGATGGCCGCCATGCAAACTTTGCCATGAAGACAGTATTTTTATTTGTTATTTTAATCAAAATCCATTTTATTTCACCACTTTATAATGATAGATTTCCACTGGGCATCCAGTTTCTCATAAAAAAAAAATTCTCAGTTCCACTACGTCCGCCAAAAATTGAGTGAACACAGTAAGAACTCGTATAAACTTGGGAGGAACGTGGTAGAATCGGCTTAGGACGTAGTACAGTAAATCCTGACTTACAGTAAATCGGAACAAGTTCCGTACTGAGAGCATGTTCGTAAGTCGGATTTGTTCGTAAGTCTGACAACGTGAGTCTTGTACACCTTTGACCCAAATATACAATGTAAAGTAAAACGTTTGGTGTGTTGGTTCCGCATCATACTCTTACAAAACTGCGCCTTTAAATCGTAAGACTTAAACACTGGTCATCTCCAGTGGGGTTACCTGACCTCGTTTACAGGCAGCCCAGAAAAACATCGGGAGAGGACAACGTTACGCTTAAATGGATGCCATTTTGTCTCAGAACTGTATTGGACTGTGAACTGTCTTGTTGAGGATTCTCCGAAATTAGGATTATTCATCATCAGGACAGTTTTACAGAACAGTCATTTTCTATCATCGGGCTTCCAGACTGATTTATTGAACCCGATGAGGCCGACTCATTTCTCTCGCACTCCCCACACGCACGAACATACAATATACTGGACTTTAGACATTTTATACATTCACTTACAATTAGATACAATATGTTCAGTGTGTAAGTGTTGGGCTGCAGTGTTTGTTTTTTGTACACCTGAGCCACTTCCGCAATTTGTTCACATCTACGAATGTCCGTAGGTCCTCGGTCCATTTGTATCTGTGGCAATTCGTAACTCGAATGTTCATAAGTCGAGGACTTACTTTATTACTTCATTATTTTTTGGGAAACTTTAAAAAAAATAAATAAATAAGCCTGATAAGGACGTGGTCGAAACTAGACAGAGAAAGGACTTAATGATATAGAGTAGTAACAACGGCATTGTCAAGTTAACAACGTACTGTAACTAACACCCCATAGGGACTTCACTGACGTACAGTTCTGTACTACAAGCATGCCATGGATGGAAAAAGCTGGATTGCATTCTGAGGATGTCACTGAGTTGTTGTTGTTACATCACTAAAGTTCTCACTACAAACTCGGCAGTCTAGTGCAATGACCATGGAAGGTCCATGACACGTTGTAGAAGACTGCATTACATTTTTGTCGTGCTTTTAGTATAAATATTGGATCAAATTCCTCCATCACCTTATGTTGAAAAACACTGCACATGTTGCGGCATTTACAGCAACCTGACAACGTAGTAAGCGCATGACAAGCGCCTGGTAAGAGCAGTCTGATCAGACATGGTGGTAATCTCATCAGGTCGGGTGAGCATGTGATCATGACGATCACATGTGATGACGGCCTGATGAGATCATTATTAGAAAATTAGTGACGCAGCTAGGATGTGGGATGAATTTAAATGCACATTTTTATTATTTTTTTTATTGTTTTGATCTCGTTCCCGCTGCGTTCTCCAATATTTTTAGGATGCATGTCAGTGTGTGACTGGGGAGAAAAGACAAACTGGATCATGTTCATTAAAAAAAAAAAAAAAAAAAGTTTAACACAGAGTATAAAGCATGGCCTTAAAGACATTAGAGATTTAATGGGAAAGAAATACAAACGCAACCCCACATCTGTCCTGATTAGCCTAGCTGTGTGTCGTCTTCTCCACTGTAGACCAATCATCATCGCGAAAGCTCGTCTTTCCTCATGTAGCAATGTTTCTTCAGAAACATCACCATAGCAACATTTTCATGATGTTCGCTGTGTTTTTCCTCCAGATTATTATCCTGTTGCATGTAAACAGTCTCCTACACTCTCTGCTTTTAACACACGCATGTCTTCAAAACAAACTTTTTGAATTAGTTTTCTCATTAACACAAATTATCATCATTCCTTTTTTTTTTTTTCCTCTGTCTCTCATTGATGCTGCATTCAGTGCGAACACAGCTGGTGTTTACCGACAGGTGGAGATGGTTGGAGATGGATCATTCGCACACATCGCACATGCAGGCACACACACACACACACACACACACACACACACACACTGTACACTCCACCACACACACACACACACACACTGGTTACAGCAACAGCAGCAGTGAGAGGGACAGTAATTAGGCACATAGTGTTTCCCTCACATCTCATTAGCGTCTGTGCTACGGGCTGCTAATCCTTTCGTGTCCCGAGAACAAGGCTCAACAGCCAGCTAGTGACTGTACAGTCACAGACCTGCACGTCTAAACCTATAGCACACGTCCAATCAATCTCTTGTTTAAGCAGCTTTGCAGGAAACCTTTCCTGTCTGGATGTTTGTGCACAAGTTCAGGTCCCCATCTATGGGGGATTATGAGTGTGTTTCTGACTCGTACACTCAGGAAACAGTGACGAGAGACTGAACACGACACGACAGCGTTTAATAATCCACCTTCTCTTAAAAAAAGAAAAGAAAAAAAAAACTGTCATGCATCATAAATCAGTATGGAGAGCAAATAAAAAGGGAATTAAGGACAGGATTTGGTTTGCTTTGAAATGGCTTCCTTTGGATTCCTTTCAACTATGTGCAGCTCAATTACAGCTTTGATATATTAGAGCGTGCCGATGGCAGGTAATGCTCTCCGAGCGCTTTCGTCAAAGCGATCCTCTGCCTTCTTCCTCCAGTGATGTGTTGCATTGTAAAGATCTCTTTTTTTTTTTTTCTCTCGCCCGGCACAGACGTCTCTCACTTCCTAATGTGCAATGCAGCGGATTAATAAGCAGGCCGCACATGAATGGGAACAAAAGTAAGTTAGGATGCGAGTTGGCGCTCGGCAAGATCTGTAGCAGCCCTTTGAGGATGTGTTGTGTTTTTGAATGACGCCGGGGCTTTGTCCGCCGCTGCAGCCATTTCTCTATCTGCATGGATTTATGCGGCTGCTCTACTTTTGTTTATGCAGAGTGCAGCCTTGGTTCGAGCCCCAATAGAACCTCCTCAGCCTTGATCCTGACGTCACAAGTGTGTTTGTGTGTCTGTCTGTCTGTGTGTCTGTGTGTGTGTGTGTGTGTGTTGAGGCTCAGCCGGGAAGAGGTTTTTCCGCTGTTGCGTTTCTGTTTATCTCTTGCATTCAGACAGCAGTACTTTAACCGCAGAGCTGGAACCGGGCTTAAACAGCCGCACGGAGCCAGTGGCAATTCTTTATGAACCTTTATGAACTTTTGCTGAATTTACTCGTCTAAGCAGCACTTAATAACCTAATAACTAATACTGTCGCAACCTTACAGCCTGAAATGGAGGACAGTTTAGGGGCATATATCGTCTCTAGTGAAATGTTGGCCTCATTCCAGGTGTGATGGTCTGTGATGTGTCCTGGAGATGCCATGCTCACGAAGCCTACAGAGTGGACTCTCCATATAGCTCCATTCACACTCACGGTTTAGTATTTATTTCTATTGCTAATGCTTAAACACATTTTTTGAGGCCAGATGTTTGGTGTACAGGTGTTCAAGATTGATGCCACTGGCTGTACACACTCTCAACCACACACGCACACACACAAGCGCAGCTACAGTTTGCTAGAGAGTACACGAACAGATGGTTATGTTAATGGGCTTTTGGGGAGTTGCTCAGCTTTCCTCTGTCTCTTTCCTCATTCTCTTCAGTTCCTTTTATTTAATCTATCCTAATCCTGCTATTAATCTATTTAGGGTAAATCTAGAGGTTTTCTTTTTTTTTTTTCCTACTGTTCCAGAAGGCAGGGTACAACCTGGACAGGGTGCCAATCCATTGCAAGACACACACATACATACACTCACACTTTAAGAACAATTTGGGGACACCAATTAGTCTAACCTGGTAGAGTACCTGGAGGAAACCCACCAAGCACAGGGAGAACATTCAAACTCAATGCACACAGAAGGGAATCGAACCCGGACCCTGGAGGTGTAAGGCGACAGTGCTAACCACTACACCACCGTGCCGCCCTCAAATAAATTTTTTTGTACATAATTAGTTTTGGAGAATATAAATTATGAGGATTTACTTGATCGTTGTTAGATCAAAATAATCTGACAATAAAGAATACGGTTGATTTTAGATGAAATAGATGATCAATAGCTGGTAAGGAAACAAGGACAAATCTTGTTGGCCTTTGATTGGCTTGTGTTCTCTCAATTTCAGTTTTTGTCTCACTGTTTCTCTCTCTCTCTCTCTCTCTCTCTCTCTCTCTCTCTCAGATGAGGGCTCAGAGGCGAGCTCGGGACGGGACACCCCAGCTAGCACGTCTTCACGCCAAGGGCTGGGAGACAACGATGACAACAAGAAGGACAAGAGGAAGAAAGCGAAAGGAAAGAAGAAAGACAAGTCGAAGAGCAAAGGGAAGGACAAAGACAAAAAGAAAGCAGATGAGGCCACGGAAGATCCAGATAAAAAAACGAAGAAGAAGGGATTCGGACTGCTGAGGTAATTTATCTTGTTTATACTCTCTCTCTCTCTCTCTCTCTCTCTCTCTCAGCTGCTTTTTTCCCCCCTCTTCCTTCTTTCTACCCTGAACGTTCCGGCGTGGCAAACCGATGGTGGTCGTGATGCATCGCTTGACCTGGATGGCCAAATGTGTGAGATGGAGCTGAGAAATGGACTGTAATGGAGTTTGTTTCAGGTCACACAGCGGGCTTGAGCCTAGAGCCAACATTACTGAGCACGAATCATAGGAAGTGTGTGTGTGTGTGTGTGTGTGTGTGTGTGTACATGTACGTGTGTGCAACTGCTGTTAAACGGAGCATTCTGCCCTCAGCTCCATATGGCATGTTGTCTGTGTGTCAGTGTATCCGAATGCCGCAGTCTCTGCCCGTGTGCTACGGCTAATCTGCATGGCGAAGGGCACAGAGGCCAACACATGTCCACATGGCCATTTGTCCACTCTGTGATGATCGCGTTCTGGAGGGCGGAGCCACCGCCCGAGGTGATGCAGAGGACACGCCGCATGGCTAATTCAGCGAATCAGAGCACGGGCATCCCGACCAGCTCCACCTAACGGGCAATTAACTTTTTAATTGTTTTTATTTGGCTGGGTTATGGGAGAGCTAAGGAGTGTTGCCACGATACACACTGTGCACTCCAGCATTAGGAGAGTGAGCGCGAGAGAGACGGAGAAAGAGAAAAGAAGAAATATGCATCCTCTTAGTGAATTATATCAAGCTGCTGGCTAGAATCTAAGCACCTCTTGGTATTTTAGTGACTAAACATTTGCAGCAAGACTGAGAAAATGCAGCATGTTGTCGGTGGCTGTTAAAAAAAAATCATAGGCTTTTATCACACAAGAAGTGTATTTGCATGTTATTTGCATACCGACGCTGACTGGTAAGTGGAACACAACTTCCCAAATCGTACTACTGTTCTAAATCACAGGTGTCACACTCAAGGCTCGCAGACCGAGCAGAGTCCACAGCTACCTCTGTAGTATCTACGCAGACAGAGCCGAAGTGCAAATCAGACCCACGTCTGCAAATACAATTCAGAAACGTTTTGGGTGCTGGCCTTAAGTGTGATTCAGTGATGTCTCCAAATACCAAATTTCCCCTGCACACACCCCTATAAAATACAGCATGTCAAAGAAGAAAGGCTGATGGAATGTTGGAAATGGCTGATGAAAAAGATGAGAAACCGGAGAGTAAAAATGTTGAGATAAGCCAGTTTGAGTTCCCCTTAAATTTCTTTCATATCATTATGTATTTTTAAAAAACTATTACATTGATTTGTTTTTGGGCGGCGTGTTGGTGTAGATGAATATCACTGTGGCCTCACACCTCCAGGGTCGAAGGTTCGATTTCCACCTCGGGTCTGTGTGCGTGGAGGTTTTCCTCATGCTCAGTGGATTTCCAAAAGGTACTCCGGTTTCCTCCCACAGTCCAAAAACATGCATTAGGCTATTTGATATTTAGAAATTTCCTGTAGTGTGTGTGTTTGTGTGCCCTGTGATGGATTGGCATGCTGTCCAGGGTGTTCCCTGGGATACTCCTCCTGCGACCCTGCACAGGGTAAGAGGTATAGAGAATGAGTGAGTGAGTAAATTGTATATTTAAGTGATTTTATCCAGTCTTAACAGTTGAATAGTCTCTATTAGCCCATTTCTCCTGGAAATGTTCTATTCCTCTATCACCTGGTGTCATTTATTGGTGTTAATCAATAAAAACAGAATAATATATTAAAATAGCTTTAGTTCACGGCCCTTCGAGGACACGCAAAAATGCTGATGTGGCCTGGGATGTAACATCTGCGCAGTGTGCTACTGTACCATGCTGTTTAGTATGCTACTGTGGGATTTGGAACATAGCCACAGCTTTATAGTGAGCTACAAAACACACTGTAACCTGTGGGGTGAAATTATTTCTCTCTCTGTACAGCACTGAGGACAAAGAGCTCGGTAGAGGTGTAAGCAAAGTTAGCTTGGGATTTCATGGCATTTAATAATGAATAAGAAAAATTCTGCTTCAAGTTGACAGACACGTCTTCTTTAGTTTGTTGAGAATGCTGTCAACTAATTAGATGAAATATAATTAAATATATAGATGAAATAGAGTAAGCTTGACATTACCTCATTGTTCTCGGAGTCATGTTGTTAAAATAGTTTTTTTTTTTTTTTTATAGTAGGCTTTGGACAAATATGGTTAAGATAATTTCTTGAGCTGTGATCTGCAGCGGTAGAAATAGTCTGTATTATTGCTAAAAGGTAAAATAACCCCATTTTTCATGGATGCTCTAAAAATCTAAAATAATTAAATATAGTATGTTTTTAAAAAAATGGTCAGAATCACCTAGTGGCATAGTAGTTAGGACTGCAGCCTTGCACATCCACCTTCGGGGTTTGATGTTCTCCCTGTGCTTGTGGGTTTCCTCCAGGTACTCTGGTTTCATCCCACAGTTCAAAGACATGCAGAGTAATTTAATTGGCCGTTCCCAAATTGCCCATAGCGTGTTGAATGAGAATAATTGTGTGGATATGTCTGTTTGCCCTGCGATGGATTTGCACCCTGTCCAGGGTGTACCCCACCTTTATGCCCCAAGTCCCCTGGGATAGGCCACAGCCCCCTCATGACCCTGTATACAGGATAAAGTGGAATAGATGCTGAGTGTGAGAGAATCACCCAGTAAAAAAACGAAGCAGAAAAACTAATCTACCAAACAAGCAAAAAAAATTAAATATACACAGGTTAGCACTTGGTTAGTAGAGCAAGTAAAACTTTTTTTTTTCTTTCCTTTTTTTTTTTTTTTTTTTTACTCAAAAGCATCTTTGCTTCACCCTGCATGTGAAAGTTTGTTTTAAATTAGTCTTTTTCTTCCTCCTTTTTTCTTTCCCGTGCAATAAAGGTGAGTTTTTCTGTCTCAGCTCATCCTCAAGGTGAACCATCGCTACTCATCAGAGAGCGAGGCCTACGCTGGCGCTCCTGCCTCACATAATCCGACTTATTGTGACGAGCCCATTCTGTTTCTTTCTCTCTGGCCTGATTTCCCTTTCTCTTCAGACTCCATGGAGAAAGATAGCTAGTCAGCAGGCTGGTCTATGGCTAATGGCTAATGCTCCTGGCCTGTTGTTCTGAGCAGATAAGCAGTCCTGTTCTGCCCTGTCAGTGTTTGACAGAGTAAGGGATGTAAAAGTTATTTAAAAAAAAAATAATAATAAAAAAAAAAGTTTTTCTTGTGGTCAGGGTGCGGGTGCTTGCTGTGATTTGGAGAGTAAAGGTTGTAACAAGGTTTGGAGAGCGGTAGGTCAAAAAGAATACACACACATATATATAAAAAATTTTTTTATTATATATATATATATATATATATTTTTTTTTTTTTTTAACACAACATGAAAACACAGAAATGTCTTTGCAGCAATGTGCACCAAAACACTCTTAATAGCCTAAACAGCCTAAAGCACAGAATAACATTTTTTTTCTAACAAAGAAAGATGCCTGTATTTATACTCGGTACACATGGGTGGCATTTTGGTGGTGTATGGCAGCCATTTTGCGACAGATTGTCGTTTTTATTGATTTCACTGACTTCATCTATGGCTGTTTTGTTATTCTGGGCAGCATTAAATGAAGCCCAATAGGCTCTGATTATGTTTCCCATTGCCTAGCTTGACTGTGGACAGGCACTGTATTTAGAATTCAGTTTATTTATTTATTTGCGCTAGGTCACCTCTATCCTAGCTTCAGCCTCGCCTAAAGCCATGTCACATCCAATGGAGTTCCGTCTGTACATTATTTCCTGCATTCTAGTAGTGAATGGTGTTTGCCTTCCACCAACCATGACCGTATTTGTGTGGGTGATGGTGCAGATGTTGGCCACTGGCTGCGTGAGCCAGGATGATGCCCTGCAGCCTGGTGATAAAGGGATGAAGTGGAGAGGAATAAAGGCCTCAGGACTTAACTGCACTATAAACCCTTCCAGTTCTACAGACAAGCACAGTTCAAATGTGGCAATCACATGTTGTACCTTTTAAAAATAGCTGGTTTATGGAAAGCTCAGTGGTTAATAGGTCTAAAATGGCACTGAGTTACACCTCCCATTTGAAATCCACAGGAAACTGCATGCTCGCAGCTGGTATCAGATCTGCAGGACAGATGTTTCAGGTGCTAGATGGAGGAGCACACTTTCCTGCTTGCATGTGGGTTTTCAAATGTCCATACTGTGCGTTGTACTCGGTATGAATTGCGCATTCTTCGGTTTTTGACTTTATGGGGACATGTGGCTGATCCCCATGGAGATAGCTGCTTCATTTTATTTATTTATTTATTTATATAGGAACTGTGACTTTTATTTAAAAGATAAATGTGAAAGTACCAACCCTTTTTTTTTTTTTTTTTTTTTAAACCGAGTTTATGGTTAGTGTTCGATTAACATAAAGCTTCATGTTAATTAGTGGCATTAATAATTATGGTAAAGTGTCTCCTCAGTGATAGTAAGCTAGACATGTGTCTGTGTTTGTGTCTTTCTGTCTGTGTGCGTGTGTGCATGCTACACAGAAAAGGTATTGCCCCAGGTGGTGAATGGGGCCCATTAGGATGTTTTACATCCTGCAGACAGATGGGGAATCTGAAAACCCTGCCAAATATCTTCTATTCTGCTGCTGTGCTAAAGTCACACGCGTACACACACACACACACACGCACACACCCTTTACGTCATACTGCGCCATTCTAAGCATGCAACACACACTGCCTACTTTAACCTTTATTGCCACGCCAGGCTTATTATGTAGATAGTGATCTCAATGTAGTGTGGTCTGGATTGAATCTCCAACTCCAAACAGATCAAGTCTCTGTGAACCAGCGCAAATGTAAATGACTCCAGATTATGTCTTATGATAGAGCCCTTTATCTCAACAGCTCCGCCACAATTTATCACAAGTGAAATATTAAATAATCAAAGCCAATCAGATGGGATTGTGTGTAATTGCAGCTATTCATCGCCTCCATTTCTTTCTTCGGATTTAAAAAGGCGCAAGTATACAAGAGTCCCATTAATGCAGTGGCGTTCTAGTCGCTTTGCCTTGTGAGGGCTGTAAATATCCGTCTTTGACACACACTATTTTTGGCTCATCAACGTTTATGTAACATGTTCTTGGGGTGTAAGAGGGAAAGAGAAAATTGAGGTCATGTAAAACCTAAAGTAAGGTTTTTACAGTCATACGTCTTCTAAACAATGTAGATTAAGTTCTTTAGCAGATTTAATAAAGCATTGCTAACAAAAACATAGTACAGTACGTTATGAAGGCTTATAATAAAGCTGTTAAATCCTCAATTCTGATTGGTCAGATGGTGTTTGATTAATTTATTGTGACCAGTGCTAGTGGTAAGCACTACTGACTGGAAAGAAATTCTCAGAGACGCATTAATGTGATTGTTTCAGTATTAGCATTCCCGTAGAAACAAGTTTCTACACAATAAAAAGTCTCGTATACTAAGATTTCATGCAATCACCTTTAGCTTTAAAGCACACAGTGTGGTGGCGAGTTCATGTGTGAAAATTATTCCTTATGCTCCCAGACACTCATTTACAAGTTCAGTCCTGGAACATCCCTGTGCAATCAGGGAAGAAAATCTTCATAGATGTGATACCCAGGTCATTCAGTACATTCATGTTGTAAACTGACTTCAGTTTATTGCCACATAACGTTGCTGAGCCTAGACCTGACCAACTGAAGAAACCCCAGATCATACAGTAACACTGCCTCCAGAGGCTGGTACAGTGGCCACTATGCATGATGGGCGCATCGCTTCATGCTGTATGCTTCCCTTCTTACCCGGACACGATGGAATAGGGTTAGTCTGAACTCATCTGACCACATGACCATTTTCCAAACTCAAGCCTTTTTTGTCATTAGTCTCACTAACAAGTGAGTTTCTTAATCCTGTGAGTTCTCATCACATTGTGTGTGTAAATGTTCTTACTTTCGCTATTAAACAAGTATTTTATTGTTGATTTTCACAATGCGACTTCAAGTGGTTAAGTGATCTCCATTTATGATTTTTTCCAACCACCTTTCTACCACATAGTTGATGGTTCAGTACTATCCTTCCAGGTTTTGATAATGTTTTTAATGGGTCTTAACTCAGTTCCAGTAATCTCAAATCTCCTTAGTTGTTTTCTTTGCTTGACCCTTTTAAAATAATGTTTTAAGCAGTGTACTGTATTTGAGAGAAGAATTTTAAAAAGCTATAGTTTAAGTGAGTGTGGAGACTAGACCTTTCACACATTCCACAATATTAAATGTAAAAGAAAATGATAAATAAATATAGATTCAGACAAACAATAAGCGACAAGACACTAAAAAGATGTGCAATGAAGAGTGTAATTCCACAAGTTTAATCAGCTGATTAGTTTTTTTTTGTTTGTTTTATTTTTTTGCCATTGCAGTTAGATTTACCTCCAAGTTTAATATGCTTATACTAACATGATTAGCTCGTTTGTTTGCCTCGCAGAATCTCAAAACACACACACAGATTGGCTTCGCACATTATGCTAACTGAAAATAAAGTGAGCGCCTGTTCGTTTTTGGATTTTTGCTTAGCTATGACATGAGAGAGTTACTGCATTACCTCCAGAAATTCAGAGATGCTGATTCTACAAAATAAAAATGGACTGTAATTTGATTCTAGTTTCCAGAAACTCTTAATGACTCCAGAGAGACAGACAGATGTCTGCTTTTCTTGTCCAAATCCTAACTATAGTATATTTACTTGCAGTGTGCAACTTTAGGTTGGGTGCTAATATGTCGATTTTCAGAATTTTTAAAAACTTGATTTTATTAATTTTAGCATAATCTACAACACAGCAATAATCGAGATTTTGGCTTCTCTGTTTTTAAGATGTCTGTGCACTGAAGTTATCTTTATACTTTGCACTATCAGGATAAAGTGTAATACCAGTTAGTCTCAGATATTACACCCCTCCAATGCACAGGCACACACACACCCACACGGATGCACACATACACAGGTGCGCAGACACAAACACCTCAAATCAGTCTCTCAGAATCTCATCTCAACACATTTACGGCTGCTGCGAGCTGTGTGTTGAGAGGTGAGATGATTGGGGATGAGACAGGCAGGTTTAGACCTGAGGGAGCAGGGAACTGGATGATGCTTTTGAGGTTGATCATGAAAGAATAGTGTTTATAGGAGAGACATACCAGGGTTAAGAAAAAGGCATGGACTCCATTCCTGTGCTTACTAAGTTAACAGTGACTATTTATTTATTTTTTATTTAGTAACCCTGTTCATTTAGATCAGTGGTTCTCAAAGTGTGGGGCGCGCCCCACTAGTGGGGAATACAGACATGACAGGTGGGGCGCAATGAACGGGAG
>JAQMYJ010000036.1:22194436-22211044 GCA_030014305.1 Clarias laeviceps | reverse complement strand
GACAAGTGGGGCTTGAAAATTCGCCCACCCCCTTAAGTGGGGAATGACAGAAAATGTTTGAGAACCACTGATTTAGATGAACATATGTTCCCACTTTGTCCTAATACCCAAGTGGGGCTTATTTTTTAGAGAGTTTCTTTCAGGTAAAAATATTGACTTCTAACATTTATGTGGATTGATTATTCCATACATAATTTTTTTACATACACAGGTTTCTAAAATATACTCTTCGGTTGCACAGCATGTCATCCTGAAGGAATATCTGAAAACGAGCAGACGTTTCCACATAAGTAGACACATTTTTAGCCATGCAAGCTGGGACAAGGCATTGATTTTTCACCATGCTCAAGCACAGTCCTAGGAAAGTCTGGATTTATATATCAGTAAAATGTTCCATGTCCTCCACTGACACATAGCAACCCTTTCATGCAATTTAAAACAGGAAGCAGCATGACAAGTTGAACCAATCATATTACTCAGCCAGATTGCAGAGGTTGCATCAGTTTGGTGGAGTTGTGTCACAAGCACCCGTGTTTGGTTTTTCTGGACCACCGATGGCCTTGAAAACAGCTTTCATCCTTAGTGAAAGATAGTGAAGTCTGGGAAAAATCTCAAAAAAGTGTGAAAAAAAAACTTTATGGAAACAGGATGTGCTTACATGAGTTATCAACCTGACATTTTTTCCTCCAAACTTGGCTTTTGTATGTATGGTTTGGTGTGTATGTGCAAAGGTGTGTGTGTGTGTGTGTGTGCCCATGTGTGTGACTGAAGGCTGGCATGTCTGCCCTTTAGTGACTCTGCTAATAGTCCCTAAAAGGAGAGAAGAGGAACAGTCACAGATGGTGCTGCGTATATATTCCCTTTCAGAGGCCGACAGTGATGGAGCAGCACCCTTACCCAGCTACATGACTCCCTCCTCCTTCTCATTGTTTAAGCGTTTCCTCCTGCCTGTAGTCCTGTGTTTGCTCTCCTCAGCACTTTTGATGTGCAGGAGACAGCTGCTGCATCTGGCTTCCATTACCCAACACCTACTGCATAAACAGTGTACAGTGTACAGAGTACAGACAGGAGCAAGTTCTTCCCCACGAGGTTGTCCTGGGAGATTTAAGCGTGGTACAACCGTGTCCAAAATTGAGACGATGATCAAAAATGGAAACCTTGGCCGTGCTAAAAGTGGTCAGCATCTAAGAGACGGCTGCCTCTACTGACGCCAAGCTCACCTTTAAAAGAGGAGAGATAGCGATCTGGAGCGAAGATAAGTTTATCCTTTAAAGGTTGTGGCCTTCTCAATCCAGAGCTCTCCATGGTAACAGTATCACAGGCAGGTTGCGGGTGGCTGATGCCTTTAGATTGAAGCCCGGCATACAGAAACCGACTCGCCTCGGCTGGATTAGTTGGCTTTCCATTCCAGATCTCCATATAAATCCTTGAAAGCCACTCTTTTGATGGAAGTTCAATCATAGCTTCTTTGATTTCCAAGATACAATGTCCTGATTAAGATTATTCGCTGAATGGGGAAATCCATGAATACGTGATTACGTCTAGCTTCTGAAAGGGCCGCGACGACGGCTTGATTCGGCCTCCCCGCTCTCTCGCATGTCTGAATAGCACCTCTGTGCCGAGCCTCTTGTTCCATCTTATTCCACTTTTCATTATCGGGCCATTCCTGCCCTTGATTACATTAACAAGAGGAGATGAGGCACGGGCTTGCTCAGGCCGGTTTCCGAGTTTTAACAATCAGATCCTCGGCTCAGCCTCGACTGCAGCGTGGAAAGAGCGAGCTTTTGATTTGGAACTAAATAAGGGAACACCAGCTCACCTGTCAGTCCCTTTGTCTCTTGTTCTTCACACGCTGTCTTTTGTTTATATGCTGAAGATAAGTGTGTATAGTATATGCACTGTATATTACAGTACTGTGTATTTATGTGTCTTGTCAGAGCAGGTGACTTTATGATATAAGCTGGAAAAGTTTCCTGGCATCTGGAGATTCTTATGCTGTCTGTGTTTATGAGAATACAGTGCGATGGAGAGTCTCATAGCTGTTGTTTGCAGTCTGAAGAACGACCTCAGAATTCAGTAATTCTTCTGACTATAAACGATGTGTGAAAGCAACTAAGTGACTGTTTTGTTTTTGGTTCAGTTTCACCCTTGACATAATTTAGGTCTTTTTCTAAAAATGTTGTTTGTAATTGTCGAGACACACCCCACATACTGTGGCAACACATTTTCAATTTATTAAATATGTAACTCCATCTAGGCAATGCTCTCTCTTCTCTTGTAAGAGTTTGTACATTTGTTTGAATCACAGAGCGAAAAAACCAACTCGTATCAGAGTCTGTGAGCGAACGGAGCGAGGAGTGGAGTGGTGTGATTTGCCTAGAGAAGCGAATTTTTGGAACATTGGAGCACCAGTGGATCATTTCTCAGTCAGAGATCTCTCCATTATCGCTTCTGTGTAGCACATGCTTGTAAAAACAAAAAAACTTAATTTACCCATTACTCAATTTGATGATGCGTTTATTTACGAGCGTGGCGCTTGCTGAGTCATTTCGCAAAAGACAGTGTGAAAATGATCAAAAATTGTTAATTAAAACTACTAACAGTAAGTTTGAGTACGCGAGCGGTGTGATTAGAGAACGCTTCGAGTGGCGAGCAAGCGAGGAGCGGAAAATAAAAAAGCTGGAGTGGAGTGAGAGTGATTATAGAACGGTTTGAGCAGAGAGAGGAAATTGCTGCCGCTCCACTCCACTCATGTACTATGACTCATATGAGCAGAAAAAAAATGCTATTGTCAGGCATTGGATTGAAAAAGAAGAGTGCTGTTAGGCAGAGTTTCAGGGGAAGAAAAAAAAAAAAACAGGTGAGAATGTGTGTGAATAGATTTGGTATTGAAAACTGGAGACATGTCACTCAGTCGTCGTTCCACTTTTAAACAAGACGAGCATCTCCGTCCTGAGTTTATGCAGTCATGCTGTGGTGGATAAAATTAACATGAACTGTACTTCTAAGAGAAGGCGGCACTCTGACTTGTTGGTTAGCACTGTCGCCTTGCACCTCTAGGGACCGGGTTCGATTCCCACCTCGGGGTCTGTGTGCATGGAGTTTGCATGCTTGCTGGATTTCCTCTGGGTGCAACAGTTTCCTCCCACAATCCAAAAACATGCAGCTTAGGCTAATTGGTGTTCCCAAATTGCCTATAGTGTTGAATGAGCGTTTGAGTGTGTATGTGTGTGCGCGATGGATTTGTCACCCTGCTTTGTGTGCCCCGTCACCCTGTATACCAGATAAAAGTGGTGTGAGGGAGTGAACTTCTAAGAGAGGTTTTAATTGTGACTGCTTTCAAAAGTTTACACATATGTACGGACGGGTATACGTGTACACTACGTTCACATGTACAAGACGTTCAATCTTTCCTAATCATAATTTGTGTTTAGGTGTGGTGCAGTCAGCTGGAGAAATGACCTGTGTGTGGAAAAATAGAGAGCACGTCCTCGATCAGCTCTCCATCGAGATCTAAAGGCACCGGTTTCTCCACCGACAGAAACAGATTGAGCTTCCTCTTCACCTTGCATGTTTTGTGAATGACATTTCCGCTCCCATGATCTGAACTAAAATGCACATTGTGTGTAGAAGTTGCCTTTTAGTGTAAATTGTGGCTCTAAACGCAGGAGAAAATCACAGTGCCAGGCTCCAGAGACTCATTGTCCCTGACAGCAGGTATCCATGACGGTACAACTAACACACCGATCCACGATATGTCACTTCACCAGAGGTGTTGTGTAGTACACGTTACAGTACTGTAGCACTAAAATTGCCATTCAGTAATGATATTTTATGAAAATACACAAGTTGTTATCCATCGTTAATGGCATATTTCATCATTTTGAGTGACTGACGTGCTGCTGCTCATCCAGGAAACCAGTGATCCTTCATGCACAGCACACATGTCTGCATTCCCACCAATCTTAGGGCCAAATTATTATGTAATCTTAAGAATAGTAATGAATATAAATTCTTCTTTCTAGCATTCTCAGGCAAAGACACAAGTCAGGCGAAACGGCAGTAAAAATATACCCGGTGGAAAGGCTAATAAAATAAATGGGAACGGATGCAGGACATTAATGATTTCTAATAGCAGTTCGTTTTCCTTCAGTAAGCATATAGAGGGGTTGATGCCTATTGTTTCATAACAGCACTTTAAATAATCTGCCAGAATTTTATTGCACTTTAACTAACTGTTCAATCTGACCAGTGCTTCAGCTGACACAGCAGAGTTTCATGTACTCTCTGCATGTTAACTACAGTATGTTAATGAGACATATTACTCATAAGACAACTGCTTCCAAGATGCAGTATTTAATAGTATAATGAAGAAATAAAAAAATAAAAAAACTTGCTTTGATCCATTTTTTTGGCTGTTGTAAAAGTTACTTGATATTGCCATGGCAACATAACGGCGTCCATGACATCATTTCTTGTTTCCAAACCAGTGGCGTTTTTTTTTTTGTTTTTGAACAGTAAACTATATAAAAAAAAAAAAGAACTGGACAGACCCTCATTGATGTCACCCAAAGGTTTTCTGATGAGCGCTTTTCATGCTCAAGTGTGGAAGTCCTGGTTGTCGCCATCTTGGCTAGAGCAAGGACTCCGCCTAAACCGTGATCAGTTCATAAATGGTTAAGTGTGCGGAAAGAACAGAGCCTGGGTGTCACTCACAGAATTCTTAGACAGTCTGTTAAGATAATTAACCCCATAGCAAGCCATATTATGTCTAAGAATTTGTTGCAAGGACTACACAGCTGAGAAGTCAAGATCACCGATTCAAGCTAGCAGTTTGACACCTGCAATGCAGCTGTCACGCATATCGTCCACACCCCAATTATGCATAATCTTATGGCTTTTGTGCAATTTTAGCAAATGAGTTATATACAAATGAATCCTTCATACAGTAGTCATGAATGGTAAATTTAGCTGTGGAGACGAAAACCCCTTTTTTTTTTTTTTTTTTGTAACAAGCTG
Source organism: Clarias laeviceps (assembly GCA_030014305.1). Lineage (NCBI taxonomy): Eukaryota > Metazoa > Chordata > Actinopteri > Siluriformes > Clariidae > Clarias > Clarias laeviceps. The sequence continues at coordinate 22,206,025 of JAQMYJ010000036.1, read as the reverse complement.
CAAACGTTTATTTCTTTTTTAACATGGAGGTCTGCGGGGATTGGCTCACTTCTGAAGCCAGTGATTGGTGATCATTTAAGAAACTGTACTTTTTGATACTTCTGCATTGAACAGGGGCTTCAGAACTGGAGTTTTCCTCTTGGTGATTATTTATTTATTTATTTATTTATTTATTTATTAACCCTGAATAAATGCTAACAATTTTGATTTTAGAATGAATGCCACCATCTTGCAGGTGTGAACATAAAGTCTCATGGAAACTGTAATGTAAATGTTTAAGTAGATCATAATAAGGAGTGCAGCTTGGAAAAAAAATCTGAATGGAGATCCCTGTGACATACAGTACTATATACACAAAAATAAGTCTTGGATGTGTATGTATGTGTCTCTGATTCCTTTTCTCCAGGTTAGCATTTTGCTGCTTTGGAAATAAGAGCTAACAGGTGCATATTTTGGGTCATATTCGTGTGCAATAGAACGCATACACACACCCTGTGTTTTGCATGACTGCGAAGCACCATCTTACACTTTTGTATTTCATCTGAGTACAGAAAAACAATATTTGCTTCAGGTGCTGTATCTCTCCAGGTCAGAGTGAATGCACATCATTAAAATGTTGAATATTGTATTTTCTCTGAACTAATCTGAAGATAATAAGAGATGCATGGTCATATTTAATTACAAGATGTCTCTGGATGAATAAATGAAAATGTTGGAGAGGAACATGGTCAGCAGATAGATGCTGAACTGACCCTAATAATCTAATTTAGTAAAGCTGTGTTTTCTGCCATCGCTGATTTATTGTCGTGATTAACAAAGCAGAACTTTGATAAGATCATTTGCGGAGGGACGAGTGGTTATAAATCACAGAAGTACGTAGGTTGAGTTCGATTTCTGTGTTATCCTCAGCCTATTTGTGTGTCATTACCCACCTGCTTGTCTATTAGTTTCCAGGCCGTGCTTTGCTCTAATGTCTTTGGAGTGGAGGATGATGATTACGCTGGAGGATGACGGTGTAATTTGTGCTATTACAGGCCCGTGTGTCTAATGTTAACAATGTGCGCAGTGTGCTAATGAACAGGACAGATTAGTGGAGCTCTGTGCATAAGTATGATTATACCCTATGCCTCGTAGGCTTTCTCTCTATATTTGGTATAATGCTCTGGTATGAGCTTGCTCAGTGACCATGATCTAAACTGCATCAAGCTCTTAAAAAAAGTCAATCAACACCTAATATTGAATATACGCAATACATTTTGGTCTGTCCTTCATGTTGGTTGTGTATCAAGTTTACAAATAGTGATGGATTTCTTTGCATAGAACAGCAAAGCACTTCTGTCCTTCAGAGGAAAGAAAGATTCACAGCTCAGCATATATCACAAGGGTGCGCTTTTTAACTGGGGAATTTGCGTGAGGTTCTTTCTTCCTCTGAACCGCCCCAAGTCTGTTTGCATTTCACAGTAAGTCAGAAGACAGTCACAACCAAATGAATTATAGATTTCTCCCTCAAACTGGACATATTCCTTAAACTGTTCTCTCGTTTGCAGAGGCTATACCAATATTCAATGTCAGTCAAGTGTCAGAGACTGGCAAGGAAAAAAAATATCATTTCAAGATGTGTGCGGGAATATTTATGAATTAATAAGCTAAACCAATCTCAGGAAGGTTTTTTTTTTTTTTTTTTCCCCCCCGTCACCCGTGCAATCACTAGAGCCTAGAGTCTGAAATCTGTAGCTGTCTGTTCGCTTAAATGGCTTGGATACAAATAAATTTTATGGCAAAACAAATGGAGCACAGAGACTCCACAAACATTCTCCAGGGTTCTTCAAGGTTAAGTTGGAACAACGAGGATGGAGGACCCAGGGAGGAAAAAAAAGTTCTCCCAAACTTCACCAGAGAGTCTGGTGGTGAACAAAAAGCAGGATCCAGGGACTCGGGCAGAGGAAAGGCGTTCTGCTTGGCAGTCTGTTGCGTTGTCCATCCAGCCCTGTCCTTCTGCTCCACAACACTTTCTGCATGATACAGACTATGGGTTCTTCTAGTCCTTCTGTTTTCTTTCTCACTCCCTCTCTATCGTTCTGTCCATCCATGTTCTGATAATCTTGCACTTCTAAGCTTTCAGGCCTGGACCCGATTGCCAAAGCAGAAGGACAGCATCTTGTTAATGCATGTTAGCACTGCCAGCCTCTCTAACATTCATGTTAATGTGCAGTTGTCTTTCAAAGCCACCCGGGACAGTGTCTCTATATGTAATTAGCAGGCTGTTTGCTTGAAGAGGTGTGATGAGGCTTTAGCTCGTCAGTGGCGCTCAAAGCTGCTAATGTATGCAAGTGATGCGGCTGGCACGGCAGCAGTGGGAGGTGTGGCGTCAAACGGCCAGGAGGTTGTCACTGAGATGGCCGGTACAGCTGGAACACTGCTGATGCCACATGGCACTTTTTCTCACCTCTGAAAATGAACTGGCCTGCCACTGATTACGCACCTAATCCCGTCGTGAGACTTATTATATATTGCAGGATCATGGGTTGTCACCCAATTCCCCTCTTGTTTATTTCGTGAAGAAAAGCTTGTGCTTGGTGGTCTACTTTGTATAACGTCTAGGTTTCTCATCGGCCATCTGTCAGATAGCGCCCAGACATGGGAGCCATTAGAGGCTGGACAAAGCCTGTAATGGCATGGTCTTCTGAAGTCTGTGAGATGAAAAGGAAGCAGTTATGTTCCATTGGAGGAAAAGGCACCCTACGCAATTACACCTTGAATGACCATCATCAGGGAGAGAGCTATTGATTGGCTTCCTTAGCCATTACTCTCCTCGCTTGCTCAAAGCCAGTCTAACCTAAGATCTTCCAGGGGGGTTAAGCACTTCTCAGCTAACTTATAATAGAGAGATAGAGAGGAATTTGGGTAGGGGGGGTAAGCTAAAGAGTAAAGACAGGTGAAAGCTTCCAGAATTGGTTAGTTTTATAGTTTTCCATCAGAGCCTCATGGCAATGATCACCACCCAAGTTTAAAGTTTGGCAACCTCGCTCTGGTCTGTCCATAACACCTGACTGTTGTGAAACATTCTGCAGGTTTGTGCCACAGAAAAATCATTGTCTGCTGGCAATAATTGTTTTAGGTGTAGAATTAAGAACCGGTCACATTATATCGTCAGGGCCTTGTCATCTTATCAATTACGTTTAGGCATTTGGCCGATGCCCTTATCCAGAGATACTTACTGTACAGTTTTTTAAAATCTCATTATACATTTGAGCAGTTAAGGGTTAAGGAGCTTGGTCGAGGGCCCGACAGGGACATCTTGATGGTCGTGGAATTTGAACCTGGGACCTTCCGAGCCGTGGTCCCATGCCTTAACCATCATTATACATGATGGTTGTGGCGAGGTTTGAACATGGGACTTCCGGACTATAATCCCATGCCTTAACCACTGAGCTACCCCTGTCCTTATCACCACTGCAACAGTTTGAATTGCTAGTTCTTTTGGTACGATCCAAACTGTGGAAGATTATCGCCAAAACCATGTTGCAACCTTGGAGTCCTTGTGCTTTCGCAGCTGATAAATGGTTCAGCAGTCAAACACAGTCGACTTGTCACCATCACCGGGGTCTTGTCAGTAGAAAAGAGGTATCTCTGATGTTTAAGGAGAGTTTGGATGTCTGCCTTTGAGTGATTTTGAGAGGACTCCCTCCTCAGCAGCATGATGTCCTCTTGCTTTTGATCTGTCCAGATGAAGGTGCAATTACCTGACCCACCTTAGATCCATCCATATGAGAAAGCATCAGTAATTCTGTTTGATCCTATCTGAGGGTATAGGACAATAAAAGGAACCCGAGTCGATTCTTTACAGTCGTCCCTCTGAAACACATCAGATGTACCCGTTCTGCTGAAAACATTCAGTCTGACGGGAAGCTGCGTTTGCATGCGAAAATCGTTCTTGTTGCTGGGAAAAGCCCTCATTTCTGGGGTTGGGGTTGGCATGTTAATAGTCACATGAGAACAGAGCACTAACTGATTAAGACGCTGTCCTGCACAAGCTCAGTGAATAGCTGCAGATGTTAATGATTGGTGTGTGTTCTTCGGTGCATACTTGTGTGTGTGTGTGTGAGTGTGAGTGTGTGTGTGTGAGTGTGAAATCCAGGTCAAGAGCCCAGGCTCTGGAGGGCCTTTGTTGTTTTGCTGTCCCATACCCTGGGGGTCTGTGTGTGTAAATGTGAGCGGTCCATTTAACTTGTGTTCGCTGTCAGAAGCATACAGTCTTTTATTTAAGTTTAAAATTACTGGAAATTACTGACGATTATTCTGCGATTTGAGTCACATTTGTCACAAAAAAAAAATGTTAATGTCTGGCTCTTTGCATTGTCCTCACTTAAAATGTAAAAAAAAGAAAAAAACACTTTTCTTTCTTAACTGTATTGTATTTGATCAGTATGGTGAATGTTAGGGCAATGTTAGCTTAGCGTTGTCAGCGTGTCGTTATTAGCTTTAATGATGGTCTCCCTAATAGCGCAGCTCATTGTATTATAATTACAGATCCAGTGATGTGGGGTGGATCCCACTGACACTGAAAAGAGGAGAAAGGGACCTTTTGTGGATTCACTCACTCCTGTCACTCTTCTCTTCTCATCACACGCACACGTTTCAGTCAGAGTGGCCCCTGGCATCTGTAACCCTACCCTTGGGGCATCCAGTGCCACTCAGTTGGACAAAAGCCCTGCAGCTATGCGTCTTTGTAGATATGTCTTAAAAGAACAGATTTTCTCTTTTTTTTCCCCTCTTTTCTTATGTGATGTGTCTCTTTGAGATGCACATGTGTGGAACTTCTTTTAGTCCTTTTCATGAAGTGATGTCCACCTGGTGTTTTAATCCCATTCAGTTCATCCATTACTATGCACTCATTAGAAGGCGTCCGCATAATTTTTCTTTTTTAGATTTAATTTTGTTTTATGCTTCTGTATCTTTGAACCTTCCCCCATCTTTTTTTTTTATTATTTCTTTTTTTTTGCTTGGTTTCCTGGCTTGTTTTGAACTTTGCTTGCCACTTTTTGCCTTCCTTCCCTTCCAATATATGTTGGACTTTATTCTGTATAATCTTGAAGGGTTTTTTATTGGCATGACAAATGTGGACATCCATATTGCCAAAGCTCAGAAATGGAAAAAAAAAAATGAGAAGAAGGAAAAAAAAAGTCACAAAACAACAATGTAAATAAAAAGATTTTTAAAAAATGACAGAAAAATTAGCATTTAACCGTGCAGTCAAAAATAAAGTGACACTGAATAAAGCAAATGTAATGATAATAACAACAACAACAACAACAGTAATAACAGTACAGTCAAGGAAGAATCATTAGTGATACAAAAGAGGAAGGAGAGGAAAAGGAAAATTAAAAAGATATAGAATATAAAGTGCATCCACGTACAGTATGTACTGTATGCATGTGTGCCCCCCCCCTCTTTCTGTATGATAATTCTCCAGTCTCCCCCTCCCCTCTCTCTCTCTTTCTCTCTCTCTCTCTGTGACTCAGCTGTAAGGTGAAGAAGTCATGTTTCAGTTGAACTCTGCTTACCCCAGAACCTGGCAGGTTCCTTACCCGCCCTGCCCACGGTTCTTTGCCCTCCTGCCTGGCTTTGACACCGAACAGATGTCCCTGCAGCTCTAGGTCTGTCTCTCTGTCAGCACTCAGCATCATGTACCCAGTGTGCCATTAAGCATACCACCCCTGCCTGCTCCCCTCAGCTTTCATCACCATTATCCTGCAGGCGTAGAGAGCGGCGCACGGCCCTCTCTCGATCCCCCCAACCAGCCAAATGGAGGGACATAATTACAGGCATTTTGCTTTTCATAATGGCCAGATCTAGGGGAGTGATGGAGGTGTGGGCTGCTCAGAACCCATTTCTTTCTGCTGATTGGAGCACAGTTTCGTAAATTTCCCTGATTAACGTGGGGAAATGGCTCGAGCGCGCCAGTACGGCACTAGAAGATTTACAAAGAGGAAAGTTTTAACCAGAGCCAAGCCAGGAGTGATAAAGAGCTAGCAGTGACAGACTGTGTGCGTGAGCGTGTATGTGCACACACCGTGGCGTAGCTGCCTGAAAGACTAACTGACATCTCTCAGGGTTTGTACTGAAGATTTTCATTAAAAGTTATCTCCCGAATGTGCCAACTCCTCTCTAATACAACTGCGCTCTAAAAATAATAAATGAAATACAGAATGATGGAATTATTTTGATAATGCCAAGAGAATGAGATTAAAATGTCAGGATCGGTCTCCTCGATGTCCTTGCATGTTTAGGGGACTTTTTCTTTTGCTTTAATGTGACTGTCTTCTTTCACTTTTTTTCACTTCAGATATTCAGCATTCATATTTAAAGCTCAAGATACATTATGCGAGATGGTGTATATTTGTTCGGAGGAGAGATAATGAATATATCGGTAGAAGGATGCTAAGGTTGAGGTTCTGCCAGGCAGGAGGTCTAGAGGAAGACCAAACAGGTGATTTATGGATGTAGTGAGAGAGGACATGAAGTTAGTTGGAGTGAGAGAAGAGGATGCAGTGGACAGGGTTAGACGGAGGCAGATGATTCACTGTGGCGACCACTGAAATGGTACAACCGAAAGACAAATGAGAAGATGATTTTATATATATATGTGTGTGTGTGTCTGTAACAGTACATACAGTACATATATTTAAAGAATGATTTATTTTTGCTGTTAATTTCAGTGTATTTAAGCTTGTTTATTTATTTGAAAGTGCATGTGAAGTAAAGGTGTGTGTGTGTGTGTGTGTGGCCCTTTTGTGCAGCACAGATGGCGCGTGTGTGTGTGTGCGCGAGTCTGTTCGAAATGGCTGTGTTTTATGCTAATGAGCAGAGGAACATGCACTGCTGTTCTGCCTTTGCTCTCCTGTTGAATATTCAGCATTCACTCGCCTGTTTCCTCTAATAACTAGAGAGCATGCTAATGAATTCATCAGGCTAGGCTGCTAATTGGCCGTTTGAACATCGCCGGCTCCTTCAGTATGTTTCTCTCTGCCAATCAGGACCCTCGGAACTGTTCCATGTCACTCCACTGTCTAACCCGTTACACTGATGTGTGTCCTGTTTTTTGTTGTTGTTGTTATTAGTAGTAGTAGTCAGGGTATTTATTTTGTTTGTTAATTTGTTTATTTATTTATTTTTATAGCGACCTCATATCCTTTGCAGACATTGCGAATAACATTGTGTTGTGTCGGGAATGTTAATCGACTAAAGTGATTTTTGTTTTCCCCCACTATCCCGGCTCGTCTTTCTCTTTCCTGATTGGTTCATTTACTTTCTCCAACTGGCACCTATTAAGCTGCTATAGAGACGGCTCTCATTATTTCAGCTCAGGCCCCGGCGGGAGCCACGGACAGTCGCAAAGGTCAGAGCCGTGACATCACCGCGACCGCGGCTAATCTCATTTGAGCTCTGAATCCTGCGGTAATCGGACTCCTCTTGTCAGAGAAAGCACATGAAAAGGAAAGTCAGGAATTAAAAGAGATTTAATTTCCTCTCTTTACAGATTTCTCATTCTCAAACGGAGATTGTCACAAACCCATATTGGGAAGCTGATATATTTTTTTTTTGACTAGTGAGTGTGTGTGTGCTGTGTGGAAGTGTTTCTGTGGACCTTTGTGAATGTTTTTCTTTTGCTGCGTGTGTGTGTGTGTTTTGAGAATGTGTGTGCTTTTCTCAGGAATAGTGTGTAATGAATATGGAGAGGCTGCAGAGAGAGCTAATTAAAGCAGGCAGGCTTTGCGCTGGTCTGCAGGTGTCCTGTAACACCCCCATCTCTCTCTCTCTCTCTCCACACACACACACACACACATAAACATTAAGTTTTGATTTTACTATCTAGACAAATTCCCCCTTGTATCAGATATTAGTCTGCGGACTGATTTAATGTGGTGTTGATAATGAATGCTCTGTTTCTTTCCAGTTTGCTTTGTCTCTACTTATGCATTCTTATTGTTATTTAGACTTTAATCATTATTGTTAATAAGTGTTATTTAGAACAGTGTGAGCTGGTATACATCTGTCCAATCTCTGCGAGTAGTAATTAGCTCATATTTTTCATTCTACAGTTGTTTCTTTTATGCTTTAGATTAAAGATCGGTTTTGAGCATTGGAATTTGCCTAAACCATACGTGTACACACACACACACACACACACACACACACACACACACACACACACACACACAGAAATAAATGCATATAAAGAGAGAGACCATGTTGTACAGATGACATTTCATTGCCCTTTGTACCTACATATTACATTTATATTGCTGTATTATAAATGTACTATACTGAGCTAACAGAGCGACTCCACAGTACCGAGCGCAAGCGAGACATGTTCGTAAGCGACAGAGGAATTGAGAAGTTGTAATTAGAAAATGACAGTATGTACTGAGGCATTAGCGATTGTGTGTGCGGTAATTAGGCCAGTCCGGACCTCTGTTGAACTTGGAAGTGAGAAATGCTCGACTCGTCTCCTAGTCACTTTTACAGGCTAAATAAAGTGCAGACCCTTTGCAGCTGTTTAATCCAGCTGTGGTGTGTAGCCATGTAGTTTCACGCAGCAACCCCTGCACAGCTGTTTCAGCGTACAGTACAGTATGTGTCCTGTTTGTAAGGGTAAGAGTGACTTGTAGTAAATGGCTGTTTGAGAAGAGATTATTATGAGTATTTAGAGGAGGGCAGCTCCTAAAAGGAAAATAAATAAATCTCTGAATTAAAGGCCCTTGAATGTTAAGCACAATATAAATATATGCTGTGTAATTCTTTACTATTTTCACTATTATTAATACAAACAGGGCACCTTGATTGTTTTGTTTTTTATTAGGATCCAAGCACTATGATTTTACAGCGTGTGCCCTCTTTTTCTTCCAATGATTTTTATTTTATTATTTTTTTTCTTCAAGCATCTGGGGCTTTTTGGGGGACTTAAAAAGTCATGAAAATCAGCACACAGGTTGGAATCTGCTGCCATTAGGACGCATGGCATGGCCCAGGGCCTCCACACGAGATCTGCTGCATAGCTCATACACACTTAGATCTTATTGAGCTGAACAACTTTTCCTCTGCATGTCATGGGCATGCAGTGGATTTTGATATACTCCTTCTAGGGGGTTTATACAATCATCACCAAACCAGGCCAATGTGGAGATGCATGGAGATAATAATTAGTTGTGCTAGCATTGTAAAAGTTTATAGCCTGGAACCCTGTGTGAAATAAAGCCATTTGTTATTGGGTTCCACATAGAACTTTTAAACGGTGCCCAAAGATGATGAAAAGGAGACATCTTTAGGGTGCAATCACTTGTGCAAAAACAAAAGATTAGTCGTTATGTAAAAGGTAGATGTTTTCCTACAAAACTAGTTGACTAGTTCATTGACACATTCACATAAATGGCAGCCCAGGACTTATTGCTAATGTCACATGCTGTAGGTTGTCGTATGTGACTTAACTTTCCTTCAGTGAAGCTTGTGTTCAAGCTCTGTAGTTTAAGTTCACAACATAGGAGTTCTATATTACTATGTAATGCTTATCGGGGAGACTTCAATAAAGGTGTTTCATTATCTCAGTATAAATAGTTTTGTCCCAGGGAGCTATCAAAAAGTCATCTAAATAAGTCTGAGACAAGGTTGTGGAACAGCATCAATCAGGGTTTTATTACTAAAAACTAAAATCCAATGTTTGAACCTTGTTTTAAATGAAATGAATATGGTGCTGGTGAACCCGATTCTGGCTAGAGGTGGCCATCTGCCAAAATCCACTGACTGGGAGAACAGAGCTATGAGCTAAAGAAGTGACCAAAAAGCCAAAAGGAGTTTTGAGAGAGCTTGATGTTCACAGCAGTGATGTAGAAGGTGTTCACGGAAGGACCCTTACCCCGCTAAGCTTTATGGGAGAGTTTGTGAGAAGAGAGACCGTGGAGCAGGCCATATGAAACCCTGTTTGTAGATTCAGACTCCAGTGGAAAAAATCATCATCTTTAGTTGGGTATGACCAAAATCGAATTTGGCAAACCCAATACTGCTCATCCCCCTGAGCACATCGTCCGTTTCCATAATGAAGTATGGGGGAGGTAGCGTAATGTTTTTGTGAATGCTTTTCATCAGTTGATGGATGGGGCAAAATACATTTACAGTCCTAGAAGAAATCCTGTGGCAGTGGGCACGAGACTTGAGACTGGATCGGTTCATTTTCCAGCAGGACAATAACACTAAGCTCTACTACACTGGAATAGGTTTCAAGAACCGGAAGAATTTGATAGAATGGTTCAGTCAGGATCTTTGACAAGATTTTCTGCCGCAAACAGTTTTTACCCAATCTGATACAAACTTGAGCAGTTTTGCCAAGAAGAATGGGCAAAAAACAACAGATGTACTAAGCTGATGGAGAGATATACTGTACCAGAAGAAGACTAGCAGAAATATATTTTGCTGTTAGTTTGTTACCAGTGAAAGTGAAGTGGGTGGGAATGACATGTCTTCAAGCTGACACTTATCTACAAGAAGACTAAGAATGGGCAAAGAAGTGTGGTAATGCATAAAGTAGTCATAAAGAGCATTCGTCTGCGTGACATACAGTGCCATATCTGCTACTCCCTCTCTGTCCCGGGTTAACTGACAGCGTGTGTAATGGCGTCTGAAGTGTTTCCTCTGACGCCAGCAGCATGGCTTCCTCTGACAACATAATTATTACCTTTTATTTATCCATTTGCTCGACTCTACTCAGCCCGCGTTTTTTGATATCGCGCTCAGATGAGTGTCAGGCAGCTTGTTTAAGAAAAGACGGGTTGACGCGTCTCCACAACCACACACATTCGTAATTAAGCGAACATGCACGTTGGGGGTGCGTAACACATTTCTGTTTACACATGTCGAGCAAATTAACCTTTTAAAGCCTTTTACAGCAGGCCTCATGTTTGTTTTCGCATCCCCCGTCCATTACTAGCGCTGTCTCCTTGACGGTGTCCTTGTGTGCAGGCGTGCACTCTGTAATCAGACCTACACCTTCCCGTATCGACACGTATATTGATACAAGCACTATCTGCATGTCGTTTTTCGATTTAGGCTGGAAGTACGTTGTTTAGCATTCAGGCCACAGATGTGCTGGTCTTAATTAGGAAGCTGAATGGGCGTGCTGCGGTTGCATGCCAAACACCACGATGAAATAGCTCCTGTTTAATGAGATAAATGTAGCAATTAAGTTATGAGAGTGGTGTGAATCACATAGATAGCCTGCCAGAGGACAAATGACAGGAGGCAGTGTGTGTGTATGTGAATGAGGGTTTATGGAACCCCGTATTTAAGAGAATGCTCCAGTTTTTTTTTTTGTTTTGTTTTAACTTAATCTCAACCACATCTGTAGTGTAATTCTGATTACACCAAAGAACAATTTTGACCTTTCCCTGTACTGAGAAAGGAAAAGTTGAATGTGTGAATGTAAAGGGGTCATACAGTCCTACATGCACTTTTTCAAGCAGTTTGGACTGAAATGTGTGTTAGGAGAGTGTGTACACAACCACTCTACAATGATAAAGAGCCGCCCAGTGATTTTCT
>JAQMYJ010000036.1:22149166-22175680 GCA_030014305.1 Clarias laeviceps | reverse complement strand
TATATATATATATATATATATATATATATATATAAATAAATTTTTTCATGTATATATGTTTGCATTTAAGGTGGTAAAGTCCTTCCATAGTTCTGTAGGTTGTGTTCTCTAAAATATTCACACGTTGGCAGGAGCACATCCTGTATGGTAGAAGCAGGTTTGTTTTGAATTGTAACGAAATCTAAAAGATATAATATAAAAACAGGATATTTATAAAATCGGGGCGCAGTGCAAGTTGAATCAGCACCCTGATAAAATCGTATCAGCTGCTCTATGGTTCTTCCCATCTCTAGCAGGCAGTTCATCCCAAACGTGTTCAGTTAAGCACCCCACTTTGTTTTTGTCCACTTCTGCCTTTGCACATCAAGTCTTTGTGGACCTCAATATGTGCACAAGGGCATAAGATTTTGACTTTCTTGGGTGTGCCAAAAAAATTTTTTTTTTTGTATTGTAGTCCTCCAGCATTCAGCTTTTTAGTCTGTGCTGCTGAATGAACATATCTATATATCTCTATATATCTATACATCTATATATCTATCTATCTTTATGCTAATTACTCTGTTGTTTTGTATTTAGTCTTAGTACGGTACTTTTCCCCATTCTAATCAGTCCTCTGATTGAGTTTCTGTCACCGTCTTTTTCTTCCTTTCTGTTCTCTCTTATTCATTCTTCCTCTTTTTTTATTTTTTTTTTACAAGGCACCCCATAAATTGTGTAGCCATGAGGGACTGTCTTTGAGAAGCGAGAGCAGAAGATAGATGCAGCTACACGTCTCAGCCCTGTTCTTGCTGGCCCTCCATCACAGAAATTGAGGAGTGAAAAATGGCAGGAGGGAGGTCGGGCCATAACTCTGAGTCTTCCCGCTCCAGATGAGCTCCTGTAGGCCTTTAGTGCCCTCATCCTTTCTGTATATAACTCACATATCCCCAAGCACTAATTCCCTCCCACTGTACATGAAATCTGCTTTAGTGGGGACCTGTGTGTCTTATTGAACTGTGTGTGTGTGTGTGTGTGTGTGTGTGTGTGTGTGTGTGTGTGTGTGTGTGAGAGAGAGAGAGAGAGTGTGTGTGAGTGAGAGAGAGAGACACAGAAAAAGAGGGAACTAATATGTAAGTATGATGCAAGTCTGCCGTCATGCGTTGTTTATTTTTGTCCGAGTGTCCAGAAAGCAGAGAGACACTATAGTGTTCAGTCCTCATCCACACACAAATGGAGGCTCTACTGTATGTTGACTGTATGTATAATATGTGCACTCATCAGCATTATTTTATCAGATAAACGTACATATAACTGTATTGTGTGTGTGTACGATTCCTGACAATAGATCATGTGACACTACAAATGGAAAATATGGCCTACACTGACCAGACATGATTAGACTTGTGGATCATTCTCAGTAAAGCATCAACACACTCGCATGGTTGTGTGTGTGTGTGTGTTGTATGAGTGTGTGTGTGTGTGTGTGTGTGCATGTACGTGTTACTACAACTCTGTAGAAAGTAGGCTTAGCCACAGGCTTGTTTATTGCTCATGAGAGGAAAATTGAAAAATGTTGTGTTTGACAACAGATGATTGATACCAAAGGGAAATGTTGTGTGTGTGTGTATGCACATGTGCGCACTAACCTATAGCATGGCAATACTTCTCCTAGACATGGTGTATGATAAGTGTGCATATGTGGCTGAACCCCTGCATCCTCTCTGCATTTCTACGGTCTCTTTAATATTTGATTGTTAATTTCATTCAATCTTATAATTTCTATCCTATCCTGCCCTGTCCCTTTTTATTTATCTTTTTTAGCCTCTTTTCTTTTTTAGTTAAATGGATTACAGGTATCACTAACGTATAAACCCACAGACTGTCAATTAATTTGTATCCTTTCTTGAAATCCTCTCTCTCTCTCTGATTCCTTTTCTTTTCTCTTTTCCTTCTCCCAGTATGTCTGTCTGTGTGCCAGAGGATGTCAGAAGCAGTGGATAAACAGTAGACAGGCTGATTAGTTGCGAGCCCAAAGAAGGCCCAAATTAAATTTGAGCGTTCTACCGAGTGCCTAAAGGGGAGGTGAGTTGTCAGGGCTCACTTATTCCAAGGAAAAGCATCAGTCGTTCTCCCGCTCCTCTCCCATTTAGTCAGAGAAAAACATTTATCAGAGCTGGATTCCCCTCCAATGTCTGCAGTTATTTTTAGCTTTCTCAGCTTCTTTCACTTCCCGTACTTTCTGTTACTAACATCTTTTGAAGAAAGAAGCTTCTTTCCCTAGAAATGGGAGTTCTTTTAAACTCATGCTTTACTGTGTGAGTGTGTTGATTGTGTAGCTGTATTTATTGTTAGAAAGAGGAATCAGGGCCCGTATTCACAAAGCTTCTTAAGCCTATAAGTTGATCCTAGTGATGAAATTCTAAGAAAATTCTTAGAATTATGACATTTCCTTAGAATTTCCACTTACATTTAGGACTAAATCTTAGTAAAGATAAAAATGATTCACGGAACATCTTAGCCCTGAAACAGCTCCTAAGATAAAAATTGTTAAGAGTAGGGAGGAGGAGGCTTAAGAGTTTCTATAGCAGAGGATAGAATGGCAGAAAGAATAAATATTCTCCAAACACTGAACATAAAGCAAAAAGTAAACACTGATCTTCTGTCCAATTTGGTCTTGTTCCTTTACTCCCTTCCATCTCTCTTGGATTGTTGGCTACATACCATCCAAAAGTGTAACTTAAACAGTCTGTCCTGCAATCATGTAAATTGGTAAAAGCTGAGTCATTTTGCTCCCATCAATATGAAATGGATTACAAGTAATAAAATCAGTATGGTAAAAAAAAATTAAGAATTTGTTGCTTCAAAAGTAGACACAATTTCAACATTTGGATGTTTAAATTATCAAATATTAGCCTATAACAGAAACTTTTGTTTAAAGTAGCCTGCATTCATGATTATACAATTTCTTCATATACAAACATTATGATTTCATCAACTGTCTATTCTATTATCATATATTCTACTTTCACAAAGAGCGCATTTCAAGACCTTTACAGAGGTCAGAGGTTATTTTTTTATCAACCAATCACAGTCCCTAGCAACAGGGTCAACCACGCCTCCTCACTAAGATAAAGGTTTTTGTAATTACTTTATTCAGAGTTGCTCTGGGAAGTTTCATAAATCACTTTTAGTCTAGGACTCCCAGCTAGGACTTTTTAAGCTAAGATAGGAGATATCTGAGAGAATTCTAGGAAGCTTTGCAAATACGGGAGTTTGCTGCTGACGGAGGGTCAGGTGTTAATCAGCTTATAACTTAATATATCAATAAAATGTTTCAGGCTAGATAGATAGGAAGAAAGAAAGAAAGCGAGTGTTCAAGTCAAACCAGGTCTTTTGATTGCGCAGAATAACAACAGGGTAAAAACTACCTTTATTTCTCTATATAATCCCCTGCTACACTAAAACGTATCCCAGTGTTTCACTTGTGTACAGAAAGATTTATCAGTGCACCAGAGCTACAATAGAACTGCCTGCTTCAGGTCTGAAACTCTGGCATCCCAGGAACTCCTTTTAATTGCCCAAACATGTTGAAATGGCTTAGAGTCAGGTCCGGACTGTGCGGGAGAAGTGGAAATAACTGCCAGCCGAGTTCCTGTTAAATGCAAATGGTGCTTCTGAACGATTGTTCGTATAGTTCCAGACAGGTACATCTCTTCCACAAGTTTTATCCATCGATTTTCAAGGAAAGTTCAGGCGTTCCGTTCCACTCGTTGAATGTTCAAAACAGCAGTGGGTCCGAGCCACCTTGACCTTGATCATTATCACAGACGTGCAGCATTCTTTAAATTTTTTGCACCGTTTAAATGTTTTATTGCAGCAGAGTCTCATCACCTTCCGGTGCTTGAAGGCTTCTATCAATCGGTTTTACACTCTAATTCACCATTAATTTCCTGGTTTGATTTGAAAGCCCCTCATAGATAGGCAAGTTGTCTTTGCGAAACTGGTATCAATGAAAATATGTTTTTCTTTCACTATAGGTTTCAGAGTCTTAAATGGTTAAGTGTAAAAATGTTGTGCATTCCAAGTGCGCTGCTCTCATCCACGCAGCAGATGTAGTCACTTCAGTGTTAGACTATATGTTTATTTCAACTCAGTTGCCTCAGTAACACTGTCACGTTGTGTTGTTGGTCTTGTCAATCTGTGCATGTGTGTTTTTTGCAAATATGTATTTAACAAATCACATGCATACGTTTGGTATTTTATGTAATACCATATTTACATCGTGTTATTTATGTGTGTATATATAAACTCAATCTAAATATGGTATTACATAAAATACCAAACATATGTATGTGATTTGCCATGATCTACATGTACTGTAGGTTTGCAGGGAGCCCAGTGCGTGGATGTAGAGTCCAAGTTTTGCCTTTTATGTATAAACTAGAGGATGATGGTCTTTAAAATTAACTTCCCATGTTTCTTGCCCACACAAATGCATTTATACACAGAACCGTATCTTGTTCTTAGACCTCTTTGCTCGTGTATGCGTTGCACATGATTCTGACCTTGCACATTTTTCTTACTCAGGAGAGCAGGATTAAGTCCAGTAGCAGAAATGGAGAAGTATGGCAGTAGTATTTGAAGGAGCATAATAGTATTAAGTAGAACTAGTATTAAGTAAATGTCGTTGGGCTTTTTTTTTCATCTGTAGACGGTGTTTCGGGAAACGGACTCTTAATCAGAGAGGTCGCTTTACTTGAGGATGGAATATGAATTAAATTGCTACTTAAACAGAAGTGATGAGCAAGCACAATAGATGAGTGCTTGGTCAGCTTATCCTTCAAATCGCAGGGGGAAGGACGTGCACATCATAATATAATTAAAAAAAAAAAAAAGGCTTGTGAGTGTTCCTCACTCACTCACTCATCTTCTATACCGCTTTATCCTGTATTCAGAGTCGCTAGGACCTGGAGCCTATCCCAGGAGGCTTAGGGCATGAGGTGGGGTACACTCTGGACAGGGTGCCAATCCATCGCAGGGCTTTTGAGTGTTCCAATTCGTTAAAAAAAAAAAAAAAGAGCTGTACTTGTGTACAGTGTCAAAAAATAGGATGTATATTGCAATTTCATTAAGTATCTTAAAGTTTCCTTGGTGCATTTGTGTGTCCGTTGTGATTTTAATCATGACACCCTAATATTTAGCTGCTGTTGACGTTTTAGCGATGTGTGTGTGCATTTTTATGATGTGAAAGGTGTGCAGGTGACTTTTGTTTGAGTGTGAGTCGCTCTGAGCTGACAGACAGGTCCTTATCAGCAACGTCACACTTCCATGGCTTTGTAACACAACACGTTATTTGAGCTCAGACACAGAAAATATCGCACATTCTTTGGCAGAGTATTAGATAAACACGCTGTTTGGCAATTTCTTTTTTTTATTTATTTATCGAAGTTTTAAATCCTTATCAAAATGTCATCAGCACATACGTTTGCACACAGTCACATGTCGAGTCTTATTTGTAATCCCGTCCTGAGGTATATTGTAGCGAGAATGTTGATTTTTCTCTGATTAAATTCTTGCTGTTGCTCGGGGTGCGAGCATTGTCCATGCGGTGCGGTTTGATGTAAATTCAATATCATTGCGCCGCGTTTACTTCTTCCAGTTCCTCGTTGAATCCGTCAGCAGCAGAGCATGCCCTCGTTGACCTTCGTCTGCCGTATAAAATCTACTACGCTACAGCCTTTGTTCTGTATGTTTATGCATTTTGTGTGGGCATCAAAAACGTATTAGCTTGTGTATTTCTAGGCTTTGCAGCAAGGGTGAGCACACATTAAACAAAGGTCAGGCTTTGTTTAATATGTAGTTGTTAAGACTGAATC
This sequence comes from Clarias laeviceps, assembly GCA_030014305.1. Taxonomy (NCBI): domain Eukaryota; kingdom Metazoa; phylum Chordata; class Actinopteri; order Siluriformes; family Clariidae; genus Clarias; species Clarias laeviceps. The sequence continues at coordinate 22,169,825 of JAQMYJ010000036.1, read as the reverse complement.
AATATGGAAATCAACAGTGTGCGTGTGGTGTGTTTGGTGCAGCAGTATGGACCGTATCCAGCAGCTGCGCAGGGAGTACCAGCAGGCTCGGAGAGAGGGAGCTGCTCCAGCCTACGAGGAGTTGGAGGCTCGACGCCAGGGCCCCGAGTTTGATCCGCATCAGGTAAGTCCACTTTACCTCAACTCTACATGCAGAACTCCAACATGTCCAACAACAACACCACCGACTTTATCACTCCACCCATCTCTCTGAACCTTCACAGAGCTCATGCCAACGCAGTACCTCTCATCATACACACACACACACACACACACACACACACACACAAACACACACACACGCTGGCTAACACAGCAGAAAACAGGGTTTGTCCAAATATCATTCTGCTTTGTCATTTCCTGCTTGAGTATGTTCCTTTGTTTCTTCAGTTTTCCACTTCCATATTCATAAAATCCTCGTGTTTTATTACAGAAGTTCTGCACTCATGTCAGTGTTGTTGTTTCCCGCTCCAAGTCCACAAACTTATCACGAACTTGCTGTATTCCGCGATTCAGCACTAAAGCGTTTTCACTTACCGAAATCACTTGTGCAAACTTCAGCTGAACTCAGGAGCTCTTGTTTTAGTCCGCCCTTCATCGGGTCAGGATTAGGTCGAACCAGCATTGTTTGTATTCACAGAAAACGCAGCGGCGCCTCGCTTTGTGCAGGATCAATAGTTATACCTCTTTCAATTTCAAATGAGCCAATCTGTGCTTGTTTAGAGAGGAGAACAGAAGGAACTGCAGACGCTGGGATTAGAGGTGCAGATTGAATTAAACTACCTCCGAACAGCAATCACCCAGTCTAATGAGTCCACTCATTAAGGGCTTGCTTTTGCATTTCTTCTTTTGCTTGTCCAAAAATGTTTCGCACTAATTTATTCGTGGACTCAAGTAAAGTGACATTCTCCATGAATCAAAACAAAGCGAAGTTATTGCAGGCTGTTGTTGTAGCTGCAGAAAATCGAAGTAAGCCCTGGGTTTGAGCGCAGCGGCACACATCCAAGCATGTACATGCATTCCTAATGTCTGTCGTGTTTTAACTGATGTTTTGGTCAAAACAATTATAAAGCCACAGAACAGTACAGTGGCTTGGTGATGTTCTTGTGGAAGAGAATGGCAGGCTTTTTTGCCTGAGGCATGGTAGCAGATTTAAATCAACAGAATAGTCCTGCTGAGCCTTCGCAAGTACACACATATACACACACACACACACACGTTTGCTGTGCTTTTGCATCCTTTTGCTTAGTAACTGCTTCATAGTATTTATAAATATTTATATAATATACATGATTTTTGTAACATTCCAGCTTAGGGTTAAACAAAGCGCAGCAGTATTTCATATCTGTTTACTGGGCCTTTCCCATATTTAGTCATTTGTTTCAATCTTTAATTCTTCTTTAATTTCTTACTCAATAGAGCTATGAGTCTTGTAGTGAAGTCATACCCTGCTATTTTTTTCTCTGGTGGGAAGTCCGAGTATTTACTTACTTCCAGAGATGTTCCTGTTTTTGACTACTAACAGAATAACAAGTGCATTGACCGTCAACACTGCTGAAGAATTGCACTCATCCTGATTCTCTGGCCTGCACAGGACCAGCCCCTATTCTTTCCATTAACATTTATGTCCTTATCCACAGCAGCTAATGTAAGTGCTTTGGAAGTCTCTGTTAATAAATGCGTCCCTATACTGGTTCACTAGGTTATTGACCATCACTCTTAAACATTCTTGAGAGGTTTTTTTTTTTGTTTTGTTTTTTAATCCTAGTACTTAAGGTCTTTAGACAACATTTGAAGACTGCCAGAGATTCTCCTGTTTGGACATCTACTGTAGAAGGAGTTTGTTCTATCACCTGGGTGCTGGAACAAGAATGCCTTCATTGTACCCTGAGAGACAGTAGGGCCAGTCGAGCAGAGCTAGTATCTGAGGTATAAAAACATTTTTCTTCAGTTTGTTATTCACGGTATAACATCGAAGTAACTCATTACAAAAAAAATTAAAATTATAGGGCATTGTCATAACTGTATAATGTAGCAGAGTGTATTTTTAATAGATCAGCGGAAATGTTTGTGTACGTATGTATATGTATGTATAATATATATATATATATATAAACAGTATACAGTATATACTCTCTCTCAGATCATCACCAGCCAATCTGTGAGCTCATGCCTTTAGAATAGGGCAAGAGTGTGTTGCACGTTGCACCAAGCTTTGTTGACCCTAACACAGTCTTCTGTTGAAATCCATTCACCTCAAGGTTTTGACCTGTTCTGTGTTCTAAATTAGTTTTTTCTTCTCACCATTGGTGTAAAGAGTGCTTGTTTGCACTCCATTACATCAGATGGGAATCACCTGGGATCACCCAATATTATCACGATAGCTAAATGCCGATTCGATCTATATTGCAATTCTACAAGTATTACAATATATAATTATCCTGATTTAGTGTTTCAACATTATTATTATATATATTTTTTTGTTACAATTTTAAGCTACCTTAAGATACACAGGACCCTGTGCTTTCTGCCAGTGTGTAAAAAAAAAATCTTTCTTACAGTCCTACATTCTAAACTTAGAACTACCGGACGCTGTGCTGCCTGACAGTGTGGGAAGAGTTTAACGCATGACACCTTTAGGATTATAGGGGAATGGAAACATTTTTCCACCTCAAATGCGCAAACATATATAAATTTTAAAGAATCATTTAAGAATAAATTGAGTCAATGTGCCAACAGATGAATTGCCACTCAAACGAATCCGTTAACATATACTTCTGATTAGTTTGTATCCGTCTTTCTCTGAACTCACACATCAACAAGCCCTTTCTTATTAAAGTAGGAGATTGTATCCGTAACCATGTTACTCTGTATTCCATAATTCCAGTGAGCTACAAATTCAGTTCACCCTACATCACTTAAATGAAAATATCATAACACACACTTGTTAACAAAAATCTAACACGACTGAGCTTGAAGAAAGCAGATTGGAAGCTTGTAATGTATGTTAATAATTTCAGTTGTCATGAAGTGTTTATGTAGGTGTCACTACGCCTTATGAGCACCATTCTTGAGTAGCGCGTAACCCATTCGGTGTATATCTCATAGTGATTTGTCAAGTGGAAGTGGTTTTATGGTGCCATCATGTAAACCTACTGCTGATCCGAACACACAGAGATGGAATTGGTTTTCTGTTTCTGTTCCCCAAAAGGTACTTCCACCTTCATCTCATCTGCTCATGGATTCATGGGAATCTCTTTAACTGATTTCTTTATATTTAGCCCACAGCTACTAAATTGTAAATGAATGATGCACAATGTCTTCTCCTGTTCTGCTTGATTACTTTGGGGGTGATTTAGTGTCGTAGTAGAAATGTGATGAACACCACCTCTCTTCTCATCTGCAGAATTCTGTGTTGCCTATTACATCTAATGAATTCCTGATAAAAAATGACTTGGGGAGGGCTTTTCTGCTTTTAAAAGCCTTTATTTTAAAGAGGCATTCAGTAGGTCATGCATACAACGTGGCATTCGAACTGCATCCAGAAATAGTGTGGTCTTGTGACTGCGTTATAGGCGCTATAATATGGCTAAGGAAAGAATAATAAGGAAAGTTAATGTTGGCTCTCCAACCTGTCTCCTAGTGTTAATGAGATGAAGATTTAGTCATTTACTGTATACTATATAAGTCTTTTCCTGACCTTGTATTTCTTCACATTAAACAGAGAAGAGTAGCGTGATAAAAAACAATTCTGCAAATCTGTCAAGCATGATCCGGCTCTGCTTCCTCCACCGGGCTGGGACACAAACCAAACCAGGTTCCCAACACCAAGTCTAGATCAGCAGGATCATCTCCGGCATGCTTTTAAACACACAATGGGGGAAAACCCACCTCAGTTACAGCCTTGCCAAAACCACTTCAACCAGTATTGAAGGCTTTTTTCCCTGACATTCAAGAACAACTTATTTGTTTAGTATACTTGAGTTGGAGCCTACATTTCTGGTCAAGGCTTACTTGTGGTTTGAGGCAGACTCAAATGGTGTGCCTTTTATGTGAATGAGTTATCCTGCCTTGAGTTTGTCTTCTTTGACCTCAGCTCCTCTGGTTCTCCTGGGTTCTCCTCTCAGTAGCAGCTACATAAAGTCAAGGTTGATCTGAGGTAGAGAAATGGCAGGATATGCAGTTAAAGCCTTTGATGTGGGTCCTGCTGAATCTAATGGGGACTGTTAAACTCTATTTCAAAATTAGCAACAAAGCCGACTGTGAACGCAGCCTACAACAATGATCCGTGGCCTTTGATTTCCTGTCAGCTGGGGTAACTGTGCCACGTCCACTGACTCATACAGTACCAGTCAACGTTTCCCCAGTGCATGCTCAAACCACAGCTGAAGATGAGGAAGAAAAGCAGAGGGAGGCCTTCAGATTGAAGGGACACTAATGAGACAGGATAACCGCTGCATCCTGCAGCTTCCTCTCCTCACTCACGGCTCGTTCTGCATTCCTCCAGCATCTCTTCGAGAATAGTGACCAGTAGGAAAATAAGTGTGTTATTTGGTGTTATTGCCTGCCTGTGATGTTATGCAGGATCTTTTAGTACCTTATTTGGAGCAGAAGAATGTTAGATGTTCCAACAATCTGCTAAAACCTGGGTATCCAGGCCAATAATTAATCTGCCTGTGCTTTGTCGTACTCTTTCTCAAAGATGCAGTAAACATTACCTTGTTTGGTTTATTAATTTTTTCAGTTTTTGCGTATCAGTTGTTTATGTTCGCAGAATGTGTGGAGATCTCCCAAAGAACATCTGGGATTGGTTACTTAACACAAGCTGCAGGAAGCCAACGAAGCCACTGTGCATTCAGACGTAATAAGGTTATAGAAATACAAATCAATACGCAGCAGCAAATAGTATAAAACACCAGGTTTTTTTAACTGGTTAAAAAGTGAAAAAGAGGCTTTGTCTAGCATAAATGAACCGTTTATTACCGGTAAAGATCATGAGATTTTTCGGCCTGTCCTTAGTTAATTTTTAATGACGCTTTGGGTTCTGTGAAAGTCTCTCGTATGTGACACCATGTATCTTTGTGGTTTAATACGGATGTTGGTGTTAGCTTCTCAACCGGTTGCTTGCTGTCTTCTCTTCATTCTTCAGAGAATACATTACAAGATTGCTTCATGAATGTAATAAACGGACGTTAGCCAGTTTGTGAAACTGTTATTTTTCTTTCGCTCCTTGGTCTTGTGTAAAAATTCTGACGTACAGACATGGGAGTGCAGCTGAACTCCGCACTAATTTGGGAGTGATAATCTGCCCTCTCAATTACCATGTGGCTCTGATGAGATTACAGGGCTGGATAATTCATTTCCAGCCTAATTTCCTTCTTAATTGACTTTCATGGTCTTTTTCTGAGTGTGAGCCATTGTGGCAGCTGGGTTACCTGACGTTGTTTTCCCGGTTTCTATCGAAGACACTCTGTTTATGGATAGAGGGCTCTTTGTCCTCTGTGCTGGCTCTGCGTACTGCCTTCCAGACACCAAATTAAATTTCCCCTGACTGTGAGAATTGTCATCTTCGTGTGTTCTGTCCAGCATAGTTTTTTCCTGAAAGAGAAATATTGCTCCATAAATGTTAACTGTTATTTATGTCATTACCCTGCATTCCTTTTGTGAAAGTGGTGATGTTGACCAGATCGTCGCAGTGTGTGCCTGAAGCAGGGAGATGGGATGTGAATAATATTTCGACAACAGAAACAGCGAGCAGAGAGACACCCAGACTTTAAGCTTGTACCGAGCCATTACTCTCAGGGTCACGGAGCTGGGTGTTGTGTTTATGACTCACCTCTTGAACTGAAAACTGCAGTCATAAGACCCGACATTCCATTCCCCCTGGAAATCACCAAAATAGGAAGTGTGCCGGTTAATCACCAAGAACTGAAAATAGCTCGTGTAATTATGCGATTTGCTAAACCGTATAGATGTTTGGCCTTAAGGTGTATGACATTTTTATATACTGAAGCAGACACCTCCTTAGAAAAATGGCGGTGTAGAGGATCCAGGATCTTAAAATTTTTATTCTTTTCCTCATAAACATCTTCATCTTTACTACTCATGAGTCATAATGTTTAAAGATATGATCATGGTTGTGTGTATAATAACATAATATGTAAAGATAAGATGACAGATTATAAAACAGTTATGACGAGTCTACTTTCCTATGTCTCTGTCTGTGTCAGTCTGTCTGTCTCTTTGGTCTGAAGCTTCATCTGCGGTAACCCCTCTCCTGGTGATGTAACCATGTTTGAGCAGAGATCACAACCTTTTGGATATGCATTACACTACTGAGACAGCTGTAATGGCAGAGTCCCCGGACAGGAATGTGTCTGGTCAGGGAAGCGCTGGCCGTCAGCGAGTGTATTGCTGTCTCCAAGTGCTTGACCCACCCTGGCCTGTCTCACACACCAAACTGTCAAACCAGCTGCATAAAGTCACAGACATGCATGAAGTAATCTCCATCTTTTTGTAACCCCTAACCCCTCGCAAGACAGAGACACACAATTTAAGTGCTCCAACTGAGTTCATTATTGAGAGAATGGAGTGCATCATAGCATAAGCAGAGCTCATATCGGGAAGTAAGTTGCCTCCAACCTTCATTATTCTGAACCCCTTTTCAGCCCCAGTCACTTTCACCTCGTCGTAGTGATGCTGATGTTTCAGAGGTAATGGATTGGCAGAAGCTGAGATTAATACTGGGTTTGTCATGTTGCCTTATTGCCTTTACCTCATCCAGTCTAACAGTCATGGCCAGTTAGGGTCATAACCAAGCAAAGCCATATAAGGAGGTTTATGTCTTTTGTTGCAGGCTTGATTTTCCCTGCATGAAAGTGATTTTCTTGTTCTGTTTGGGGAAATCTGAAAGGAAAATATCACCCATGATAGCTAGCCGAGACGTCAGTGGATTTTTGTGGTTTGAACTCATAGCGTGAAGAAAGAAGAAACCGTACTCCAGTTCTCTCTATTGACAGAAGAATATGCTACATTTAGCCGACTGGATCTCCACAGCAACTAACACCAACCTCAGACAGTGTTTTGTTAAGTTAGTTGTTTCTCGGCTCAGCTGCCTTTCCATCTGTAGCCCCAGTCTATGCTTGGAAAAAAAGGGCTGACGTCTCTGGTGCTGACATTTGAATAACGCTGGAGAAATTAATTCAAAGGCTTTTGTGCTTGAATATTGTTTAAAGTACAGCATGAGGAAGATTGAGTGCCAAGCAACATAACTTTCATTTAACTTGGATGGCGAACAGTGGAATTGCACTTGAATGAAGTTTAGCTTTAGTTACATGAATACACACCCTCAAGTTACAAAAACTACCCAAAATGTAAATAGAACCAAAAATCATAAGTTCTCAGGGAAATCTAGTCGAGACAGCAGTATTCTGAACCATCAGAGCTCGAGGAGGTTTCACTAATATTTAAATAATAACAACATTCAATAATATTTAGACAATGCCCTCTTCCATTGAGTCTGCCAGATAGTCTGTTGACATGAACCTTTGATTTTATCATCTGTGAAGCTGATCTGTTTAAGGTTATTTTTTTGTTAGCATTTGACCAAGTATGTATTCCTGGAAAACAGCCTTGTTTTACTGGTTCAGTTTAAGCCTTCATGTGTTATTCTGGAAAGCAAAAGAGTGAAGTTTTTGATGTGCCGTTACTAGATTACAGTAAGAGTAAGCACTAATGTGGACATAAATTAAGCTAAATGTTAAATAAAGCTCTTACGTAAAGCCTTCAGAAAACAAAGCAGAGTTCTTCAGATATTATTTTCCAGATGTTTGATCTGGATCTAAGTACAAAATGCCATCCAAAAGATTATTGGTTTAATCTCATTGAGAGCAGGGAAAAAGACTAAAGGTCGGTGTAGCCAGTAAAATCTACTAATTTTGTATTTAAACCTTTTGCATTGCATATTGTATTCACAATGAAGCTGAGCATTTTAAGAAATACTTAAATAAACCCACGTATTACAGTCTCAGAGAGGCTCTTCTAGGGTTAAATGTGAAAGTTAATTGTAAGTTAATCTCAGAGATCTTGTAGACTGAAACCCCGACTAAAACTCACCCCTCCAGCTTTAGCCGGTTTAACCCAATACCACCACGGTCAAGTATTTTCATCTGTCTCCGTCCCAAACCCTGTGAGAGCAGGACAACTTAGCTCACAGCTGCCTGATTAAAGGGTGGGTCCGAGTTTTGATACAGTTGTAGGCTATGGCATAATTACTGGCCTCATAATTTGAAATGATGGCGTATGTTTAGATGGTTGTGATATGGCTGTTGTTGGAGTCGATCAAATGAACTGGCTCTGGAATTAGTGATGGTTGGACATGCACTGCACTGATCAGGTTATGTGTTTGTGTGTGTGTGTGTGTGTGTGTGTGTGTGTGTGTGTGTGTGTGTGTGTGTGTTTAAGAATGCATGGTGTCATAGGCAATTTTCTATGGTATAAGACTGAGAATTTCAAATAGAACAAATTGAGCACGGTATAATTAGGTACATGTATAATTCTTATTTTAGTAATAGCAAAACAGTGAAAAATTCTTCGCCGCGCAGCATCGGAGAGCATGGGTCAAGCAGCAAGGGTCAGGTGGGGAACGGCTCAGACAGATGACTGTCTAATCCAAGCGAGAACCCAAGAGAAAGGCATTTGCTTGGTAATGAAGGTGGAATTTTAATTGGATTACAGACAGGTTGACCTTGCTGTGCCCTGCGGACAAAGCTCATCCTTTCTTCTGCATTGTGGACGATTAGACATCATGTCTGAAGTCTTGTCTGATAGCTGGATCTGTTGATGTCTGCCTAGTTTCCTGTGAACACAGTCAGCACTTGGAGCAGAAAGAATTGGGTAACATGCCTTAAACATGTCTTAGCTTGCCAGAGGGTACACGGGTTATGTTCCATATGTTTTTAAACCAGCAACCCAGTCATGATGACTTTACTTAGTTAGATCTGGCTTTAATTAGAACTGGGATTCAGTGAATCCGCTGCAGGGGAGAGAAAATCAGTTAAAGAAACACAGGCTGCATGCTAACCCTCGCTAACTGCCCCGTGGCCCAGAGGCATGCAGAAATAATCTGCAGCTCGATCTTACTCAGTGTACCTAGGGAGTGTGTGATAACCCCCAGCGTGGCATGTGACGTTCTGCGCCGTGGCTTGGAGTGGTGACCCATTCATCGACAACCACGTGTAATATGATTAAAATGTTTTGGCCGCTGGTCCAGCTGCTGCCACGCCGCTTCTGTAGATCATCCCAGAGGGAATGGAAGTTTCCACAGCAAGCAATTACAGCCAGCTCTGTGATGTACCATGGTTTTCTTGTTCCCCCTTCTTGTTTTTCACCTCCTCCCCTAGCCACGCCTTTGCTCACCCAGAGACTTTGAACCAAGAGTGACATTTTGGTCATATTGGGATTTCAAAAGCAGTAATTTTTGGCTTTGCATTCTCACTAAAATGCCTCCAGCTCAGTTATGATGTTACTAATTCTGTAGGACGAAGTCTGTAATAAAATGGCTGTCATGTCGGAAAATCAGCACGGTAAAACGGGTTTCTGACGACTTTGTTTTCTGCGAACATCTGGATGTATGTGTTTAAACATGGTGATATGTTCATATCATAAGCTTATTCATAGAGCATGTAATCATGATGTTATGACATATGCAAATGCAGGATTATGCTCTTACTTTTGGTTATCTTCATTTTCCTTTAAAGATGCCCCTAGAAGATATACTACTTATACAGTTGTAATTACAATTAAAAAAAAAAAAAAAAGGCCCAAAGCATGAATCTCTCTCTTTAAAAAAAAAAAGACTAAAATTTGGTTAGTGGGAGCAGTTATAAGAAATTTTACCGCAACACAAAAAAAAATTAAATCTACTTGGAAAATCCATGTCAGAGATACCTAAACAAGGATAATAAATTCACATGTACATGCCTAGAATTTTACACCAGGGCTTTTTAATGTTTGATTTTTTTTTCAGAATAAGTGAAAAAAATCCTGCTGTTTTTTTTTTTTTTTTTTTTTTTAGTTTTTTTTTTTGTTGTTTTTTTTTAAATCCTGAATCCCATTATCTTTAACTGTGTCATTGTAGTGACACAACCTCTACACTTATTGCATGTGGCTCATAAGCCTATAATGTTTTCCAGGCCTTCTCAGTAATGAGGCCTTACAATCAACAATCAAGTTCCATACGCTCAATCTCTTCATATCTGGATTTTCCATTACTGTGTTTCTGGTATAATCTTTGCCCCTACTTTCACATTCATAGTTTGAGAGCTGCCATGGCCGACTTTAATGGGCCCTTGGCTCATATAGCACTTGGGTCATAATGGCCACGGTGGGTCTGTACAGCAGAGCTCCGAGCTAGTGTGGATGTCATGACGGAAGCCTGAGTGTGTAATGTTCACCGTGTTCGGCTCACAGCTCTCTGCACCGCTGTATAATGAGAAGCCAGGAGCTGCAGGTCTTCCTCTCATTGAATGAGCTGAATAATGATGACAGTCTGAGAGCTGCAGAGCTATCACACCCTCACGCTTTCAGTGCTCCGTCTCTCTCTGTTTCTCTCAGATCGACCACTCCAGCAGGTTCTCTCATTCGAACACCTGAATCTAAAGCAAAAAAAGAATGAGAATTCAAGACACGAGGACTTATGTTCTTCCTTTCGTTATAGAAATCTCTCACTTTTGTGCTTCACTTTTCTTTCTTTTTTTGCGGAAGGTTATATCGTGTCCGGGAAGTCCTTTTGCACTTTTATCTTTTCTCTTCAAGACTTACACGTTAATCTCTAACTTCCCTTTTGGGCATGTATGTGATGAGTTTGGCAATTTATCTTTTGTCTATAAAAGATTTTGTTTCTGTCTTTAAAAAAACACTCTTTTTTTTTTTTCTGCCAGACCTTTAATTTTCAGCTTCTTATCACACTGTTGCCCATGATCTAGATTTGGTTCAGTATGTAATTAAAGTTAGTCAATTATGATCCTTAAGGCGTTACAGTACCTGATTTCGATGAAACATTAACAGTATTAACACTACATTAACCTAAGTGTCTCTCTTTACAAATATACTATGAAGAAATCTGACCGGAATAATGTCCGGACAACTGAGGTCAGAATAAAATGCACTGTTATAGAAAGACTTGATTCACAATATAAAATCCTCCACTTGCATGGGTCATGTGCTGATCTTGGACTTAAGACTTCTAGTGCTCATAAATATGTGATCATAAGCAAACAAAGCAATGATTAAATACTTTCAGCAAAAAAAGTCTAAAGTAAGGATCTTGTGTGTTTGTTCAACTTTTATTTTACCACTAAAGTAGACACTAACAACATTTAAGAAAATAATAATAATAATAAATAAACCTTGATATGCACTTCTTTTGTAATACGACGGTTTGGATGAAAAGCTACATACAGACACTACCTCAGGTGAAACGTCTCAATTTGAACGTTACATTTGCTGCCTGATTAACTTGAAATTGATTTCTCAATTGCTCCATTTAAAGTGCTCGGTAGTCTTTCACCTTCATACGCTTCTCGGTGCCTGACACATTGTGTTCCCGAATTGCAATGTAAGCTCATTAAGTGTAGACTTGTTGAATATGCAAAGAGTCAAACACAAGAGAAAGTGTGGAAGCTTTTTTATTATTATTATTGTTGTTATGCATCCCAAACTCAAAAAGCACTTTTATTGTGTATCTGTCACTTTGTTTAAAAGAAGCTTTTTTTTTCTTTATAACAGTATCATCAGAATTAATCTTTCTCACTTTGGAAATCAAAACTTTCTGATTTTTATTTATTATTATTTTTTTATTAAACTTACAATGGCATGACTTTTATATTCATTTTTATTAGCTGTTTTATGCCACACTTTATGTAACTGTCTTTTTCTATGTTTTTCTTTTTACATTAATTAATTTTAAGCATCTACTGTACATACAGAAATGATCATTCTGGCCTTGTGGCGTACACGTTGCTATTTTTTCTAGAGAAACTCTTGACTCTGTTTCTTTACCAGGCTGCTTAATTGCCTCTGTAAAACCACTGAGCGTGTTTGTAGGCACAGAGTATTAAATAAGCCTTGGTTAAGTCTGTGCGTGCGTACATGACAGGATTTGGTAAGTCGGAATGTTTGATTAAAGTCTGGTATAATCAGGTCAAGACATTCTGGCATGCCAAAGGCATATACAGTATAAGGCCACAGTGGGGCAAATAATTCTAAGAAGCCTATTGTCAACATAAGGACTAGGAAGACTAGTGTGTCTCAGTTTCATATTGCATAACATACACTGGTTTGCATTTAGCTTCCTTTTCGTGGACTTCTCTCATCGTCGAAGTTTGACTGAATGTGTTTGTTAACCAATGTAACTGCATGATTTAAACATTATAAAACTGATGTTGCTCTTTAAGCGATGAATTGAATGAACTCCAGTCAGGTGATGTGCAAACATTTTTCACTAGCTATCAGATAAAAAGTGGCGTCTGACCTTTTTCATTGCACTTGTTTCATCTTATTGACTGAGTAGATGTTCCCTGTCAGTTGCCGCATTGTGTGTGCGGTATTTGAGTAATCGTATTGTATTAATTCATTTTGGCCGCATTTGGGTCAGCTTTCAGGCTTTTAACAGCAGTGGACAGACTATTGTATTGTCCTGTGTTTAAGCCAGATTGAATAGAATCCTTCTACAATCTGCCTATTCAATTTCCTTAATCCATATCCTGCTTTCAGTTGTCAGTGTTTGCTCTGAATGGGTGTTTGTGTATCCCGAGCCTGTTCTCTTACTTGACAGGATTTTCTGACAATTGGCAATGAAGGTTAAGAGTCTTAAGAATATCTGCTTCTACAGGCAATCAGAATTTTTAGCGTTCATATGGACATTGCTATTGAGATATCCTTTCGTAACAAGAATATACCACAGCATTGTTGAGTTTTCAAAGCTCAAGGTACGGATTGCTTTTCTGTAAAAGCAACTCTTATAGTAGTTCAAGCTAAAAACTTAATGCCAAGGTTTATATTAATGTGCTGGTTCCAATACATTATAATTTCTGTAGTAACTGTCTGTTTATAGGAAGTTATATGGTAGGTGCTTTGCAAAACCTCGAAACAGTTCCAGGTTTTTCCCATGAACCAGAAAGTTCTGGTTTTCCTGGTAGCATGACGAGCTGTAGTTTTGTTATTTTGAAAGGAAAAAAAAGTGATGGAAAAGACTGCATGGTGATGGAACAACTGTTCATAGCTGCTGTAAAGTAAGTTTTAACAGGATCTGACTTCTCAGACATTCCATAGCCTTAGCTGTAGCTGTAAATAGTTAAGTGGCATGATGTCATTCTGTAAAAAAAAAAAAATAGAAAAATTGCTGGTAAAATCATTGTGTATAATATGATTAAAACACTTTGGCGCATGCTTTTTTTAAATACTCTTTGGTAACATTATGGGATGGTCTGACAGCACACTGGCTTGGATTATGTTCCTTGTGTTTTGTCCTTTACGTCATGACCTGGCACCTGGCATCTTACCCACTCTGGTTAACCACATCCTGGACCACAGGGCAGTCTGTAAGTCCAGGCTCTGGCCAGCCAGAGCCGAGTTAGTTATGTTTCCAGCTGTGATCAGCTGCCTTTCTCTACCTAATCTGTGCTAATTGGCCTGCTGTGCTTCCCAGTATGCACGAGTCGGGTCACTGATCAGACCCATTACCCCCCGCAGTCACTGACCACCAGCATAGTCACTGAGCCCCTAACCTCAAAGGGACAACTCAAACAGAGAGCTGACCAGCACCCTCCTCTGTGTTGCTATTTCATTCAGATCAGCTCTCACAGCAGTGGGCATCGCGGGCACAGTTGGAACCAGACTATACCATCTGCAACTGGGTCAGTGTAAAAGATAGACGGAACAATAAAATTAGATTTCTGGTCACAGGAGAAGAAAGTATTCATTGTTGAGTCTTCTGTGTGGAATTAATGAGTATTGAGAGATGTGGGACTGAAGGAAGTGAGGGATGTCTGTGGCCTCAGTGGATTATCGTAGGAGGACTTCAAAGACGCAAATGCCATGTGGAGTTCAGGAATTCACAGTTGAGGATTTAAGGAATTCAGGAAGGAGCTGGTGTGTAGCAAAAAGGGATTAGCTTTCCTGCTAAGACCTCCAGCCTTCACAAGCCACACTTTCTCCAGCTATCGATGGAGAGTCACTAAACATGGACATGGGTCTTTCAGACAAGAAAGACTTTTGACCAAAAGGACCTAGAAAGCATTGCTTTTAGACGAGCTGCTAAGATTGTAGCTAGGATGATGGAGACAAAATGCTTTTGTAAGTGAACAAAATACACTTAGATGGTCAGTTAGTGGAGCATCCAAAGGTAAGCCTATCCAGCACCTGGATTTTTCCATAGAAGTCCTATATACTGAACAACTTTTTAAAAAATTAAATAAAATGGCCAGACTAACAGGAGCTGTGCTCAGATTCTCAGGATTTTGCAACCACCATGGCTCGGGCTATTAAATGGAAAATTGCAAAAAATAAAATTGAGGCCAAAACATAGTTTGTAGTTTGTAATTTCCTCCTTTTCTGGCTTTGGCTTTTAAAGCTCTAAACCCTTTTACATCTATGGACTTTTGGCAAAAGTGGTATTATGTTCAAATACTCACTGACTTGCCTTGGTAACTTGGCAAGTTACCTGACTTGCCATTACTGTCAAAAACCGTTCATTTGGACCTTTAATACCCACCGTTTCTGACAAATTCTGCTGCAGAGTGTACTTTCATCTCCCGTCAAGTACTACTATATCTCTTATTCGCTTCCTCACTCTCTGTCTGTATTCTGCCATAAATGGGGCCACAATAATGGACAGTAATTCACTTTAATGTCAGCTGTTGATTGCAGCGCTGCTGAATGTCACAGGAACGCTTTGCTTAGCGCTGTGCAAATTCATACCTAAAGAGAATACCAGACAATTACCCTCAAAGAACCTGACATCTCCTTCCGACGTGACATTATGAAGATGGACCTTTAGCTTTTTAATACTTCAGGTTCAGTTTTATATGTCACAGTTGCTCTGGTACTGTTGGTTAAAAAGAACAAACATTTGTTTGTCACCACCAGTAAGTTGCACGTTATCTTCCTCTATTGTAAACCTAAGAAACGGCTATACCTGTGCTGCTTTTATATTTTCTTTTTTTTCTTCTGATGTGTAGGCAGAAGCTTGTGCTTTTGAAATGCAGGCTGTGGCGTGTGCAGTGCCAGGCGAGAGTGATAGATGATTTGCAGACAGACAGGGGTCGGCAGTGCTGCGGAGCTCTGGGGATTGGCGTTGTGAGGGAGGCTGCATTTAAACCAAGCGTTCTCTGACTGGCAATCATCTCCATGAGGGAGAGAAAGGAGCGTCGCTTCCATCCCATTACACCTTCATCTCAACCTGCCTGCCCAGCCAGCTGCTACCCACCCAGACACACACACATACACACACACACAGAGACACACAGCACTCTCACAGATATAGTGACTGCGCCTATAGAAAGAATAGCTCAAGAACAGAGACACAGAAGGTCACACACCCTGGATTGGAAATGCAGCAAACACTGACCAGTAATATTCTCATATAAGTAGTGAAATCCACCTAAACCATTTCTGCCGTAATCCCTCCAAACATCACAGTGCATTATGGATATGCTGTACCAGCTGTGTGTGTTGTCAGCCTTGGCTTTCTGACATTACTATAAAGTGTGTGATGGTCTCAGAAAACACACCCCAGGTATCCCTGAGCTTAAAAACATACAAGCAGATTTTGAACAAATTTGTCTTTTTTTACAAATATAAATACATTTAACTAAATTGACTAGGGATGCTTTTACATTTTAATCTTGCCTAGTTTTTGTCTGCTAATATCACATGATATAAGGAGCCAGATTAATTTAATAGTCAGGCTGTCTATAGATGTCTGATATCAAAATATGTTTATGTGACACAGCTTTGGTGGTGGTGTTGCACAGCTGCATGTCGTAGCCAAATGGACATAATCTTAAATAATTCACTAATTTACAAAATATTTTTTATTTTGTTTTGGAATTAAATGTTTCATTCCTTGGGGTACTCCGGTTTCCTCCCACAGTCCAAAGACATGCAGATTAGGCTAATTGGCATTCCCAAATTGTCCGTAGTTTGTGAATGAGTGTGTGAGTGTGTACTGTATGTGTGTGTGCCCTGCAATGGATTGACACCCTGTCCAGGGTGTACGCTGCCTCATAGCCTAAGTCTCCTGGGATAGGCTCCAGGCCCCCTGCAACCCAGAATACAGAATAAGCGGTATAGATGATGAGCGAGTTAAATGTTTCAATAAAGTTTCCACCCTTTTCATTTTTTGGGGTAACCTGACTGTTTTACTCTTGGTTAAAAGACATGCAAAAAAAAAAAAGAGAAACGTACACCGATCAGCCATAACATTAAAACCATTAATATTACCACCACCTAGATTTTGTTTTTTTTCACTTGTTCCACACCTCATTTCATGACTCATCAGGGCCTCTAGGGGTGAGTTTTGTCTGGCACCAGGATGTTGGAAGCGGACATTTTGGGTGCCATCGGTTGCATGAGATGTGTGTTGGCACATCTCATGGGTGATCTGTGGAGTTTGGAGGCCGGGTCGGTGGTCTTGGGCTTGTTGTGCTGTGTTGCACTGGGTGTTCTGGTGTCTTTCTATCATGACCAGCATTGATTTCATCAATGATTTGTGCTGCATTGGCATTTCTGCAGCCGAACTGGCCTTTGCTCTCCCTGCGCATATTGGAAGCCCTTGATCCTGACACCAGTTTGCTGATGATCAATATTTTTCAGTCCACCTGACAGTGCTCATAATGTTATGGGCTGATCACTATGTTTCTGTTCAGTGAATGTTTCAAAATTCTAACATGTTAAGGGTTTTCCCAAGGGTTTGCCACACATATGGTAAACAGGATTAGATTTCAGACCTAATATGGCTTTCCTTATAGTCTTACAACTCATTCCTTTAGCTTGCTCCATTCACAAATGCTCGCTTGCAGCTTGTACGCCGGTCCCGTGCAAACACACACTCCACTAAGACGATATGAAGGGGTCTGAGATTTATTCTCTAGGCCCGTCAGCTTTTACCTCCCTCTCTGCTTACAGAGCCTCTTTTCTCTCTACATTTGCATGCTGTCCTTAAAAGAACTCAAGGTGGGTACCTGATAAGGAGAGAGTGAGAATCTGAGAAAGGAGGGCAGGGAAAAGGAGTACAAAAAACAGGTGGGGGGGGCGTTGGATTTAGGGACTAGAGATAATTTTTCTTAAGCCACTGCCACCCAGACAGAGCAGGACCCCCCTATTCCCAAAGTGCCCATCTTCAAAGTTCCCTCTGTGGATTAGGAGAACAAAGGAAGGTGAATTCCAGAGAAGCAGAGGGAACATATGGGGAGCGGTGGCTCCCGTAATAAGAGTTAAGCTTTCATTTATGTAATTGAGTTGTGCATTTAAGAATATAAGCACTTATTAAAAGGCTGATTCAAACAGCACTGTTTAGTCTTTTGCACTTTTTGCAAGATTCTCAAAAATAGGAATGCTCTGTGCAAGGAAAAGATAAATGTAACGTGGCCACTGGAAACCATTAGACATAAAACTCCTCAGTCGTTCAGAACATCATTCCATTTGGGGATTGACCTTTAATGGTGTTAATTGTCTGAATATTGAGAAGTGGAACACACAACATTTGTGCTTCTCTCCCGAAGTATCCAGTTTTATCCTGGATGTATTTGACATTTGAAATTGGGTATTAACCCAGAGTACGAATTTCAGATTATTTCAGATTTAATATCTTTGCTGTCATGGTAAAGTAAATAAATGAATTCATTTTCTCTCTCGCTCTCCCTCTCTTTCTCTTTCTCGCTTGCTAGCTCTCAGATTTAGAGTAATTAAATTCTTAGTATCTTCTTCTCTCAGCCCACTGAGGCTAGGAGGGTGAAAATTCCACCAACTGACTGTAGCACGAATCTCTCGTAGGCTTTACATAACTCACCCTGGCTGCAGAAATTAAAATTAGAGAGAAGTAAAATGCTTTAATTTCATGTGGGAGCTTCTATGCTTTAATGTTCCTGCACTTCCCAGACAGGCCTACCAGACCCACTTATAGCTCCTTATGTGTGTATGGTTTATTTTAGCCACACATACATACAGTATGCAGAACCACTCCCCAGACACTTTAAGGATTATACACAGACAGGCACTTATACTGTAAATGTACCAATGCAGTTATTCAATTTTAGATTCTTATCAATCTCATTCTCAGTTTATTTATTTTTCCAGTCTGCAGAAAGTGACATGGGGTTACAGCTCAAGTGTTCCATCTATTTCCTCTTTCCACGTGGTCATCATGCACCAGTTAAAATCAATGCAATCTCATTAGAGAAAATTATGAAAAATTAAAGCCATCAGAGAGATCTTTTGTTGCCGGGTAAGTTTCTGTTAGCCATCGCATCGGATACCAGCGGGACTAGCATTCAGAGACTGTTGGGGAAATTTTAAGGACCCTTACTAATTAGGATTGGAAATTGATGGCTTTTCACAAGGCATGGAAACTGCTGCAGTAAAGCAGAACAGCGCGGCGAAGTGGACTTAAATGAATGAGTTTGTTTTTAGCCCACAGGTTTATTGAGCGCAGATGCGTGCTGACATTCAGGCCGACTCCGAGTGTTACTCATAGAGATGGTATGTGGAAGGAAAGTGAGAGCTAGCAAAGAGGAAAAATGACCATTCATCTGTTGCAGAAAGAAGGTGAACAGGCACTTCCTGATGAGAATATGAGATCATTTTGATTCCCAGGCCTGACTGCAAATGTTATCTTTTGTTGTGAAGAGATTTTATTCAGCGGTCTGAAACTTATGATACAACAATTGATTGCAGTTATGTTTTTTTTACTCGAAACTTTATTTTAGCTTGTTACAAGATGTCTCTGTTCAATATCCAGTGCACATCAACCTTTTCATCACAACCACAGTGTTCTGTACTGAGCATTATTAATAGGAATTTTAATCAGTGGTGTTCTTCAGTCAAAGTTAGTTTGCAACGGTATTTACCCTATAATTTCATCAACACACCCAAATGTCTGTCTAAAGTTAGTAAGCTAGC
The DNA here is from genome assembly GCA_030014305.1 of Clarias laeviceps. Taxonomy (NCBI): domain Eukaryota; kingdom Metazoa; phylum Chordata; class Actinopteri; order Siluriformes; family Clariidae; genus Clarias; species Clarias laeviceps. The sequence continues at coordinate 22,150,607 of JAQMYJ010000036.1, read as the reverse complement.
AAATGAATAAATAAAAATAGCTGACATTATTCAATCAGCTAACAATTAAATTTTGTTAATGTTATGTAGATTGTTACTATTATAAGCTTGACATAAAATATGACTTAAGATGATGCTAAACTAGTGTTTTTGCTAGCTTTAACCAATGATCATGCAGATAAGATGTAATGAACAAACTTATCTAGCCCTAGATGCATTGTACTGTTGACACTGATGAACTACAGTACTGTGCGCAAGTCTTGAGCCACTCCACATTTTTCCATATTAAATTAAATAAATGGGAACAAATGTTTTACTGTGACTGGCTGCAAAGTGACGGAAGGTACAGTGTGGTACAAAAGTGTTCATGTAACAACCAAAGCAGCAACCTCATTTCCCTTCTCATCTGTTCCAACCGCTCAGCATTCAGCATCAGCAGTATACTAATCAACTGCCTGATCATTGCACCTGTTTCATGGTTTCTTATGGTGTTTCACTGGTTCATGGCTTAAGTTTGATATTTTTTTAATGCCTGAACGATTCATAGACCAATGTGTGGCTCCACAAACAAAAAACATTCCCCTGGGACTGGACAGAAAATGAGGGCCACAAAAGTCCTTCAGGAAGTCTGGAGAACTATTCATCAGGATTACATTAAAAACATTCGAGGAAGTCGGTCTCCTTGGAAGCAAAATGAGGGAGCTTAAGACTTGTGCATGGTACTGTAAGTGCAATAGAAAGGCAAGCACTTGTTGATGTGTGACCTGTAAACATTTCAAATCCTACTGGAGGAGCGCTTAAATAGTAACAGAAACACAACTCTTACACAAAACAGGACAAAGAATTTCCACATTTTCATCCTAGGGGTTGGCACAAAATGTTCTGTATAATTCCTTAAGTATTGTATTAAATAAAATAAAAAAAACTTAGGCTCAACAATAAACAAGTAGCAAATTAATAATTTCTGAGCGTTCAATTAACTTTTCTGATTTTAGTGTGGATCTCCGTGGCTCCATGGATTTCACCGGTATCTGGTACTTTGTACTTCCTGGTGTCTCTCCTTTTACCAGCAGTGCTTTACATATGCTTGTACTTATATTATTGCTGTGTGGTCTTGGCCCCATGCACTTAATTAAATGGTAGAGGTGGTCAGAGCCGAGCTCAAGTCCCCTCCCTGCTCATCGTGTCCTGCTTCTTCTTCCCACACGGGAATCAATGGCGATGCAAAAGCTTCATATAATCTATAACTTGCATCACTTGTGCAGTGCCAGCAGTTCAGCTAAACTCAATTAGGAAAGGTTGAGTTTGGGGCTGATTGGATGCATGAGTGGGTGTGTGTGTGTTGGTGTGATTGTGCAAGGGAGACCAAAAAAAATGGTGTGTGTGTGTGTGTGTGTGTCTCTTCATAAGTTTACATTCAGACATCTCATCAGAGTGACTCAGGTTTTTAAGGAAAACATCG